>CM055267.1:38330733-38930733 GCA_029237695.1 Conchocele bisecta
GATGGGCAATAGCTGTCGGCCTTCACCCCAAGAAGGTACAGCGAGCAGGGCAAGAAGGTCTGAAACAAATGAAGACACTGCTCAAGCGCCCGAATGTCGCAGGCCTTGGTGAAGTCGGCCTATATTACAGTGTGGATCGCTCCTTGTGGGAAGAACAGAGAAGGACCCTGGATGTCGTACTGCAGTGGGCAAAGCCTAAACAAGTACTGGTACTTCATGTCAAAGGAGCGACAAAAGACTATAAAGCAAGGAGTGCATACGCCGACTGTTTCGAGCTAGTTCGCCAGAATTGCACCCCGGACCAACAGATCCACCTACATTGCTTTGTGGGGGACATAAAAGAGGTCAACACGTGGAGAAATGCCTTTCCTAATTGCTACTTCAGCTTTGCAGGAAAAGTCATCCACTTTGACTCTGTCCAGAGGGAGGCGATGCGGAGGGTGCCACTGGATCGTCTGCTGATCGAGACCGACTCTCCATATATGCCTATGGTGGCTGGACTTAGAACGACTACCCCCGCGTATATCGGTGAGGTAGCTAGCTTGGTCGCCCAGATAAGACGAGAGCCAATGTCGCTCATTGCGGAGGAGACTACCAGCAATGGGCGTCGCTTGTATGGCCGACAAGACTAATTGGCCTCTGCAATGATGTCGAACGTATACAGGCGGAACTAAATCACAGATGTGGCTGAATAACGACGTGTTTTTAAACATAAAGAGAACCGTCTCTAATTCATTGTTTGGCCACTCCAACTATGGAAATGATTCCGCACCTCAGGGAGTGCCACTAGGGCACCCGATTTGAAATGCCGTACTCTACATATGTGGCTGGTGCTCAAACGAAGGAGTACGCTGCTGTTTAGAAAACCGGGGAGAGTGTGGTATTTATGGAAATACGTTCGACACTGATACTGACACTTGGTTGCCTTAGCGTGAAGGATGTCCGAAGATGAGGAGACACTATCTCGCCTCTTACCGTTACTGGACCCTTTGCGCAATTAAGGACCACCAAGGAGAACTGATTTGACCCGCCATCTTGACCAGAAGTGAACTTTCACGAGAGCCATAAAACCTGCCCAATAGTGGCCATAAAGGTAGGCCTGTGATATCAACTTGTGATTTACAACAAAATCATAATTTTGCACTTACGAACAGTTTAGTCGTACGAAGTTAAGTCAAACGGGCCCCATGTGGTGAATAGCGGATCATCTACATGTGCACCGGGGTATATTCCAGACTTTTAGTTTTTTAGCAAAGATGTGTATTTATGACTGTTGGCGCATAATAGTGTGCTTCTGTAGAGCCGGTTTTTGTAAACCCCCGGTTTTTGTAAACCCCGTTAACAAAAACCGGGGGTAACACAAACCGTTGACGTACGCGCCGGTTTTTGTAAACCCCCGGTTTTTGTAACCCCAAATATTAATATTGCGATACATGAACTATGATTGCTTGAAACGTTAAATAAAGTATGTTTGTGCCTGACTCGACGTTCCGAGTTCGATACTCAAGTCTTTGGGCGGTGGCCGAGCGCAAATTTAACTTGTTTTTACCAAAAATGTCTACACTATAGCCGCGTGACTGAAAATGTAATAGACTTTCAAGTGTTGAACTCAAGCTTTTCCACCTCCGAGTAAGATAACATATGATGTTAATATTGCGATACACGAGATATGCTTGGCAACTGCATACCTGAAAATAAGGTATGTATAGGCTGATCCTACCTTCTAAGTTCGAGACTCAAGCTTATCTCAATGAAAATTTAACTCAGTATGTTTTCAACTTTTCCTACACTATATTGCTCGACTGGCAGACTCGAATGTCATTTTTTTAATTGTTCTATATCGTAGCAGAGTGACAGAAAACGTAAGATATTTCTCATGGCATATGGATGATAAACACCAGGTGTTACAAACACCCTGAACGTACACGACGGTTGTGCTAAAAACCCGTTTGTGTAGCCCCAAATAACATTATTACGATATAGCAAAGTATCGTTCGTGCGGGTGGCTGTATACTTAAACCTTAATGTTTCGAGCTCGATACTTAAGGTTTTTGGCCGTTGCCAAGTGACAGGTTTACTGCATTCATTTTGTTTTCAAATTCTTTCAATGCTACAGCAGAATGACAGAAAATGTAAATGAATTGGTTCGTTATTTCTTTCATATTCTGTACTTTAACTATTTTATTTCTACAGAGTGTATGTTCATTTGTACACCTTCAACCGTATGATGTGTGCGGGTATTATGCACAGCAAACTGACGTCATCTGTGGAGATGTCACTTCGTCTACTGACATCCGAAACGTTTTGGTTTTACGTTTGTTTCACCGACAAATCTTCATATATCAGCTCGTGAGTTCCTGCCTCAAGTATCAAGATGATGGTTCAAGAGCAGTACATACAGACAGAATGTATGTATAAATGTATTATACCTTGTGCCAACAAGAACCACGCTACCCCACCATGTGGAACTTTTGGTGAGTACAATTCTGCGAAACATTAGTATATTGTCTATTAAACGCTTAAACGGCAGCTGGTTGAATCATGGCGGCAATGTTTAATGGCTGCCAAACACTATTGTTTTGCTTTCATTGAGATCGTTTTCCATAATATATGTATACACATTTTCTACAGTAGATCCGTCGAAGTTGTGTTTAAACAACATGTAATATCAGATACAATATTTATTTAGTATAAACTATACTAAGCTTGAACATATTTTTATATTTTCAAAATGGCCGCCAAAGTATTATGTTTTTCTACAATATTGTCAATCCGGTCGTTGTTCACACCATTATATATACGAGGGTCAGTCAATAAGTATCCGGCCTAGATACTTTCTAGTCACGACTGACTTCCTCTTTCTCGATATAATTTCCCGACACATCAATACATTTCTGCCAGCGAGAGTTCAGCGCTGTAATTCCTTGCAAGAAACAACTGGACTGTTTTTCCTCGACCCACTGTCTAACTGCTGCCTGCAGGGATTCATCGGACCGGAAGTGACGTCCATGGATACTTTATTTCAAGTTTGGGAATAGGAAATAGTCGCTGGGGGCCAGGTCTGGTGAGTATGGTGGGTGCCAGTATGGTGGGTGTACAAATTCAATGCCTGCAAAAAATGGTCGTCCTGATCTTACCTACTCATGACTGGGTCTTGTATGTCTTGGGTCTCGAAGACCCCTTCCCCACCCACTGACGACTTTGCTCTTTCGTCTCTGGATCATACCAGTGAACCCATGTCTCATCTGCTGTCACTAATCGCTCTAAAAAATGTCCTGTGCGGGTGTTATATTGATGCAACAGAGCCCTACTTGAGGCAACCCTAGCTGCCATTTGGTCGGCATCCAACGAGCGCTGCACCCATCGGTCTCATTTCCAAATGTTCATGCACAATTGCAAAAACAGTACCATGTGAAAGCCCTGCTTTCATAGCAATCTCATCAATATCCATTCGTCAGTCTGACGTAACGATCTATCTAATATTTGCAAAGTGTTTACTAGTGATTGTGTTCTTTGGCCTACCAGGCCGTGACTCATCTTCTAGGTCCGTTCGACCCCGTTTAAATTCGGTAACCCAACATTTGACCGGTGTCTACGAAGGATCAGAATCTCCATATACACTAACAAGCCGTACATGAATCTCCATGCCCGTTTTCCCTTTCTTTCAGATACAAATATCTAATCACAGCTCTGTACTTAATTCGACTTGAAACTTCTACAGTCCCCACTTGCCATGTTTGACATTCAATACCTCAGATATGACTGATCAAAATTTGACAAGCACATGCCTACTGACTCATATATAGTCAATGTACAAACCATGAATCCCGTGCAAATTATTCGCATCAGTAAGTTATCGAGGTCTGTTATATAGACGTGTGCAATGCTGATAATGTTTTGCAATAAAGGTGTTGTAGAGTTTCAATCCGGTATGTATTTGTGTCTGATCTACAGCAAAACGATAGTCAGTGGTAACTGAATCGGTAAAAGGAATTACGTCTCTACTAGTGCTTTTGTTCTCCAGATACAGATAAGTTAAATTTAGCATACTATTTCCTCGATTTGCTGTTTAGGACATCCAAACCACAGATGCAATTGTGATAATTATCCGACAAACGTCTGTTTATGACCAAGTTACGCGTCTGTCCATATAATAGTCAATGATGTATCTGACACTGTTTTTCTTTTGGCAAATGTTTTTTAAACATAATGGGGATTTCTTTATTTCCAAAACATATGCTATGTTGACACTATGTAAATTGATAAAAAATGGCTTAATACTAAAAAAATTCCCCAAAACGTGCATTAACTAATGATGAAATCCATCGAATATATATTTTACAGTTTGATATATTGTTTCAATGTGAAAAGATTGTTTTTCTTTTTCTCAAAAGGTGATATAGTTCCTTTAACTATAGCGAAGTCAGGTCACATATTACAGACTTTTTATTGTGTTCTCATGTAATGTAACAAACGTTTACAGACGTCTAAATGGCGCCAGTTATTTGCTGTTGACTATCCCATAATATATTAGCAGGCCTACATGTTGATAGCATACGTGCAGCACAACGAACGTTTGATTTTATGGACTGAATGGTCAGTGGTATTGTGATTTACAATAAAGTTACATGTTTCCCCCAATTACTGTTTTGTAAACCGTGCGCCAGAACTGGTCCAGGCTCTAGCCTATACAATGTACCCCTGCTTACAATCAGAGAGCGAGTATTTTTGACAATCGAGATCGGTTACATACCTACGGAGCCCAGCATGGGACGTATAATTAATTTTTATTAATTCGTTCCCACGAAATAACAAATCGTTCTCACGAAATAACAATTCGTTCCCTCAATTTAACAATCGTTCCCACGCTATAACAATTCGTACTCACGATATAACAATCCATTCCCTCGAATTAACCATTCGTTCCCACGATATATGCCGTTTAAGCGTTTAATAGACAATATGCTAATGTTTCGCAGAATTGTACTCACCAAAAGTTCCACATGGTGGGATAGCGGGTTTCTTGTTGGCACAAGGTATAATACATGTATACATACATTCTGTCTGTAGGTACTGCTACTTGACCCATCATCTTGATACTTGAGGCAGGAACGAGCTGATATATGAAGATTTGTCGATGAAAAAAGCGTAAAACCAAAACGTTTCGGATGTCAGTAGACGAAGTGACATCTCCACAGATGACGTCAGTTTGCTGTGCATAATACCCGCACACATCATACGGTTGAAGGTGTACAAATGAACATACACTCTGTAGAAATAAAAGAGTTAAAGTACAGAATATGAAAGAAATAACGAACCAATTCATTTACATTTTCTGTCATTCTGCTGTAGAATAGAAAGAATTTGAAAACAAAATGAATGCAGTAAACCTGTCACTTGGCAACGGCCAAAAACCTTAAGTATCGAGCTCGAAACATTAAGGTTTAAGTATACAGCCACCCGCACGAACGATACTTTGCTATATCGTAATAATACTATTTGGGGCTACACAAGCGGGTTTTTAGCACAACCGTCGCGTACGTTCAGGGTGTTTGTAACACCTGGTTTTTATCATCCATATGCCATGAGAAATATCTTACGTTTTCTGTCACTCTGCTACGATATAGAACAATTAAAAAAATGACATTCGAGTCTGCCAGTCGAGCAATATAGTGTAGGAAAAGTTGAAAACATACTGAGCTAAATTTTCCTTGAGATAAGCTTGAGTCTCGAACTTAGAAGGTAGGATCAGCCTATACATACCTTATTTTCAGGTATGCAGTTTCCAAGCATATCTCGTGTATCGCAATATTAACATCATATGTTATCCTACTCGGAGGTGGAAAAGCTTGAGTTCAACACTTGAAAGTCTATTACATTTTCAGTCACGCGGCTATAGTGTAAACATTTTTGGTAAAAACAAGTTAAATTTGCGCTCGGCCACCGCCCAAAGACTTGAGTATCGAACTCGGAACGTCGAGTCAGGCACAAACATACTTTATTTAACGTTTCAAGCAATCATAGTTCATGTATCGCAATATTAACATTTGGGGTTACAAAAACCGGGGGTTTACAAAAACCGGCGCGTACGTCAACGGTTTTTGTTACCCCCGGTTTTTGTTAACCCTATGCCGTGAAAAGTCTATTACATTTTCTGTCACTCGGCTATAGTGTAGAAAAGGTTGAAACAACGACTGAGTTAAATTTATGCTCGGCCACCGCCCAACGGCTTGAGTATTGAACTCGGAACGTCGAGTCAGGCACAAACATACTTTATTTAAGGTTTGAAGCAATCGTGTTTCATGTATCGCAATATTAATATTTGGGGTTACAAAAACCGGGGGTTTACAAAAACCGGCGCGTACGTCAACGGTTTTTGTTACCCCCGGTTTTCGTTAACCCTATGCTGTGAAAAGTCTATTACATTTTCTGTCACTCGGCTATAGTGTAGAAAAGGTTGAAAAAACGACTGAGTTAAATTTGTGCTCGGCCACCGCCCAACGGCTTGAGTATCGAACTCGGAACTTCGAGTCAAAACATACTTTATTTAAGGTTTGAAGCAATTATGTTTTATGTATCGCAATATTAATATTTGGGGTTACAAAAACCGGGGGTTTACAAAAACCGGCGCGTACGTCAACTGTTTTTGTTACCCCCGGTTTTTGTTAACCCTATGCCGTGAAAAGTCTATTACATTTTCTGTCACTCGGCAATAGTGTAGAAAAGGTTGAAACAACGACTGATTAAATTTGTGCTCGCCACCGCCCAACGGCTTCGGCCACCGCCCAACGGCTTGAGTATCGAACTCGGAACGTCGAGTCAGGCACAAACATACTTTATTTAAGGTTTGAAGCAATCATATTTCATGTATCGCAATATTAATATTTGGGGTTACAAAAACCGGGGGTTTACAAAAACCGGCGCGTACGTCAACGGTTTCAGTTACCCCCGGTTTTTGTTAACCCTATGCTGTGAAAAGTCTATTACATTTTCTGTCACTCGGCAATAATGTATAAACAATTGGAAAAAACGACAGAGTTAAATTTGCACTCTGCCACCGCCCAACGGCTTGAGTATCGAACTCGGAACTTCGGACCGGGCCCAAACATACCTTATTTAAAGCAATCTTATTTCATGTATCGCAATATTAATATTTGGGGTTACAAAAACCGGGGGTTTACAAAAACCGGCGCGTACGTCAACGGTTTTTGTTACCCCCGGTTTTTGTTAACGGGGTTTACAAAAACCGGGGGTTTACAAAAACCGGCTCTACATGCGTCTCATGCGACTAATGCATTCTGGCAACGCTCAAATTTTATAAAAACAAATGTTGGGACCATCGTAAACAACAATACGAATTATACGAAAGCATGATTGACTATGAACTATAACCATGTTTTACTTCCTCGTATTTGAAGACGGGAAATTGGAAAATGTTCAATATAGGGTTAACTGTATTGTAATTTTGAAATTTGCGGCGTATATCAGAAAATGATAGGTCGGAAAGGCTGTTTAATGGCGACGCGCTAGCGGAGCCATTAAACATGTTTTCCGACCTATCATTTTCTGATATACGCCGCAAATTTCAAAATTACAATGCGGTTAACCTATTTCTAATGCACTCCTTTACTACTGGCGTAGGAATACATATTGAAATAATTTGCGACCGTTCATCAACAATGATATACCTGTAATGTATGACCATCAGCCAATCAGATTGTATGATATTTATAGAGTGCATTAGCATATGTTTTTCGTAAATGACGTCGCTAGTAGCTAGAACAAATGTAAATTTTCGATGGCACACATCGACGTTCCATTAGTAGCAATAAATGAATGTCGAAAAGTCTGCACGTTGCGATTTATGCAGCCTCGGACTTGAATATACTCAACACGATATAACTAAAGAGCGATGACTATGATTATTATCTGGCATAACGCGACATTTCTGGATGCATTGTGGCAAATAATAATCATATTCACCACTGTTTAGTATGACGGGTCATTACGAAACAGGATGTTGTTCACTAAACTTCGTACGACTAAAATGTTCGTAAGTGCAAACTAATGATAGTCTGTAAATTTCACATTAACAATGCGTTCTAGTACACAATTATTGGATTTACATGTATTGAGCATAGGCTGCATATGCAGCATATGCTCTATAAACGTAAATCCGTCAATTGAAATTTCCAGACGATCCTAAAGTTGCACTTAGTCGTACGAAGTTTGGTGAGACGGGCCCCTGAATCGTTTTCATTCTCTTCGAAGTCTCAACCAGCACGGCTTACACGGGCAGTCAGTAAAGTTTCACAACAATGCATGCAAAAGTATTAATATTAGTTAGTCTCTGTTTGTCATGATCGGTTTCACATTATTTGTAGCTGCGACTGGAGAAACGGGGCTTATGGGTTTGCGACCAGTGTAGATCCAGATCAGCCTATGTTTGCCAGTCCATCAATGAAACACCTATCATGCTTCTAACAAGCAATATAGATCGATATCAGGATACACGAGTATGGTGTAAGAACGGGGTCAAAACTAAAATTGCAGGTGCACCTGTAACATTTACAAGTTTATTGTTTACAGGTGGACCTGTAAATTTGTCCAAAAGTATCAATGGTAGAAATGAGGGTTTCTAACGATTATTTTGATCCATCTAAGCAAAAAGTGGCATCGTCTGCGTGAAAATTATGTTGTGGTGATTGGGTTGGCTGCTAAATTAACATATCAAAATACATTCCAGTTACTTAGGGGTGAAAGGGTTAAGTAATGCACAATTCTACGAGAACGCACAATTTGCAGAAACATAATAGTTTTTATTTCGGTTGTGAAAATCAACGGTGAGGAACGCAATTGTTTTACTGTGTGTTTTATTTATTAAAGTGTAACCTATGTACATTCAAATACGTGTTACAATTGAGACTAATCACATACTAATAATCACATAAAATAATCATTAGAACTATTTAAAAAAAAACAAAAGAAAAAACAATCGAATTGGTCGTGAAAATGCAATTATCTTACATGCAATTATCTTACATCTCACAGAGCACAGTGACAGTGGCAGACACCTATCATCACGTGTCTAAACTACTATTAACCCTTAGAATGCGGGAACCGAAAATATTCGTCTGCTGTTAATTCATATTTTGTCTTTTCTCTCAGTAAAAACAAGGTTTGGCAGCATTTTAGAATCATTTCCATTGGAAATGATTCTAAAGTGCTGCCAAACCAAGTTTTTGATGAGCAAAATGGAAAATAAAAAATATTCAGCAGACGACACAATTTAATTCAGCATTGTAAGGGTTAACATTGCTCGTTTAATAAATATCATTTTAAATCAACACACAATTTACATTCTATTTATTGCATAAGCAAGGAATCATGGCATAACATTGAAGCTGTATTGATCACTATGCATGTTTTCTGCAGTTATCTCATTTGCTTATTTAATACACAAGTGTATTATACTTTTTAATGCACTGTGATATTGACTTTGCCTTGTGAATATAACTTCCCAAGATGGGAACTTACCCTGAGGTTTTGTAACACTGATTTTGACTGGTGAATATAACTTCCCAAGATGGGAATTTTCCCTGAGTTTATGCAACACTGATTTTAGCTGGTGAATATAACTTCCCAAGATGGGAATTTTCACTGAGTTTATGTAACACTGATTTTGACCGGTGAATATAACTTCCAATGATGGGAACCTTCACTGAGGTTATGCATCAGTGACTGTGCCTTGTGAATATAACTTTCCAATATGGGAATTTTCACTGAGTTTATGTAACAACGATTTTGACTGGTGAATGTAACTTCCCAAGATGAGAACTTTCCCTGAGGTTATGTATCAGTGACTGTGCTTTGTGAATATAACTTCCCAAGATGGGAATTTTCCATGAGTTTATGTAACACTGGTTTTGACTGGTGAATATAACTTCCAATGATGGGAACCTTCACTGAAGTTATGCATCAGTGACTGTGCTTTGTGAATATAACTTCCCAAGATGGGAATTTTCCATGAGTTTATGTAACACTGATTTTGACTGGTGAATATAATTTCCAATGATGGGAACCTTCCCTGAGGTTGTGTAACATTGACTTTGCCATGTGAATATAACTTCCCATGATGGGAATTTTCCCTGAGTTTATGTAACACTGATTTTGACTGGTGAATATAACTTCCCAAGATGGGAATTTTCCCTGAGGTTATGTAACATGGACTTTGCCTTGTGAATATAACTTCCCATGTTGGGAACTTTCCCTGAGGTTATGTAACACTGGTTTCGACTGGTGAATATTAACTTTCCATGATGGGAACTTTCCCAGAGTTTACTTTACACTTTTACTTGTGAATGTAACTTCCCAAGATGGGAACTTTCCCTGAGGTTATGTAACACTGGTTTCGACTGGTGAATATTAACTTTCCATAATGGGAACTTTCCCAGAGTTTACTTTACACTTTTACTTGTGAATGTAACTTCCCAAAATTGAAAACAGAAATACGTACAATACCATGATAATAAGGTCTGTAGAAATACAAGATATAGTGCAGAACATGGTGATAACATGTTAACATTAATACTACAATTATTCCGATTATATGATAGTATAAATTGTTTGGTTTCATGTTGAAACATCGAAGCGCATTAACCATTAGCCCATTGTTTTTATTTTGTTTCCATTATCAATAAAATCATGGTGTGACAACAATTTAGAATCTTTTCCATCTAAAGTTTTGTCAACGAAAATGTTTGATGCAAAAAAGAAAACAACAGAAAATAAAGCAATAAGCATCAGACGACAAAAAATAATCCAGCATTGTAAGGGTGGATACCATTAAAAATGATTCTAAAGAATTGTCAACGCATATTTTTTATTTATAAAAATGGAAAAGAAAAATAAACAACAGGCGACAAAGTTAAATCAGCATTGTAAGGATGGATATGTCCAATAGTTTGCCATGAGGCCGTCTTCAACAGGCATCGTTACGAGAAAAAAATAAAAATAAATAGCAGACAACAAACTTTAACTCAGCACTGTAAGTGAATATCATTTAAAAATATCCTACAAGCCACATATGCAATTCATGTGAATTTTTTTTATATGATGTTCATATATAAAACATATGAAAAACACATGAATTGCATATGAAATTCGTATGAAAAGAGCCGATATAAAATTCATATGATGTTCATATGAATTTCTTATAAAGACGTTTCATATGCATTTCATATGAATAATTTGCATATGAATTTCATAAGAAAAATATGCATATGAAATTCATATGAAATTTTCATATGAACTTCATATGTTAGATATGCAATTCATATGAAAAGTTTTCATATGAATTGCATATGGAATTTTCATATGGAATTCATATGTCACATGTGTTGTAGTGTAAGGTGTTGTCAACGCGTTTTTGACGCGAAAAAATAAAATAAAACTAACAGCAGACGACAAACTTGAATTCAGCATTATAAAGGTGGACGTGTCGGTCAGTTTGCCATAAGGCCACCCTCAACAGGCATTGATATGCCGTGGACCATCTTGGCTTTGTCGCTCAGGAGGTACATCACGGCGTCTGTCACATCAGACACCTCTGGAAACAAATATGTGGCTGTGATTGGAGAAATGAGGGTATGGGTTTTGCGACCAGTGTAGATCCAGATCAGACTGTGCATCCGCACAGTCTGATCAGGATCTGCACTGTTCGCAATTACATCAAGGAAACATCCATCATGTGCCTAACGTCAACCAATATAGATCGTTATTCAAGCTACAGGAGAGTGCTATCTGATCAGGAGCTACACGGGTCACAAATCTCATACGCCCCATTTCTTCAGTCACAGCCACTTATTAGAGTCAGTTTCAGGCAGGAAGGGCACTGTGTCTGAGATAAAGTTACGAACAGTAGAAACATGTAGCTTAGTTAAGAATTAAACGTGTAGATAGTATCATATATCTAAACCCAACTGCACATGAACATCGAAATGCGGTAAAACTATAGTACTGAAATATAACTAGTAGGGTTCGAACGCCCCATACACTATATCTGAACTCTGATTACACAACAAACAAGTCACGTTTTGCTATGACGCCCCTCAGATATACATAAAGATGTTCAATTACAAATGCGTTAATAATTATTTATCCCGTCAACACAGTGCGTATGTGCCGTGAAACATGGTGCCGTGAAACATTTTTGATATCCTGTCAACACGACCTAACCACTGCGTATGAATATGTGCGGTTATCATACTAGTCGATTCTCCGATTTTTACGATGCGGCTGGTGTTATTTTTTGCATTTTAAAGATATTTTGTAGGTGTTGACGGGATAAATAGAATAGTAGGTTAGTGCCGTGCATGGGAAAAATATCTGGCTGGCACGGAAACGGGATGTGCTCGGCAGAGCCTCGCCCATCCCGTTTCTTAAGCCTTACCAGATAATTTCCCATTCACGGCACTAACCTACTATTCTCTCTATTATTTATTTGTCCTCGTACAATGTTACGTTGAATATTTAGAGTGTCAATCGTATCCACCCTTGTACATAGCTTATCAAATTCGGACATGGTGTTGCTCTTTTATCCCGTCAACACAGTGCGTATGTGCCGTGAAACACGGTGCCGTGAAACATTTTTGATATCCAGTCAATACAATTTTTGCACTTTACAGCCATTTGTAGGTGTTGACGGGATAAATAGAATAGTAGGTTAGTGCCGTGAATGGGAAAAAATATCTGGCGCGGCACGGAAACGGGATGTGCTCGGCAGAGCCTCGCCCATCCCGTTTCCTGAGCCTTGCCTGATATTTTTTCCCATTCACGGCACTAACCTACTATTCTCTATATGTCACCCGACTTTAAATAACTAATACCATGTTCTGTTGGGCTGACTATATTCCTGACACAATACCGGAGACGGCCTTATCTATGTACAAGTAGTTATCACTATTTAATTCACATTTCATTTTGATGATGATAGTTAATTCGAGATGAATTTCAAACGTAATGCTACCAGTGGAATATTTCTCAAATTAAAGTTTATTGAATGATTGGAGGGAAATACAGACCCAGAAATCTGCCCAGGGGTATCCTTGCCATGAGAGGGTCGCCCTTAGCCGGGTCACTCCACGCCATCCGACCCAGCTCCGTCATCGTCGCCGTCGGATTCACAGTATTTACACGGATCTGCAACAGTAGCAAAGCCAGCACAATAGATTAGAGGGCAACTCAGTAACATGGAGACACAGGAACATATACGGGAAGACACAGTACTGGGTGTTGTGAAGAGGATGTACGGAGGTTACATAGTTAGGAAATAATCCAACTGTCTAAAACGGTGACTGTTACAAACGGGAGTACCCTATCATACATATACCAAGGGTTCCCCACTACGATGCACGTTTTTCGGAATTAAATATTCCTCCACGTTCGTCCATGCGATCTTTAGTTAGGTTATTAGCGCGTGAGACAGTGGTAGATAGTGAACCCTTGTAACTGTAACTTCACTTACATCGTCACTATGACACGCGTGTGGCGTGGACAATGGCATGACTCACACAAGCTTTCGGACAACAGACATAATGTAAAACTCTAAACTCGCAATGCGTTTGACTGGTAGTAATGCATGTACCGAGTGATAATCATGGATCGCTCATTTACATGATGCATGAATATCATTATCTGGAGTCTATGTCAATGGCACTACTGACATTACATACGTTATGCGGCCCCAGTTCGAGAGCCATAACTTGTGTTAGACTGTCCACGGCGCCTTTACTGGCGCAGTACGCAGCTTGGCCCTGGTACCCGACGAACGAGGACACACTCGACACGGTAACAATGGCGCCGCCACGTTTTCTCTCAACCATACCCTTGGCTATAACCTGAAAAGTTGGCCAATGACTGATTGATCCGCCTACATGTATATTATTTGTGGTACAATCACAGCGAAGGTGACTACTCGAACGAGTGTATCCACCGTTACGGTGACGGCATGCATGTTGGATAGTTTTGCATGTGGTATGGATATTACGTCGAAAACTATTTTTTAACTGTAAACAACTTACAATTTATGTTGATTTTGGAAGTTATGGAAAAGACTAAGAATACTACTCAATAGTATTAATACTGTTCTCGCCGCGATTCACGATATTGCCTCTGCTACAGGGGGCCGTTTCACTAAACTTCGTACGACTAAAATGTTCGCAAGTGCAAAATTATGATAGTCTGTATATTTCACATTAACACTGTTTTCTTGTACAATTATTGGATTTACATGTATTGAGAATAGGCTGCATATGCAGCATATGCTCAATACATGTAAATTCATCAATTGAAATTTCCAGACGATCCTAAATTTGCACTTACGAACATTTTAGTAGTACGAAGTTTAGTGAAATCGGACGCCAAGAAAACACATGCGATCTTATTTTTGATGACTTTCTTGGTCATTTATCACACAGGTGATAATATAAGGTTTGATCATGTCCAGCCGTGTGCAAACGTTTGCTGTGGCCCTCGGAACTGTTTGAACCCAAGGCCACAAACGTTTGCTGTGGCCCGAGGGAACTGTTTGAACCCAAGGCCGCAGGCCGCGGGTTCAAACAGTTCCCGAGGGCCACAGCTAACGTTTGCACACGGCTGGACATGATCAAACGTTATTGTTACATTTCCAACAAAAAGCTGATGTAATTTGAGCATTATATACAGTATTTTCAGTACTTTTATAAATCGTCCCATTCACGTAGATAATTTTCGGTATTCATATTCCGGGGCCGCGTCATGAACGTCATGAACGTCATGAACGTCATGAACGTCATGAAGTAGTGACGTCATGAAGGCACTTCCGCGTAGTGACGTCATGAAGGCACTTGGTCTACGCGCGGCCCCGGAATGAGCATTGCCTAAAGCCATATGCAAACAGCACGCGCTATATGTTTGCACATATCAAACAACGGAAACCATGTAACAATGAATGTTCATGAACGCATCTATAGCACTATGGCTCAGAATGAACAAATGCCCGGTTCCACTGTAATACAGTTATTGAGGGTAATATGTGCTCCTGTTATGAAATGTGTGACCATTGCAGTAATCATACTACATGTACTATACATGTGTGTATATACCATTCATACCTGCGAAACGTTAAATACCGCTTTGTAGTTTACATCAATCATCCTAAAATAAAGATGTACATGGTATAAGTGGATTTACACATTAGTGCACAATGACCATGTTGCACAAAATTAAATTATCAAAAATGCAAATTCGTTAGTATACAGTACAGTAGAAGTACGTATGAAAGTAATACAATTAATGTCTCATATGTATCGTCCAGAGATGTAATTTTCAACTGCTCTTCTATTGTCATTAGTGCGATTATAACATTTGATGTATTCTGTATACCAATTAAACCCGTATGAAGGAATTAATGACCTGCTCTATCGTTGATCATCATTTCAAACATACGTGTAATTACTTTGTAAACGTGAGTAGCTATGTGTATAACATATATGTGAACATTATCTTGTTACTGTCCTTTATACGGCGCATGGAGTTGCCATCTCGGCCATCTTAATATGTACAAAACATTGATCAGTTTCACACCTTGTGCCGTTTGACAGAGAACGTAACGTTCTCTGTCAAACGGCACAAGGTGTGAAACTGATCAATGTTTTGTAAATCTACTATTCTACATAGTATAACCCGTCACATTGACAAAACAATTATGTCTGAATCAATGTAAGATCGGGAGTAGAATGGGTCCTTAACACTAAGTAAATACCAAGTTACGTCGTCCTTCTTTGCATCCAGGAAATCCTCGAGTATGCAGACTCCGGCGTTATTGACCAGCAGGTCTATGGGACCGACGTCCTTAAGTGCTTCCCTGGTGGCGTCCCAGTCGCTCAGGTCCACGCTCACCGTCACAACTGACGGCACCTATAGAGTACGATATACATCGGAACCTCTCTAAACCGGACACCCTGGGATGTCCCAGGGTGTCCGGTTTAGAGAAGTTACACTGTTATTCTGGTATACGAGCACGGCTATGTATGTGTGTGTACATTACAACAATGAACAAATGTTGGCATGAAGTGAAATTTAACCCTTTCATCCCTAAGTAACTTCCATTGACTATCACATGTTACGTTTGAGACTGTTCCATTATGCAGGAAAGGGGGTCATTTTGTAAAAAATATCCACAAATGGTGCAGATCTCGATGACACGGCTCGTTACGAGCCGACTCTTCAGGATCTATACTGTTTGCAAATACTAGGCAGAGGTCTCTATAGTCTGTTTCACGAAAGCTGCCCAAATTTTACGGCTATATAGACAATTCAAAAACAATATTTTTTTGATAATATTAAATTAAAGGAAAATTTAAGAATGAGCCTTCTTTTTATTTCGTGAAATTCGGTCAAATATTGATTTTATTACGAAAAATTGATTTGTCTATGGGAATTTAACATGGGTGAAAAAGTGGTAAGGAAGTGTGGGAGGAGTCAAAAAACAAAAAAAATTGGAAATTGACTCCGAAACCTGACTAGATAGCTTGGATATGATCTAACTAAGAAAACAAAAGTTAAATTTTAAAAATCGGTCCAGTATTTCTAAAATTCAAAAAGATTTCCCCATGTTAAATCCCCATAGACATCTTCACTCCTCCGTGAAGATGTCTATGGGGATTTAACATGGGGAAATTGTTTTTTCGCAATAAAATCAATATTTGACAAAATTTCACGAAATAAAAAGAAGGTTCATTCTTAATTTTTCCTTTAATTTAATATTATCAAAAGAAATCTTGTTTTTGAATTGTTTGTATAGCCGTAAAATTTGGGCAGCTTTCGTGAAACAGACAGTAGTTTTGAAAGGGGTAAAACTTAAACATTTTGTTTTAGCTTTCTAGCTTTCAGGTTTAGAGAGTCATTATCAGGTTATGTAGTTACAAGTATAACATCTAACAGTTGCAATATCATAGAAATGTGGTGCGTGGTTAGTGTTTGACCAAATGTCGTTGCTCTTTCATATAGCACAATATCCATTAATCAGATATGGTCCGTATATGATGCGTGCATTAGAAGCAGCAGACATTTCACAGAGGGTAGATACCGTTCAGACGCGTGCGTCTATACAAGTCTGGACGGCTTATTGGGCTTTACTGTAACTTTGTTATTAAATATACTAGTACCTGTTGTAAATATTCTACAGAAATAATCAACCCAGACGCTGAGTTACATGTACCTCTTGTTTCAAGGAATCGAGATGAGCCTGAGTCCTGCTCACAGCGACGACGGTTTCAGCTCCCAGTTCGACTAACCTCTTGGCTATATCCCTGCCGATACCTGCAGCATGACCAAACATAAACAATACAGGAGACTTCACTTTGTGGGCAACGCGAACAATTCCATAAGTGTGGCTGTGACTTTGGGCTTATTATAGGCATGAATGGCCTTTTTGTGGAATTTATCGGGGTATAAACTTGGAAAAGTCGCGGGAATACTGGACGAAGCTATAAATATGTTTTTTTTTGTGTTTTTTTTGTTGTTTTTTTCGAAAATTGTATTTTTTTTATGTTCTCGTCCAGTATTACCGCGACTTTTCCAAGTTTATATCCCCGATAAATTCCACAAAAAGGCCATTCATTCCCTATAATTCCAGCATTTGAAATAAATTAATAAAAAAAATGTGTTTATTTTCCGTTTTCTTAAGAATTATTTTAACTGCGCCTCACGGTTAAGGAAAGTAGTTCGGCGTGGGAGTTTACTGGGATATAAATTTTGGACAGAGACTTGGTACGGGCCAATCAAATGTTAGGGAATTGTGTAAATATTTTTGTGCTGGAATTATTGGATTTGTGACCAGTGTAGCTCCGGATCACATAGCACCCTCCTGTAGCCTGATAACCATATATAGTCATTGTTAGAAACATGACGGATATTTCATTGACGGAATGGCGAATAGTGCAGATCCTGATCAGACTGTGTGGATGTACAGGCTGATCTGGATCTACACGGGTCCAGTCACAGACACAATTATGTTAAAAAAAAACTAGCTAAAATATATCAGAGAAATAAAATACCCATAGAAGCCAATAAAATGCATATACAGTGGAACCTCTCTAAACAGGACACCAATAAAACACCTGTGCTCTTATGTTTACAGATGATTTATTGGTCATATATTACAAGGTGCGTGATCACGTGGTTACAGCAACAACAACAATGGCTGAAAGTGTTGAAATCTCGCCCACTCCAAAGTAAGTGTTATTTGATATTTTCCTTAATATGCAACGGATATTTATGAAATATGGCGCAGCAAACGCGTATCCGTGAGCTGAATTTGGTGGTCTCGGGCATTCGGCACATACCTATGTCGTTTTTGCGAAGAATCGATTTCCGTGTCGGTAGACACGGAAATCGATTCTGCGGAAAAGCGACAGAAGTTTCGGCCAAAGTAGAGAGACCACCAAATGCACTTAACAAGACGCGTTTGATGAGCCATATTTCATTAAACTCCGTTACATAATAAGGACAAAATAAAAAAGAATATGTACTTTGAATCGGAGGGCTTCTGTTGTTGTTGTTGTAACCACGTGATCAAAACACCTTGCATTAGCAAATGCAGCCTATGCCCAATACATGTAAATTTATAAATTGAAATTTTCAGACGATCCTAAAGTTGCACTTATAAACATTTTAGTCGCACGAAGTTTAGTGAACCGGCCCCCTGGGCCGTAGCTATGACACATACTTATCTTAGCTGTAAACTAGACCAGTATAATAGCGAACGAATTTACTGTAACAGTGCTGATTTTCGATAACATAACACAATCAAAGTACTGAAAGAACTGAAACTGTATCTCCAGAAACAAAAAGTAGGAAAGTGTGCCTGCCCCACACTGATGATGGCCAGTTGACAGCCTTTATAACAATATTGATATGGTGTGGGGTGCATTAATTACAACCGTCGTAGATATACATATTATATACCAAATTGGAACATAGAGACATACCTTTAATGTGATACATTTATGAAATATGAATTATAACCCTTTATAAAAGTTAAGTTTTTTTACCACATAATAAGTACACGAGTTCCGGCGAATAAACAGGTCCGCAAAAATGGCGACCGACAGCCATAGTTACTGATACAAACAGATAAATAAAATGGCGATAACTAAAATAGTAACATACATCGGACGCTGACATAACTGTATCTGACGATACAGTAATCACCCCTATACCGTCAGTGAACGTTTAGGAAAAGTTACTTTTAGATACAGTGGGGTCAGCGTGTAAGTGCACACACGAACGAACACGACAGGTTGGTTCCAACCTGTCGTGTTCGTTCGTGTGTGCACTTACACGCTGACCCCACTGTACATGTATGCCAACATACATCACATTTGTGAATGACATTGGCGCAAGCTACTAAAATCTAAAATGCTACAAAAACGGCGCCAACGGCATGTATCCCATCAATGTGATGGTTGGATCATACACATGAAGTTTGAAGCCAATAGTTTGATAACGTAAAGTTGTTATAGTAGAACGGGGAAACGTGCACGCATCTACTGAAACGGAAGGAAATTTATTTGACATTGACATTGGTATGAGCCATGCGATTTTGTACCTTCTGACAACTGATTTATTTCATGAAATAGATTTACAAAATGTAACAAATTGTCCATATGTGAAGTCAAAAATTGACAAAAACATTGCCAAATGTCACAAAATTTGCACCGTCCCGGGGCTCGAACCAGGGACCTCTGTTTTACTGTACCATCGCTCTAACAGACTGAGCTAGCCGGGTACGAATACACACTTTCTCCCCACAGTGAGTTACGTACCGTGACACTTACATAAAAAGTAGAAAGGTAGAAAATGGATCCTATTTATTATAAACAAGAATGTTCAGTCGGTACAACAACAACAAGTCGGGTTAATTTAGTACATGTATGTGCTCTGAAAGTATTGGCCATTTTGGACGTTCATAAAATCCATTTTCTAAATCTAAAAGCGAATACTGACTCCATAAGGGGTCAACATCCTCACACCTGTATACTAAATTATTAAAATATTATAATATAGCCCAACCGACCATCCTGAGAGATGGCAGCGTGGTCGGCTCTGTTGTAAGTTCCATATATGAAACTCCTTGACATTGTTGTGTAATGCAATAAAGGATAGACAGCTTATTTGTGCCCTCGGGTGTGAAATGTAGCTCCTCAAGTTTGTTACCAGTACCTGCACAGTCTGATCAGGGCCTACTGAGTTCGCCAGTCGGTCACTGACGTAGCCCTGCTGTCTGTTTCACGAAACCTGACAATATTTGTTTCGATAATATTAAATGTTGATAAAGACTAAGAATAAGCCTTCTTATTATTTCGTGAAATTTGGTCCAATATTGATTTTATTACGAAAAACAATTTCCCCATGTTAAAGCCCCATATACATCTCCACATAGTGAAGATATCTATGGGGATTTAACATGGGGAAATTTTTCTAATTTCGGAAATAGTGGACCGATTGTCAAAAGTTAACTGTTTTCTTAGTTAGATCATTTCCAAGCTATCTCGCCAGGTTTCGGAGTCAATTTCCATTTTCTTTCTTTCTTTTTTTTTACTCCTCCCACAACTCCTTCACATCCTTTCCCCACCCCCACCCCCATGTTAAATTTTCATAGACAAATCAATTGTCTCAAAATTTGAGACACGCTATGTGATTTTGTACCTAAGAACATGTGCGATTTTTCACGAAATATATTTACAGAAACTGTGATATCTTCCGCAACTGACGTCGAAAGACAACGAAATGTTCATAGCAAATGACAGGCATATAGAAGGACAGCAGACAAAAACTTTCAAAAATATAAACAGACAGGCGGACGGACGGACATACGATCAGTAGCGATGGTGGTAATTGTATCAATGTGGAACGATGTATCATTATTAAGTAATGCATGTGTGCAATTTATCCCGTCAACACAGTGCGTATGTGCCATGAAACACGGTGCCGTGAAACATTTTTGATATCCAGTCAATACTATTTTTGCATTTTACAGCCATTTCTAGGTGTTGACAGGATAAATAGAATAGTAGGTTAGTGCCGAGAATGGGAAAAAATATCTGGCGCGGCACGGAAACGGGATGTGCTCGGCAGAGCCTCGCCCATCCCGTTTCCTGAGCCTTGCCAGATATTTTTTCCCATTCACGGCACTAACCAACTATTCTCTATATGAAGATTCTCGGCGGTGTCCTAATAAGATTATGGGACAATTGCTATGGTGCTGGCAAATGTGGTGTGCATGCTAGCATATATCGTAACCTATTCGGCAAAAGTCGTATGTGCATTTTTTCACATTTTCAGGAGAAGCAAAAAACATTTCTTTTTTGATGTTTGATGACTAGAAATGTTTAAACATTGCATATTTGTTGGACTCCTCACTATAATATCATATGAGCTTAATAGTATGCATTAATTTTTTTATAAGAATGACCATACGACCTTTTGCTATGAAAAGTAGGTGGTAAGTTGACACGACATATTGACTATTTATATACATTACATTTAAGGGTAGGAATTGACTCGAAGACCTTCCAAAGCTGGACATATAAATCCAGAAAAACGTCAAATTTTATGTGATATATGTTGGTGCAAAGCGGACATGTGTGTATAATTGTGTGCCAAAACGGGACACTGCTTAGCTCCAATACGGTTTTGTAATTCCGCGCAGTGTCCCGGTGCACGGGAGGTGGTAAGTAGAGAGGGGGTAACTGGGTATAACCTGGCACAAGTGATGCATGCAAAACGGGTCCCAGGTAGAACCAATCCACCCCTGGCGGAACCACATGCCTCTATAGTGGTATTGTCAAAACGTGTAGAATCCAGATGAGCCGGTTCGTGAAGATCCAGTCTCATCCGGATCATCGACCTATGTCTAACAGTTCCATCCGATTCTCTAACAAGAAATGGTGTTATACACGAACAAGTTTGTTTGGACATTATAACTGTTACTGTTAGAGAAAAGGGTTAAATTGATAAATTGTATTTTCATTATTAAATTTCACAATTCTGTAATAGAATTGGAACCACGCGAACTTTAACACAATACAATATTACTGTGAGGAACACTCCAACGTATGTACAAGCACACACATGACTGTGACTGGAGAATATGGGTATATGTCCTTTGTGAGAATATATCTTCTGTAGCCTATTTCATCAACATTGCAAAGTATACTTATCTAGCAAAGTATATTTTGAGGGAGTGATCATTTATTTTTCCCGAAATGCTTTATTTCATATAGAACTAACCGTTGCATATAGTTGATGATTAAAAGTATGCAGAATTATTATACTGAATTTATTACATTATCACAGCCAAAATGGCTGTGATCATGTAATACATTCAGTATAATAACAATTAGTACATTTATCCTTAAATTGAAATGTTTTCCCTCAAAGTATACTTTGCTAGATAAGTATACTTTGCCATGTTACAGCCATTTCTAGGTGTTGACAGGATAAATAGAATAGTAGGTTAGTGCCGAGAATGGGAAAAAATATCTGGCGCGGCATGGAAACGGGATGTGCTCGGCAGAGCCTCGCCCATCCCGTTTCCTGAGCCTTGCCAGATATTTTTTCCCATTCACGGCACTAACCAACTGTTCTCTATATGAAGATGTATTATAGGTGATTTGAGAAATGGACCAAAAAATAAACGGACGGACGGACGGATTCTCGGCGGTGTCTTAATAAGATTATGGGACAATTGCTATGGTGCTGGCAAATGTGGTGTGCATGCTAGCATATATCGTAACCTATTCGGCAAAAGTCGTATGTGCATTTTTTCACATTTTGGTGAAATAGTTGGTTATAGTTGGTGAAATAGGCTACTGATCTGATAAAATAAACTCCTACATGCTGATAAGGATCTATGTTAATTGTTAGTACGGCCATCATTGTATCTGTACCATCGTTCTATATGCTTGTTTTGCTGGCTATATGCTCCTTGTGATATTATCACTGGTGATGCACTCCGAACCGGCGTAACATGTTTCACGTCGAAATATGTACCAGTTTCCTGACGAGATACCACTCAGCTCTACTTAGTGCTATCGCATAAACACATGTTTCGTCTAGTAACCGGCGCCTATTTCGACTTGAACACCAGTCATTTGTCTACTGTTTTACCAAGGCATGACATTATAACAGCTTCAAAGTAGAGCCTTTATATGCAACATTAACGAACGTCAAGGCTATATAGCTCATCATCACAGTAAACGTATATGACCGTGTTCAATACTGTGACTTGATAGATATATATTTGGTCGATAAGATAGTGGTGTGTAGTAAAGCAAGTGCACACAATCGTACGTTATCTAACATAGTAGATGGCTGATCTGATAATGCACATACGACATAAGAAGTGGAAATGAGTAAAGAGATTCTGTTTATTACAATATATCATACTTTTCTCAGCTGAATGAAAAATACTATTCATGGCTACATTCAATTGTCGTATAACACATGTACGGGGCGCCAAGTGGGACATGGCTCAATTTTGTCAACAAAATTCATTTTTGTGCCACAAAATTCAATTCTGTGTCACAAAATTCAATTCTGTGCCACAGAATTCAATTCTGTGGGAAAATTCACTTTTGTGCCACAAAATTCACTTTTGTGCCACAAAATTCAATTCTGTGTCACAAAATTCAATTCTGTGCCACAGAATTCAATTCTGTGTCACAAAATTCAATTCTGTCAATTCTGCACACGCATGTAAGAAGGACTACCATTGGTCAGAAACTGCACTGGAGAAATGGATCACGGTCGCCGATCTACACATTCAATGTCGATGATTCATTTCTCATTCTGCCGATGATTCATTTCTCATTCTGCCATTTTGCTTCAACTATCTCCAAACAGTCAAACGTTGACAAACCCATTCGTATTTAAACTCATTTGCGTTATAATTGTACACATAATTCATGTACATGTAGATCTCCCGCGAGTACACGTCATTTAGTGTACATCTGCCCCAGTTAAATCAATAATACACGCGCTGTGGCCTGTGTTCTGACTGCTGTCTGTGTTTATAAACAGAATGTGTGTATTGGGCCAGTTGAGGAAACCATTTGTAGTATTAGTATACCATGGATACTAAGATGGTGTATACTGTAAATAATGCATGTAGACACATAGTTGCGAACACGTAACTTCGCAACTAGTAGACACAGATCCAATACCATTTGTTTCACAAGGTTAGATCTACTGTTAGAATACGACGTCATCTAATGTCATTTTCGAGCATAAAACGTTACCTGATAAATAGAATACCAGGCTAGTGTATTTTAATATCAAGTTTATCAGGCTCGGCTCGGAAACGGTAGGAATTCCTCGGCAAGCCTCGGAATTCCTACGCGTTTCCTAGCCTTGCCTGATAAACTTGATATCAAAATACACTAGCCTGGTATTCTCTATATATGGTCATGCCCTCAGGTCTAGCTATGTCCCGGCTACTTTATGTTTGACCCTGTTTACATAATTGAGGGAAAATTCTGAATATTGTTCTTATTTCTCCTTCAAAGTATATATGCTTATATGGTGTGACCACTCATTTGTAATCATAATATAACCAAAATAACTGTCCATAAAGAAGTATAATATTGATATTGGGTTATATTTTCGCATTGAAATATTTAAACCTGCAAGTGTACTCCACCATCTAGTAAAATGGACTAAGACCGATCTCAACCAATCAACGTAGAGATGACATAGACTATCCTACGCAAACTAATTTTTGTGGACAAAAATGAATTCTGTCCCACAAAACTGAATTTTCTTCACAAAAATCAATTCTGTCTTACAAAATTGAATCCTTTATAACAGAAATGAATTTTGTATACGAAACGTATGCAGAATTGAATTTTGTGACACAGAATTGACAGAATTGAATTTTGTGACACAGAATTGAATTTTGTGATTTTTAGTGTTACAAAACTCAATTGTGTACACATAATTAACCTGTCCTACATGGCGCCCCGTAACATGCACCACATCCATACGCATAAACATTTGTTTTACCAGCAACAGTAGCTAGTTTTCAAATACGAACACTATGTGTTTATGCTGATATAAATGGAGTATCGATTTGCATTATCAAGCAGTGGTGACACTGACCGCTTGCATAATTGTTGTTTCATAACACTTAACTCTTTGCATGCTGGGAAACTTGTGGGCTATAAATAGTTAAAAACTAGCGGACAAGAATTCATCATATTTTCTTGTATTTTTTCCCAGTAAATATCATGAATATGTCTTGGAATTTCATTAGAATTGAGTCCTCAGGACTCAATTCTAATAAAATTTCAAGACATATTTACAGAGAGAAATAAAACATATACTCCTAATTCGTTTGGCGGATATTTTCGCCGCTAGTATGCAAATAGTTAAGTTGAATATCAATCAATGTTATGCAATCCGTAATCTGTGTAAAATGTTGGTTACACCGGAGTGATTAGGTGTGAATACAATTGAATTCAACACAGTTGTTAGCCATCACCCATATTATTAAAATTGATTGAACATGTACAGTACATATATGTATATCAATGTCATATATACTCCGTCAGTTTGCCATGAGACCGCCCTCGAGTGGCATTGCTATTCCATGGATCATCTTGGCCTTGTCACTCAGTAGAAACATCACACAGTCCACCACGTCAGACACCTCTGGAAACAAATACAGTGGAACCTCTCTAAATCGGACACCAAGAAATACATGTGATCTTATTTTTGATGAGTTTCTTGGTCATTTATCTTAGGTGATAATGTATGTTCATATTCGCATAGCACATAGCTATGGCTCATAATGATCAAATGTCGGATTTGCAGTGAAACCTCACTAAGCCGGACACCCTGGGACCTCACAGGGTGTCCCGTTTAGAGAGGTTTCACTGTACAATGTAGCAGCAGAATCTAATCTGGTCCTGGTTGCTCACAACCTCTTTCAGCTTAACGCGCTGTTAAATCCTTAACACTGTCATGGAGTTAACAGTGTGTTAGGTAAACAGAGGTTTTGTGCAACGCCCAGTTCAAAGCTTCTTTTAGCTTAACGGACGGTTAACTCCTTACAACTATTAAAGATTATAACAGCTCGTTAAGCGAACATGTGTTTTAAGAAACCGAGCACTGAGCATTAACATTGCCTGATCAAAATGCTGGGGTAAGCGGGATATTTATATTAAATATTGTATTAAATATTGTATCAGACACGTCTTCGAAGTAGATTACACTTCATACACATTCGAATGTTGAAACCATTCTAAGCAATATAACGGACATAATAGAATGCATAAAAAGATGATGACCGACAGACCGTATGAATTGCAAATTATATGTCTTATACAACTGATTAAAACAAACACAAAACAAACATGTTGATATATGTTAAGTAATGAAATGGCATTATAAGAAGTAAATACACACCGACAAACTTGCCCATTGGTATTCGTGCCAGCAAAGGTCCGGCTTTAGCGGGATCGCTCCAATCTCTGATACCCAACTCCGTCAAGGCCACTGTGGGATTTACAGCATTTACACGAATCTGTATAAAGAATTTGACAAATGATTTTGTTTTCATGAATGAAATTGGATGGATTCATGTTCAAGTATCCTCGGCTACAGCATGCCCCTGATATAGTCAGTCCGAACAATGGACAATGCGTTTTGGAATAACAACATGTGTGGACAATTTATCGGGGTATAAACTTTAAGTCATTCAGTTAGACAGTGAAATGAAAGTTTATACAACAGATAATTTTTCCCAAACTGTCGTTTAATTCTGGTACAAGTAATTCCAATTATGTTTCAAACTGATTAAAATTGTTTTAAATCCAAGTTTTCAAAATACAATGACAATACCCATGGGCCTACGCAACAAAAAAGGAAATTGTGTGATTTCGCTACCGTAAAGATATTTCATCATAATTCCTTACAATCACATCACTCAATACGTCAACAAAGTGAGCAACACAATACGGTACAAAACGTACGTTGTGTGGTCCTAGTTCGAGAGCCATGACTTGTGTGAGACTGTCCACCGCACCTTTACTCGAGCAATAGGCGGCGTGACCCTTGAATGCCATGAACGAAGACACACTTGACACGTTCACAATTGAACCGCCGCACTTCCTCTCAACCATGCCCTTCGCTATGATCTGAAACGGCAAGACAGAATGAAATAGTATATAAATGAACATGACAGTCGGATGACACTGACGCTTGGGTAACACGACAGCGTTCAAGTTGGCGATGTCAGGTCAGCCAAATATTTCGAACCATCAATGGAATACTTTTGGTTTACCGGTACCTGGGGATTTCGGTCTATTTTGTGTCTATTCAACTACCGCTAATTTACATACTACTTAGAAAGCTATACGTATGTGAACTTTATACATTACGTCATATGTAATAAAACTTTATAATACCATATTTACGTACTGTGAACGCATGTTCAATAATTGTGTACATTTATACAACAACAGAAGAAACAAAACATACCTGTGACACATTGAAGAGAGCTTTGTAGTTTACGTCAAGAATCCTAAAGTAGATAATATGAAAAGTGTACTTACTAAATATACTACATGTATTTACATGTAATCAGAAACCGAACATGTTTATGAACAATTGCACGGAAAGAATATTTAAAACACAAAATATTGTTCAAATAGAAATGGCATACCAAAATGAGATACCCAAAGGAGATCCAAGAGACAAGGTAAACTAATAGGTAACCATCTAAAATCATTTAAAAGAGGGATCTGATCGTACAACGGTAATCAAATAGTGTTCAGCAAGCACAGAGGAGCTCTTTAAGACTAGCGTTGTAAGGACCACTCCGCCACCACATAATACCTACACAAATATATACAAGCTAAACACATACTAAATAGGCACCGCTTCAAAGAAGGTGCGTATTGGCGTATTTTAAGCACTTAGTTTAGCTGAATACGCATTGATTATCATCAGTGGGAGTACAACATAACGATAGCAATGTGATAATACGCATTGATTTTCAAATTTAGTGGTGGAAATACTGTAATAAAGTTGAAAATTTACTATAGTTGAGCTGCAAAAAGCAACGAAGTAAATTTTCAACTGTTTTACAGTATAAATAAGTGAATACTACACTCAAATAAGTGAATGGTTAAATTTGTTTTATGTTTTGATAATTATTTCCCTATTTACACGTGAAGTAAATCAATAATCCATTTGTAAAAATAAAATACGCATTTAATTTGGAATCAGGGGGGTACAATACTCTTTAGACAAAGCTTATCTGGAGCTCTGAATAGGTACAACATAAAAGGAATGCAATGCATGAGCCACAGAACATAAATGTCAATAAAGCATATATGAAAGTCTCAGTGGATAAATAACGGAGTTAATGGAAAATTAGAGAACAAGACACTCAAGAGAGAACCATGAACCCATGTAAAGAAGAAACCAATGCAATATATCAAGCTAAACTCACGACACGCGCACAGCGATGGTCGAGGAGTCTTCAACACGACCAACGTTGAGAGGTGCCAAAATAAAACAACACGTCACAGTACATAATGTGAAATACATAAAATAAAATAAATGCACGAAAGGCCCACAACAACTATTCACAAATGAATTACGAAGTGAACAACAGTCAGAACAGGAAAATAAAATAAAATCACAATGAAATATAGTACACGAAGACATGACAACAAAGGTGCCGCCTTGGAATTGTCAGTGAATAAAACAGGCCACCGGACGGTTGAAGTTAGTCAGCGCGGCACCGCAAACGCCTGCTTACCTCGCCACCATGTCACCAAAGGACGGAAACATACAAGGCAATCGACAGATCAAAGACGATTAATATAATGGACGAAATGCACAACACAACGACATGCATCCACAGTATACATGAAATGAATGACAAAATTGTAAATATAATTCTAAGAACAGAAAGAAATATTGCGACAACAGAAGGGACGAGTGAGCCTAAATTGTAGTACTATGACGGCCCCGTCACCAGTTCTATATGTCAATGCATAATAACAAGTCGCTACTAAGACAGTAACTGCCTAACAAATAAAAACGTCCAAGTAACTGAAAAAGTAAATATATGAATTGATACAAATCACCAATAACCGAGCAACGAAAATGGTAGAAATACAAGAAAAAGGTGTCGAAAATTGTACCGTCTTGGACCGTTCATATGGAAAGAATCCCCACGTGTGAGGAAAACCATGTATGTACAGCACCATAACCTCCCTCATAGCCTTTACCTGATTGGCATGACAGTTTCTATTCGATCTCACTCAGTGGTGAAATTAACAGGGCCTTAATAAATGCCCATGCTTTTATTTATCAATTATAAAGGACACCGGACAACAATAACACGAACATGCCGTTATACATATTACAAATGTATGACATATTCATTTGACTAGTTTGACCGACATAATCAAACCTCCATTACCTGCAACCTATTTACAATAACGCCCTCTCTATAACAGCCATTATTTATATCCCAATTTGAACAATAATTCCCCCATACACCTATCTACAATAGCCCGTTTGGTGTCTTCCCAAAGCTGTTGTAGGGAGCTTACACTGTAGTTTAACTAGTCAATTGGAAGTTAATCAATAATGTTACCATTCCATGTCTTCTTTCTTTACGTCTAGAAAATGGTCCAATTTATTGACACCGGCATTGTTGACCAAGAGGTCTATGGAGCCAACGTCCTTCAGTGCCTCTCTGGTTCCGTCCCAGTCTCTCAGATCCAGCTGCACTGTGATCACTGAGGGCAGCTGGAAAGCGTGAAATGGGAAACATGGCTGCATGTAGTCAGCTTTATATAATATACATATATAAAGCACTGGCACCAGGGCAACAAGTGAATGTCAAAATAATGTTGTTGCAATAAGTGCAACATTATATTGTTGCCCTGTTGCCAGTAGCAAATACGTACATACCGATGACAATGGTATTCTTAGTTTATTTTTACAACTGATTGGAATGAGCAATACACCGTCAATGTCACCAGAAACCATCATTGACTGTTGTTCGTTAGTTTGGTCTAAACAGACATGTAGTTCAGTCATAAAGTCCTCGCACTGTGTTTATATCTAAAGAACCATTTGATCATTAAAATGTTGTTTACTTCTGCAGACAATAACATATCGGCTCCATGGTGTAAATCGTTTAATGCTGTACAGTTGTCAATTATTCACAGACATCCACGTCGCCATGGAGCAGTTTGACGACGCCTCGTGATATTACCGTAATGATTCAATAGCAGTGTTTCATTCGCATTCAAAGTTCTCTCCGCAAGTCCAATCTTTTGCTTTGATCGCACACTCGCCATTTGGTTATCGATTGTTATTGTACTGTAACCTGTTTCATCATATCTATGTCTAATTAATCCACTGCTCTAAATATTTTTGATAGAGTGTTATGTGTATTGTGTATGTCTTCTGTATTTAGCACATGTTCTGTTTGCTGTTGAGTCCATTCAACACTCGATTATGTCCATCATGGATTAACAACCTGCATATCATGTCAATGTACATGTGTAATAGACCTGCAATGCGATTCACCATTGTGTCGGAATCACACGTGTGAGTTGGAGTTACTATGCAACCGAGCACAGAAATAACCAGAGAACGTTGCTCCATCCATTGACGTTACGTCATAAATTCTGACTTTGAATTTCCTGCAATACATTCATCTATTTTACATAACATGTTTGTTTTCAAACGAATCAAGTCGAAACTCGGCATGTGCATAGTTCATATATTTTTTGTGGTGGAAAGAGAAATATATGTAGAGTCCGGCGTCATATAATCCACAAACAATGCAACTCGAAACACACGTATTTCATGAAACGTTGGATTGTTGTATTTGCTCCGTAGTGACGTTATTTCGTCGCTACTGTATAGTTGCGCATTAGGCAAGAGTGATTTGTCGAAAGGTTTGTTTTTATTTTTTAAAACAATTCGATTAGACAAAATGTAAATGCCATATAAAGATGAACCATGTGGCAAGTATAATACACTTTTTTATCAAGAATGTCCTACAACTTTGTCAAGTATAATACACTTTTGTATCAAGAATGTCCAAGAACTTTATGACTGCACCTGGGTTTGTGCTAAAAGCTCAATATTAGTTACAGGCCCTAACCTATTACAACAATATGAAGGTTTTTCGTTAGATGTGGCACAAAGTTATATCGGAATAAAGGAATCAAAGGAAATGCCAAAAGTTTAAATGATTTTAATAATGTCCCACATTATACTTCCAATTTCAAACATAATTGCACTTTTTTCATCGCAACCATGAGAGAATAATACACATGTTATGAAATATTCACTGCTATAAAAGCTGGTCTCAGCATTTTACTACATGTATCTATGTTCTGGTATAAGGGCGATCTCTGAAATATCAGCGGAAAAATTATGACAGTCTGTGCATGCGCGGATTACTTTAGAAAACAGTGCTGATACCTCTAATGAAACCGGAGACATGGGTGTAATACATGTACATGATCATGATAATGTGAGATTTGTTAACACTTCCATCTCCTAAGTATATAACGTGGTCTGTGCAATGTTGACAAATACTGCAGATCATGATGGGCTCAGCTGTATCTATAGTCATTGCAAACGTTGTTTTACGATCTGTATGGTTGAAAGGGTTCATAACTGAATACACTCCTACAAATAGTTGAAAGGAACCAGTGTTTTTATTATGAACATGTACCCCCAGAGCACCAGACAAGATGTGTATTGATGTATTTTACGAACTCGTTGTAGCTGAATACGCATTGACATTCAAAGGTGGGCGTAGAAAATACGTACAGTACTAGAATAAAAATACTTATGTCATGTAACGTTGCTTACGCTCACTCGTTGCTTACGCGGAAGCCGATGCACACTCGTGCATTATTTCCCGCTATTCAAAATGTACGATGGAATTATATCCTCTATTTATTACACTCTTGAAATTTCATTTGCACGGTTTCGCTGTGAGAGAAAACCCGTAATCAACTCCTTACAAATAATACACCGTGAAGAGAACACCCATAAGTGTGCGCCTGTTTTCTTGGAAACCACGAGCTACCATGCAAAATGTTTAATTTGTATTACAGTCAAAATAAAGTTATTTGAAAATTTGGAAAGGGTCTCGACTAATCTAGAATGTTAATGTGATTGAACACATTCCAAACATGCACTCAAATATATCTGGTTCATAGAAACAGCTGCGTAATTTGGATTTCAAAATGTTTACATGACGTCACATTTGACGTCACACAACGTAACGTCAGAAAACACGTCATTGTATAACTATTCATGCGCACATGACAATTCATTGATTATAATCTCAAAAATAGACTGAATGTGCATATATATCCGCCATGGAAGTGTAATAAATAGGATATTCCATCGTACATGTTTGAATAGCGGAAATAATACACTCGTGTCCGTCGGCGTCCGGGCAAGCAACTCGTTCGCTACGCTCACTCGTTACTTACGCGGAAGCCGACGCACACTCGTATTTCCCGCTATTCAAAATGTACGATGGAATATCCTCTATGTATTGAATTTCAAAATGAGGAATAGAAATGCTTTGAAAAAATAGATTAATGATTATGTTGGCACAGCTACCGAACGCAATCAACAACAAAAGAAATAAGTTAGTCCCTAATTGATGCTGGAAATACATGTGATAAATTCAGTTAATAAATCCATTTGAAAAAATAAAATACACATTGAATTTGAAAGCAGGGATACAATACTCTTTAGACACAAAGCTTAGCTGGAGCTATGTACCTCTTCTTTTAAGGAATCCAGGTCTGACTGTGTCCTACTGACGGCTACTGTTTCCGCGCCCAATTCCACCAGTTTCTTTGTTATTTCTCGGCCAATGCCTGCAGGAAATTACAGGTGTGCTACAAACATGTAATGCTTCAAATTCAATGAAAGACACGTGCGTAGCAGTAGTCGATGAATTGTATGTAAGAACTTAAATAGTTAAATAGTTACTATGAGTGCACGAATGCATTCATGACATAGCAAGTAATACTGAACATGAATACCATTTATAATATACATGTATGCTATTATAATTTATATAAACATTTCATCCACATGATCCAATTTAACTGTATACATGTACATGTATCAAATGAAAGTGTTATGCAAAGACATGCGTGCTACTCCGTAGAAAATATAGTTCACAGATATCGTATCTGGATTTAAGAATAATAGTACGTTGTGAGGTCATACATGTACATAGTATTATGATATACTTTTATTGACTTGAATTTTTTTCCAGTTGAATACATGACAACGACATATTGATCAGTATAATTTATCGAAACATTAATTATAAGTAAAATAAATTAAGCTTTAAATATAAAAAAATAAATACACATATACAGTTTGTTCAATTTCTGATCTTAGAACATATACCATTGTCGGGTACAGTTAAAATATATGCATTCATACTCTTGTAGTATTTATCGTGCTCCACTTCTATTGAGTTTCAATTGCGCTGGTGCTACTAGGCGTTTGTGTCATTGCATGTGACAATACTGACACATTCCTTGACATGTATACACAAGTGCAATATAACCGCACTTTCTTTTCTGGTACACGTGTTCGGCGATTATCATGGTTCTCTTGACATTGCCTTATACTTTAGTAGAAGAAATACATATATATGATACACGCCATCACATTAAAAGTATACGGTACTGCATGTACTGGATATACTAAAGAATAAAGTAATGGTAAACCATACAAGTGTGTACTCAGCAGTATATATGGAGTGCTAACTTTTCCACCCCAGGAAATTAATACCTACCGTGACAAACTCGCCGTCATATTGGAATCCGTGGTCGAATTCCAATGAGTCTGTGTTGATATTTTGACCCTCATTAGGTGTCGTATCCAAATTTCGAAACAATGTGCGACAGTCCGGAACTAGAACTGGAGCATTCCAATCACAAGGCAGTTGCTCTCTCGATTAAGCAGGACGGTTGGTGCCCACGTTCTCTCACCATTGTGACATGCATATGCATACAAACTATGCGAACTACTCCGTGTAAGGTATACACAAACATAACGTGTATAGTAAAAACAATACCATGAGATATAGTGCAATTTCTAGTAATCTTCAGAAGTTGTTCTGTGAAATTCACGAGACAATTCACCACGAATGGTCAGTATGGTGTCTAAGTATAAGTTATTGTTCACATATTAGAGTTTAATCAACTAAATGCAATGGAGCGTAAGCAAATACTATTCAATATGTTCTCTGAATCGCCTACTTCACATTCACTAGCTTGATATCACCACAATCTTACTGAATATCTCTTTCGTATTAATTCCAACAGTAAATTATTAAAATGTTGCCCCGTCTCCCTTTGTTACAAAAACAGATTTTGCTATACATATTATTACAGAAAAAAATGCAGATATTATCCAAACACTTCTGGTTAACAAAGCTTCTAATAATAGTGTAGCAGCAGCACTTAAATAAGTGCTGTAGTTAAGGAGATGGGTCAACCGGAAGTACCACATTAAGTGTCATAATACAAATGTTCGTCTTGGTGTCAGGATTCAGAAAACCAATGTTGCCATTGTGGCAATTTTGTGCCGGCTGAGATTTTGGAATGTTAGATACAAAAGTGGGGGAAACTGGAATCGACAAATATTACGAAATTGTTTACATATGTAATCCACATATTCGTATCATCTACATATATGATATTGTACAATATAATTAAAGCATTTTCTGGCATATAAACCATACATTTTAGTTAACCGTTCCAAGGTGGTTCCCATTTTCTCACTTTTGCAGTGAAAATATATGGAAGCCAATGATGCCAGAACATTTTCACATTTACATTTTGGAAACAGGAACATATAAAGTGTATTCACACAATATCTTCAATTGTTCTTGTGTTAATTAGTACATATATAGTCGGTACCATCTTAGAACATAAACACATCAATGTGTCTCAAAAAGTGGCACACTCGGGATACAATTGCGGACCAGTTTACATCTGGTAAGTAAAGTTGTCTTAATTCCTCTAACCATCTGTATTAAAAATATAAATTATTGTTCTCTGTGTTTAATAAATACATACCTCCTTATCTGTCCCAGATAATTACCTGGTCACAGAGCTTGAAACAAGTGAAAGTGGTAACGTTTGAATTTAAGTTCAAGCTCCATATACCAGGTATTTATCTGGGACAATAAATACCTCAATGGAGGTATTTACTACTTATCTTATATGGTTTAGTGATCTGAAAATAAGTGAAATTCATGAACCCAAGAAACCAATTCAAATTCTCCTGCTGACTAATTCATGAATATTCATGAGACCTTGTCAATATTGATGAGTCGGGTGACTAAATTGGTCGAATTAAATGGTATAAACGTACGTTTGGTGGGACGTCATATGCGACTTCGCTAGATGCAACAATCAAAACAGCAACCATCGTGACGTCATATGTTCTATCAAGAGATTTATAGTGTAAATAGAAACACTGAATGAATTTAGTGTACGTGATTGTTCAAACCTTCCCATTGTGTTGCCACAAAAACGTTTTGAAGCCATATTAGATTCCATCTTATTGCATGTATGCATCATAATAAACGGGGCTAATTATATTTTAGACCAGTGTAGCACCTGCACAATACTTCCATTTGCCATGATGTGACACAATACATTAATACACATGCTGGTGAAGGCATACATTAGTAAAATATGAGATAAGCTCGGTCTTGTCAGATCATGAGCAGACACATTTTAGGCACATCGTAAATATGGTGTGACCATAATTGCATGCGAGCATGTTCACCATGTTAGATAATATATAAGATCTACATAAAGTTACATGTAAAGTGTTCCAATATTTTTCTCTAATGTCCACCAATTTGCACCAATTACGTTATGAAAATATACGGTAAATGGAAAGTTTATCTTGTATTTCTAAGCGAAAGTGACATGTGATATTTTCAGTTAGACATATGTGTAAATATTGTATAGGTCATTCATGAGATATGAATACAATAGCCAGTATGCATGTTTTTCTGTCTAGTCATTACATTGCAGATACTCACTATCCATGTCGTGAATCCGCACATTTAGCAGTTCAATTCTGTTTTCGACGGATTCGACCACACAATATCTTCCATATCGTCCACTTCACACTTGCAAGCGGCCATACACGTTGGATCATTGTGTACACACGAGCATCATTCTGCACAGGAGTTTGTACATACACGTTGGATCATTGTGTACGCACGTGCATCGTTCTGCACAGGAGTTTGTACATTCACAAACTAAATTGTTCAAAAGCTCCGGTGCTGCAGGTGATTGACTCATTAACTGTGGCTGAAGTGTGCCCCTTTCATGTCGTTCATACCCAAATCCAACAGGATCTTGCACAACATTATTTGGAATGTTAACTTTACGCCATATCATAAGTTGATACAAACACATGCGGACAAGGAGACCAAATCTGTTTTCCGTCGGAGGAAGCATTTTTCCAGTGACATTCATTTCTGTTTTCTCACAGCGCAACATATTCAGTGACATAGTCATTTTTCCCCATACATATCATCGACAAACATCATACTGTGAAACTGTGAGATTTAGACACTTCGCCAGTAGTTCCTAATGTTGCCAATGCATCATATTCATCGGTATGTAGAAGGCCGATCTCTTTCCATGATCAAATAATGAGCTAGTTGTGTCACATCCTGTCAGACATTACATTGGCAGAAGTAGGTTTCGCCGTCGAGGAGCTCGAGGCATGTTGTCACAGATCTCATGAATATGAATATACCACACTAAATGTGCATGCTTCCCAGTACGACCTGTTAAAAAGACCTGTTAAGAAGACGAGTCTGCTTGCAGCTATCTCTGGACGATGGTGAATGAGGAGGACAAGACTGGACTGGATACTACAATTGTTTAATTGTTTCTGCACCCATCAGGGGCTTTGACACAGTGTAGTATCATTTTCGTGTCAGCTTCTTGAATGGACTTCACTAATTGTGGGCCGTGTTACTTTAACGACCCTTAATTCCTGACCTCCGCTGATAAACAGAACTTGATTTTCAGCAAGCAAGGTACAATTTTGCATTGTGTAATACTGTACAAGCGCAGACTTATTCCTGCAATTAGTGAGAACTGGTGTCCAGTTTGGTGGGATCCGGATTGCTGGTCGCACGTTTATAGCACTTCCTTGCACGCCCCATGTTCGTTTCTCATGCGTTTGGTCCTTGATGCTGTCGTTGAGATACTTGTCGAACTATACATGAATTTACTGTACAGGGATGTCACTGTTAGAGAGTCTACTGCGATTCAAAATAAAATTGAAGAGCCCATCACCATTTCTTCAATGTAATTGTGGCAACATGTCGTGTTGTGTCATTCATCAACTGAATGCAGACTTGCCCATCAAATACGATGGCGTCACATGCTGTTATAGTGTTTACTGTTTATATTCCTTCCAGACGTGGAATAGGCTGTGATTTTACTGTTGCCACCATCTTACCATCCTCAGTAAACATGCTTAACGGAACTGTCGCATTTTCATACGACATGATTCTTGCTAATGGAACTTTTTTCTTGGCAGTGACAGCCAAAAGACAATAGTTTTTCGTCCATACTGGCAGTATTCTCCTTTACTTTAACTGACTTTCTCATTTCAGACATTACTTTCAGAACTGACCGTGGTAATATGTCATACAGGCTTTTTAATTTTTTCCATCGTCTGAGTCTGGGTCTGCAAGCCTCTCTTCCACAAACTGTGTTAACATCCTGGTCCTCTTTTCAAGTGCATTTACCGGACTATCCTCATTATCTGCTGGTGCAATGGGCTCGCTTATTTATTGCAGCACATAATAAAATGTGGGGTACTGTTATGTGCAAATTTGTGATTTGCTTGTTTAGGACAGGGCAGGCGTCTGGACACCCCCATCTGGATCCGCGCCTGGCGTGGTGATTTCATCTCCCAATGATGAAACGTTTAAGTTTGCGTCCAATGTAGTATATGGCAATACGAACGACATGTATATATACAAATATCGTACAGTAATGTTATACATGTGTGCGTCAAATAACTTGTTAATTTGAAGTACACTTACATGCAAGGAAACTGGTGCTGTCTTGGAACGGACAGTTGCAAATTATGGTTTATATGTCACAGAAGGTTGTAATTTAATTGCTATATGTCAGTTATACATGTTATAACCCTGTTTGCATTATATAAGTGTCATGTATTCTCAAAAATTGCGGATTCCAGTGTTCAGCATTTTTTGCGAAAAAAGTCATCTTTTGATCAAAAAATCTCAGCCGGCACAAAGTTGCCACAATGGCAACATTGGTTTACTAATTCCTGACATCAAGACGAACAATTTGGTATATAACATGTAATGTGGTACTTCCGGTTGACCCCTCTCAAAACTTGCCTGGAGCAGCTGCTCTACTATAAGGATATGATCAGTCACAGAATGTTATAACCACTTATAATATTGTTTAACAGATCATTTAGAGAGTGCAGTTTTCTATCTCCGTGTACCAAAGCAAATGTCATGATTATTTGTTAAAAGGGGAATTCCGCATGCCCCATCAAAGTATCGCCCTATATCCGTTCTTATCGAAAGTGAGCACGGGCTCACGTATACCACCGGCCGCCGCATGGACCGAAAAATAAAAACGGAACTATTTAAAAAAGAATTAACGCAATTAATAATTTGACCTTGACCTTGGACATGAAGGCTGCATGGTGTGGTATGGAATGAAAACATGGATGATGATAAGGAAGTATATGAAATTTTAAGTCAATCCGACTTACCGTTGCAGAGATAATGGGTACCCAAAAACATTAACGCAAATCTTAAGGACGCATATTTATAACTAATTTGACCTTGACATTGGACATGAAGGCCGTATGAGTGTGGTGTGGAATGAAAATATGGATGATGATAAGGAAGTATATGAAGTTTGAGGTCAATCCGACTTATCGTTACAGAGATAATTGGTACCCAAAAACTCTCGGACGGACGGACGAACGGAAGGACGGATGGAATTACGACAAGAGGCCCAAATGGGCCTGTATCGCTCACCTAAAAGCCTCCATAGTGGTCATCTTGATTTCACAAAGTCTCTTCAATTACAACTTCAAATGTTCCACAGAATGTGTTGGTACCTTCTGATCTAACATATATTGCGAATGTGCATGTGATTTACTGCTATACCTTCGATTTGATATATAAAATGACCATATTCGGTCAAAAATAAAATTTGACCCCTCGGGCCATGACCATTTTTGACCCAGAGGCCACCATATGAACAAATCTGAATCAGCGTTAACTATCGATCATTCATACAAAGTTTCGTCGAAATCGGCCTGGCGGTTTGTGAGAAGATTTTTTGACAATTTGACCTACTTTTCAACGGCGGACATCTTGGATTTGGTGATGACCTCCATTTTGACAAAAATGAACAGGCTTCACCAACAAACCATTTCAGTTAAGTTTGGTCAATATCGGCCAAGCAGTTCACAAGAAGAAGTCCTTTGAAATATTTAGTAAAAGAACAACCTTTTGACCTGTCGGTGGCCATCTTGGATGACGTAATCATCTGATTTTGGCAAAACATGCTCCAGAGTGATCGACTAGTCGATACCTTCGATTTGATATATTATATGACCATATTCGGGCAAAAATATAATTTGACAACTAGTTGACCCCTCGGGCCACGCCCATTTTTGACCCAGGGGCCACCATATGAACAAATCTGAAACAGCGTTAACTATCAATCATTCACACCAAGTTTCGTCGAAATCTGCCTGGAGGTTTGTGAGAAGAAGATTTTTTTGGACAATTTGACCTACTTTTCAACGGCGGACATCTTGGATTTGTTGATAACCTCCATTTTAACAAAAATAGACAGGCTTCACCCACAGACCATTATAGTTAAGTTTGGCCAATATCGGCCAAGCAGTTCACAAGAAGAATACGTTTGAAATCTTTAGTAAAAGAACAACTTTTTTACCTTTCGGTGGCCATCTTGGATGACAAAATCATCTGATTTAGACAAAAAATGCTCCAGAGTGATCGACTAGTCGATACCTTCTATTTGATATATTATATGACCATATTCGGGCAAAAATATCATTTGACCCCTAGTTGACCCCTCGGGCCACGCCCATTTTTGATCCAGGGGCCACCATATGAACAAATCTGAAACAGCGTTAACTATCAATCATTCACATCAAGTTTCGTCGAAATCGGCCTGGAGGTTTGTGAGAAGAAGATTTTTGGACAATTTGACCTACTTTTCAACGGCGGACATCTTGGATTTGTTGATGACCTCCATTTTAACAAAAATGGACAGGCTTCACCCACAGACCATTATAGTTAAGTTTGGCCAATATCGGCCAAGCAGTTCACAAGAAGAATACGTTTGAAATCTTTAGTAAAAGAACAACTTTGTTACCTTTCGGTGGCCATCTTGGATGACAAAATCATCTGATTTAGACAAAAAATGCTCCAGAGTGATCGACTAGTCGATACCTTCGATTTGATATATTATATGACCATATTCGGGCAAAAATATCATTTGACCCCTAGTTGACCCCTCGGGCCACGCCCATTTTTGATCCAGGGGCCACCATATGAACAAATCTGAAACAGCGTTAAATATCAATCATTCACACCAAGTTTCGTCGAAATCGGCCTGGAGGTTTGTGAGAAGAAGATTTTTTGGACAATTTGACCTACTTTTCAACGGCGGACATCTTGGATTTGGTGATGACCTCCATTTTAACAAAAATGGACAGGCTTTACCCACAAACAATTACAGTTAAGTTTGGCCAATATCGGCCAAGCAGTTCACAAGAAGAATACGTTTGAAATCTTTAGTAAAAGAACAACTTTTTTACCTTTCGGTGGCCATCTTGGATGACAAAATCATCTGATTTAGACAAAACATGCTGTACAGTGACCGTCTCGTCGATACATTCGATCCGATATACTATATATATTCGATCCGATATACTATATGGCCATATTCTGTCAAAAATAAAATTTGACCCCATTTGACCCCTCGGGCCACACCCATTTTTGACCCAGGGGCCACCATATGAACAAATCTGAAACAGCGGTAACTATCAATCATTCTTACCAAGTTTCGTCGATATCGGCCTGGAGGTTTGTGAGAAGAAGATTTTTTGACAATTTGACCTACTTCTCAACTGCGGCCATCTTGGATTTCGTGATGACCTCCATTTTAACAAAAATGAACAGGCTTCACACACAGACCATTACAGTTAAGTTTGGCCAATATCGGCCAAGCAGTTCACAAGAAAAAGACGTTTGAAATCTTTAGTAAAATAATGACCTTTTGAACTATCAGTGGCCATCTTGGATGACGTAATCATCTGATTTAGACAAAAAATTATCCAGAGTGATCGTCTCGTCAATACCTTCGATTTGATATATTATATGACTATATTCGGTTAAAAATAAAATTTGACCCCTATTTGACCCCTCGGGCGACGCCCATTTTTGACCCACGGGCCACCATATGAACTAACTATCGATCATTCATACCAAGTATCGTCGATATCGGCCTGGCGGTTCGTGAGAAGAAGATTTTTTAAGAATTTGACCTACTTTTCCATGGCGGCCATCTTGGATTGTCGATGACCTCCATTTTAACAAATCTGAAATGGCATCACCCATGTATCATCCCTGTGAAGTTTATCCAATATCGGCTCAGCAATTCGGGAGAAGATGATTGAAAATGTTCACGGACGGACGGACGGACGACGGACGACGGACGACGGACACTTTGCCATAACAATAGCTCACATGAGCTTTGCTCAGGTGAGCTAAAAACTATATACCCCTCGACATACTTCGTATGCCGGGAGTATAATTATTTGCATAGCAACAATTTAATATACTCAAAACAGTCTAGGTTTTCAACGGGACATTAAACGGTTTATCAAATAGAAATGGACGCTTGTCGACAAGCGCATGTGTATCCCCCTCCCCAGATACACAAGTAGTTTGAAAAAAGGGTGTTCGAGTTATGCTCCGGAGCCAAAATCAGTGCGCGGAAAAACAAAGGGAGATAACTAAAATATTAGCGATGTAATAGTTGTCATTCTTGCGTGACACACCTTTAGGGTCGTGGTTTATGCATGTGTGAAGTTTCATGAAAATATTCAAAAGGGTGTTCGAGTTATGCTCCGGACACGAAATCAGTGCACGAAACAACAAAGGGAGATAAGTAAAAAAATTAACGATGCAAGAGTTGTCATTCTTGCGCGCTACACACCTTTGGGTCGTGGTCTATGCATGTGTGAGGTCACGGTTTAATGAAAATATTCCAAAGGGTGTTCGAGTTATGCTTCGGACACGAAATCAGTGCATGGAACAAAAAAGGGAGATAAGTAAACAAGAATTCCGCTGAATCGAATGCCTCGCCTTGTACCTTGACCTCGAGCATGGGCCCGAAAGCAATGTTCACTGGCCCGAACATATTATACAATAATTATTGACTAGTGAGCCATAGAATATCAGATTATATTCTATGGCTCACTAGTCAATAATTGTTTTATTATATGATAATAGTCTGTATATAGCACTTACGACCTTATGCTACTAGACAATAATTGAAAAAGAATTTGAAAAAAAAAAATGGAAAAAAAAATGATGGAAAAAAAAAGAGTTTAAAAAATAATAATACTAATGCTCGCTACTGGAGCCCAGAATTTTGTTTAATAGTCCTATATGTATGTACATCTGCATAAGTCCACATATTGCCACAATATTGTCAACATAGTTTACGGAAATGTAATATAATAATTTACCTGTATAAATTACCTGTAATAAGTTAGTGGTCAGTCTGGACATTTGCACATGCTAGCATATGCACAGGTGAATGGTTCTCCCAGTCACTATTGTTCAACCGGAGAAGGCTATTGTTCTCTCTACAGGTAAGGTGTACAGAGCACACGAGAAAACGGGTCTTCATGCATTATTGTCCAGTTTGTAGAGTGCGCGAAACAAAAAAGGGAGATAACTCAAAGATTAGCTACGCAATAGTTTTCATTCTTGTGCGCGACACACCTTCGGGTCGTGGTATATGTATGTGTGAAGTTTCATGAAAATATTCCAAAGGGTGGTCGAGTTATGCTCAATCAGTGCAAAAGAAAACAAGGGAGATAACTAAAAAATGAGCTATGCAAGAGTTGTCATTCTTCAGGTCGTGGTCTATGCATGTGTGAAGTTTCATGAAAATATTCCAAAGGGTGGTCGAGTTATGCTCAATCAGTGCGCGAGACAAAAAAGGGAGATAACTAAAAAAATTAGCTATGCAAGAGTTGTCATTCTTGTGCGCGACACACCTTCGGGTCGTGGTCTATGCATGTGTGAAGTTTCATGAAAATATTCCAAAGGGTGTTCGAGTTATGCTCCGGACAAGAAGTTTCTGCGGCGGACGCGGACGCGGACGATGTTCGGTGTCAAATCAATAGTATCCCCCGACTTTCGTCCGGGGGATACAATTAACTGACATACACCATCAGATATGTTAAGCTTTACACAATATCAGTTCACATGCATGGTGTTCTGTGATATCTCAAATGCTTTTGATGGGGTCTGGCACAAATTGTTGACTTTCAAGCTAAAATAAAACAGGAACTATTTTAATACGTATAGAAACGTATCTATCTGGACGAAATCAAAGTGTACCAGTAACATTATGAATTCAGGGGTTCCGCAAGGTTCGGTGTTGGATAGGATGGCTGTACATAATACACATGAAGAACGAATACAATATGAAGCTGCACGTACGGTTACAGGCTTAACAAGAGCAAGTGATATGCACGAGACCAGTAACTAGTCTATACTTGGACCCAATGGCGATGCACGTGTACAATAATCACTGTGTATGCAATGGAATGATTAAACTAGTGTATACAGTATATGTCTCTAAATCAAGTGGATCTAAATATGTCTAAATATCTACTCGATCTGAGGTTATTGTGTAATTTGACAGGCCTGCACGGAATAAGCAAAACAGTGTTCCAGTGTTCCTATCTATCTATTTAGTCATCCTGCATCGGCCTCTCGCGAGGATTATGTGCAGCTGCACGTCTGTTTGTTAGTAGAGTGACGAGAGATGGTAATGAATGACAGTAAGACTGGAAAAAAAATCATAGTGGCATGTGTGTTAATTAGGGTAGAAATAGATGAAGATCAGGTTAAAAACAATGGGTCCAACTCTAGGACTGGAGTGGTGGACCCCTCGTACAACCCACTTGAAAGCTTCAAGACTGGGCTGCACGACAACAGTGCACGGAACACTGTTCCACTGTACAACTGTCCATGGAAAGAAGGAGTACTGGTAGTAGCTGGATTTTTTATGAATTTGTATATAGGTCAATGGGTGCATGTGACTGGTTATTCCCGTCGGATGCCTGAGGTACGATGGGAGTGGAATAGCGACTGTGTTATTGACAATTATGTAGAACATGACGCGCATATGCACGCCTGTGCTCCAACGTCCGCCAACCAAGTATATTTACCATGGTGGTTACGCCATCATATGGGGAGTAGTTATTTGATACCCAGCGGACCGCCCTTCGTTGTAATTGCTCGACTTTGCGGATGTTTGACTGGGTATGGGGACTCCATACAGTCGAGGCATATTCCGCAAGGGGTAATACCATGGTTTGACATGCAATTTCCCGAATGCATTGATGTTTTGTCTTACTATATTTCGTTTCATGAAGCCAAGTGTGCTGTTGCTTTTATTGCAAATTCTGGTTATATCGTTGTTCCATGTAAGGTCCGAGCTAATATCGACACCCAGGTACTTGGCTTGATCCTCTGACTCCAACACCTAATCATGCATAATGTAATTGTCACGAATTGGTTTTCTAGACCGGGAGATATTTATTACTTGACATTGGCTTGGATCGAGTTCCATCTCATTTTTCCCAAATTTACAAACAGTCTACATACACATGCTTCGATTTGTTCACAATCTGAGGTGCTGTTAACAGTGAGATACAATGCCGTGTCGTCTTCGAATAGTCGGATTTGAGACTCAATTTCATCTGGAATGTCATTTATATACAGAAGGAAAATAATTGGACCAAGGACAGACCCCTGCGGAACTCCCGATGTGACCTGTACTACTGAGCATGACTCACCTTCTAAGACGATTGTCTGTGTGCGACCCAGGAGAAAGTATCTAATCCATTTAACTGTGTTGCTGTCAACTCCACCTTGGGGCAGCTTGTACAACAGTTTCAGGTGACTAACCTTATCAAAGGCCTTCCTAAAATCTAGCAGAATGAGGTCTGACTGCTTGCCTTGTGATAGGTTACGGGATCGTTCCTCTATTAGTTCAATCAGTTGAGTCTCGCATGATCGCTTTTTTACGAAAGCCATGCTGGAGGTCGTACAAGATATAATGTCGAGTGAAATGCTTTGTGAGACTGGAGGCGACGACATACTCCAATACCTTACATATACCACACAGGTTAGGGAAATTGGCCTATAGTTGGCTGGGTTGCTACGGACTCCTTTCTTGAATAGGGGGCATACGGTGGCAGTAGACCAATCGGCGGGGATCTCGCCAGAGGACATTGATTTGGAAAACAAAATTTAAAGTATGGGTGAAAGCTGGCATTTAAGGTTTCGAAGAACAAGTGGTTTCATCTTCTGGGTTTTTTCAGTGGGAATATCACATGTTAGTCTTGCTTTGTGCTTTTTTTCGGGAGCTTTCTAAACCCACAATATCTTCAAGGTAGTTTTCATAATTTTAGCTTTAACCATGTGTCTATAGTTCACAAAATGTTTTCTATCATTCGAATGTCCAGTCCTTTTATGTTTGTGAAATAAACTACCGCGCTTCCTGAACAATCTTTTAATCGGCTAAGTCAACCATGACAAATCTTTCTTAGAAACTTAAGTTTTTGATAGGAACATATTTTGAAATACCTTTCTGAATTTCATTTTTAAAAAGTGTCAAAAGAGCTTCCACTGATAGGTTGTTACTGCTTTTCACAATATTTTCTTTGATTTCGCGGGGATATCACCGAGAAAGCTACCAGATATTAGAAAGAAGCTTCTGTATGCAGAATGTATAAGTAAAGAGGTGAAAGAGGTGAAAGACAAAATTCGCAACAAGAAGTCGGTTCTCTTAAAGGTTATATCTGGAAAGAATAATGAAGAAATATCGATTGAAGTCGATGTTGCACAGGTGTACGATTCTTAGCAAGGAAGAAAAACTGTGGCGAATAAGGAGATGTCGTACAAAAGACGATATAGGAACAAATGCAAGAACAATAACATTCAAACAGAAGTTCGAGATTGTTGACAGAGAGACGATAATTCAAGGCTATTACCAGGAAAGGCGGATACAGTGAAATATGGTGAAACTGACAAGACACAGAGACGCGTTTTAAACGACTATCTACATAATTTGCATTTGAAATTTAATGCAGAATCAACATACAAAGTTTCACTGGCAACATTCTGTCGATATAGGCCACACAATATTACTCTGGCAAACTTTGCATCGAGAAGTGTTTGTCTCTGCTCGAAACATCAAACCTTTGACATAAAACTTTGTTGCCTAAAACACATGAAAGTGATATCGTGTACTAGTACAGACAAATGCATTGAATTATACACATGATACACAACATAAAGCCTAGCTGAAACCCTGATAGAGATTACCACTGAGAAATGCCGGATAAAAAACAGAGAATGAGAATCGCTGACCAGGAACTAACAAAGGAGGAATTTGCTACGACGATGGGAACGACGTTCACATATTGTGTGGAACATGTCAAGAACGTTAAGGAGCAGTGGTCGGCTATAAGACAGATGAAGGAAACCATCCCGAAAAACCACGCACTGGTACAGATGGACTTCTCGGAGAACTATTGCTGTCAGAGCATGGAAGAGATCCAGTCTGCCTTTTGGAATTCTACAACGGTGTCTCTACATCCTGTAATAGTATATTTCCGTGAAGATGATGGAAACCTGAGCCACATCAGTACTGTGTTCGTTTCGGATATCTTGCAGCACAACTCCAGTATGGTAAATACAATTCTCGGGATTATGTCTGAAATTGCGCAACGACTCCCCGAAGTCCAGTACATACATTTTTGGACAGACTCGCTCACATCCCAGTACAGGAACAAAACCATATTCTACATGGTCAGTGAATTTGAAGAACGCTACGGCGTGAGAATCCTGGCACTTTTCGAATCGGGCCACGGAAAAGGCCCATGTGACGTAGGCGTAACTACCAAACGCAACGCATATAATGCTATAAAGCAGGGGAAAGCTATAATTCAAGATGCCACTGACTTCTGTGCTTGGACCAATAGTACAGAGAGCCAGATAGAGTACATCTACATTACAAGTGATGAGTTTGAGCAGAACAAATCAATTATTGACAGAGTTAATGTGAACATTAAACCTGTGAAAGGTACAATGGCTTTGCATTCAGTAATAGGTATTTATGTTGGACAGATCAGCATACGAAATACTGCGTGTGCATGTGTGCAATGCTTCGCGGCGTATAAAGGATTTAGTCCCATTGCCTCATGTGGTTGGGTACCAAGAGTTTTGACTAAAACTGACACGGTGAAGGTTCCACTGGTTGAGGCACAAGAGCAGGTCGTTAGAGATGAACTATCCGCTGAATTGAACGCGGTGAATGTTGTCGTACAGAATAAGGTCGTCGGTGACGAACAATCACCTGAACTGAACGTAGATAGCTTTGTGATTGTAAACTATGGTGGAAAACGGTACATAGGAAAGAGCGTTGATATAGATACTGATGATGACGAAATTCATGTCGTGTTTATGGAAAATAGTGGGAAAGTTGAAGGTCGTTTCAGATGGGCAAGAAGGGAAGACGACCTGTGGGTGAATATGTCTGATGTGCTTAAAGTTATCCCGGAACCTACGGGTACTGTGAAAAGTCGTCGAGTGTTTGAAGTTCCCATAGACATATTAGAATTGATGAACTAACTATAAACGTAAACCAGCTACGTAGCTTCAACGTAGCTGCAACGTTGTCAAAACGTACATGACGATCGATGTTATGAAATTATGTCTATTGTACAAGAACACTCTTGTTCACTATGGTGTACAACGTAGTCAACAATAGTTTTATTGTACTATATATATGTGTGTAATGTCATTACATTACTTTGCTGCAGTGCTATGTAATTACGTGGATAGTACGACAATCGAATGTTTCTACATTATATATGAAATGGACGGATCCAGCCATATTAACTGATCCGGGCCTACATATCCATGTATGTCATTAGAACAAAAATCACTGAGTATAGTTCCATGGTCCTGAATTAAGTAGCAATGTACGGGGTTCTAGTGATAAGATTAGTAGTAAACTAATCATTTTATCGTGGGACCATATGTATTGATATCTAATCCGAGGCCGTGGTACGTGGTACCGTGAAAATGGCATAATATGCAATTACAAGTTTGGAATACAGCTGAAACATGGCATCATAGGTGCAAACACATACGCGACAATATGTTACATAGGAACATGTCTATCTTACCAATTGTGTGTTCATACCTCGCCATTTCAAATCTATACAGTTTACATATTTATACTGTATTATTATACCTTGCTCAGCGCTATATGCCACTTTCAATAGTGCGATTGTGTGTCTCAGCAGTGCCAGATTGGTACACATGATGACACAATGCCACATACGGTTATGTACAGCTAACATGAAACAAGTTGACCCAACGGGTTAAACATTATTGCTCACGTCGTTTACGAGTCCGTTTGCTCTGTGTAGATTGTGATCACAAATCACTCGGTGTTATAATAGAATTATATTTATAGTTAAAATCATAGAACATGGTAAATACTAGTGTTTGAAGTACGTTAACCAGTTGAAGACCTAGATGTTATTTCGAGTGATTTTTGGGTTATAACTCATCATTTACGGGACACTAGCTGTACCTATGTATTTTTTGTGTCGGATTATATTTAGTTAGGATCGATAGTTTAACTATACATGTACATGTACAGGCCCGTAGCCAGACCTGTTTGAAGGGGGGGGGGTCGTTTCGAAGGCACAATGGGCCTGAGGCTGAGGTATATAGCGGGGTCTAAAAAAGTGGACCTCGATGCTAAAAAAAGCGTATACTTTCGCTATTCTAATTATAGCATATGGATACAAAATGTTCTGCTATATATTTGTAACAAAGTTAAAATTCACATAGTGACCAAATAATTACAATGACCTACGATTCAGTATCAGCAGATTATATTGTTTGTACTTTCACGAGCATGACGTACGTTGTTTGCTGATGTTTTCTTACAATATTAATAGTAGGACCAACACATACAAAGAAAACATTTATTAAACATGTTTACCCCAACAGCTATTACTTGATTAGATGATATATACAGTATATGTCCCGTAAAAGATCTGTTATAATTACCCTATTGTAAATTGAAAGACTATAGTATCTAACAGTATGTAGTAGCCTATACTATAAGGCTGGTGATTCTTCAAACTTACATCACATGTGTTTAATTACAATGACATGTTAATCTTTTGAAAATTATCAAGTTCATAAATCAGTATTGTGTGTCATGTATTGTCCCTGTTTAGCTGAGAACGAGTCTACAGCCTGGGATGCGAGAGTCCGTGTTGAAGGGGCGAGAGCCGCACACGCCCCCGCCTGTAATCCAGGCTGGATGAGCGCTTGGTAGGCGGAGAGGCATATCGCCTCCACGCTAATTGCACAATTCTAGACCTGCTATGTGTGGAATGGTAATGCTAGACCCTGGTTATTGTGTATTATCACTATGTGGTCCAAAATTAACACCCTATTCCTACCTTTTCCTGCTCCTGTAACAAGTGCTCGCTTCCCCTTAAATTGTATTTCCATTGTGTCAGCTATATAAATCACACACGGTTTAAATGTGTACTATATTTCAACGGGTCAGATTGCTATACAGTTAAATGTGTTCGTCCGATGATACACGAGGTATGAGTTGATATGTGTTGCTCTTATGCAGGGCCGTAGCCAGAGGTCAAAATATACCGAGGTAAATATTATGAAACGTGTATCCAGTGGGAGCGCGTAGCGCGACCCGCATCGTTAAAAAAAATCGGCAAAATTTCTACCGAGGCCTCGGTTCGCCTCAACGTGGCTACGGCCCTGTTATGTGCATTTGTTTATTAGCCTGAGAGTCTAATTAAGTCACTCTTTTTGTCTCGCTGTCAACTTATCGGCTGCACGTCCCCTATATATAACTACCACCTATACCAGCCATTATTAGAAATATGTATCAATTCTGCAGAGCATGTAGACCTGGGGGCCGTTTCACTAAACTTCGTACGACTAAAATGTTCGTAAGTGCAAAATTATGATAGTCTGTAAAGTTCACATTAGCAATGTTTTCTTGTAAACAGTTATTGGATTTACATGTATTGAGCATAGGCTGCATATACTCAATAAATATAAATCCATCATTTGAAATTTTTAGACTATCATAAGTTTGCACTTACGAATATTTTAGTCGTATGAAGTGTAGTGAGACGGCCCCCAGATGTCTACAGACACAGATGTGGAAATACTAGATATATACTCTTCTTTTTTTTTACCAAGTTCCGATTTAATCATTTTATTAGTCGACCCATAGGTAAAACGGGGATCAGGAGATTTCAGTTTTGATCTATTTCATAAGCATTAGCCGAGATCATGTGTCTTGAAAATTGAATATAACGCGGACTGTGGCCTTCTCAGGTGGGCTAAAATCTAATTCGCGCACCTGTTGAATACTCTTTTCTCAGAAGATTCGTTTCGTCTAACGCGATTAATTTTGTTATGACGCTGTTCATTGGAGGAACTGAATCGTTTGTCCAATGAAATTTAATTTAACAAATGTGTCTTAGTCCTCGTTGAGAAGGATTTGATAATAACAAACTTCGACTTGAAAATGGTTAAGCAAACATGTTTGTGAACATTGATCGTTAGTAATTTCCAAACTTTATTTGTTGCAAAATATATTTGTTCTTGTACATGTTGGCTTGGAAATATCATATGTGCTCACACATCGAGAATTTGTAATATTCGTTCTGCAAGTTCCAACTTATCGTCCACACGTTAACTCGTCCCAACATAAATATTTGTCAGAAATATTTGTCAGAAATGAACTGACACAGTATGTGTCGAGTATACTACCTGTATACCTGTACTACTAGTGTAGGCTATAATTATCTCCCCTGTCGAGGAGCGCAGGGGGAAATCTGACCCGTTTTATATATGGCCGTGACGCAAGTTTTCGGGGTAGTCGGAGTTTTCGGGGTATTCACATATTTTTTAATTTGTAGACATGTGTGCAGCCGCGATGTGCTTTACGCCAGGTGATTAAAATAAGCATGACATTACCTATATTAAGTTCTTAAAAATGCCACCAAATCCAGTGTTTGGACTAAATACTGGTAATTTTTGCCATTTAGGTCATTTTGTTCACGAACCTACCATGATTTTCGTGATTTTCTGCGTCCGCCATTAATCTGCTCTTTAATATTGTTAAAATCATAATGAATAGAAAAATTTTCAAGTTTTCCTTCACTGTGCCTCCTTGATCTGCGAGATGATATAACATCAAACGAAAACTCTGGACGAATTAGCAAATGTATTGACACTTTCAGAACATACCCCGAAAACTCCAACCATAAGTCAATATTCAAGATGGCTGACTCGTGTGTTGCTAAACGCGCTAACTCGAATTTTAATCAAACAACAATCTTATTTTAAAGGCAAGAAACATTGAAAGAAATGTTTATCATTCTATTGAACTGACAATTTAGCTCATATGTTATGTTTTATAAAAATCGCTAGTTGATGAACTTGTTAATACCCCGAAAACTAGACCCACCATCATATATTTTAATCATTTTTGAACGCTTCAAACAACTAAATTCCAATTGTTAAATCAAATTTAAATACAGATTTATAATGTTAATATTTTCGTAGTACTAAATGTGAAATATTCTGGCATAAAAATTATGTATATTAGAGCAAAATGTATCGACTTGCCCCCAAACATATCGGGTCACGTGACTAGTGATACGTCACGCCGACTTCCAGAATAACCCCGAATTCAATTCACTGCATATTTTTATACCCGTTCATTGCGAAATATGTCGAGGAGTATAGTCCCTATTCTCATGGATCTGTGCCCCTAAGCACATAAATTCATATTGTGTGTTATATTCTGATTAATTCCTGAAAATGTATACATCAACATAAAGTTCAAACACTTGACTATGAGTGCATATAAGGAATTGTTGTTTATGCAAGTCTTAAGAGTCCCTAGAATTAACCCACCCAAATCACCTAATTGATCTTGAAACTTCTCGTCAGGTTTGTGCCCTGCAACTTTTTGCACATTTGAGTGACATTCCTTGATCACTCCTACAATAAAGAGGTGTTGCTGCCTAGATGCATCAAATTTTAATATGGTGAAGTCCAGATTCACCTAGAAATCAACATTTATCACATTTTATGCATAATTTGCGAACAGACTCTTTAGATTAAGGAAGTATGTAGAACAAGAAATGCGTCTGTCGAATGCGGATGCCACCTGCAGCATATTTGAGAAACTGTGACAAAGTGGTTAACCGAAAAGTGTGACGGACGGACAGACGGACGGTCCAAACACTATATGCCACCTGTTTCTTCGAAGCCCGGTGGCATAAAAATAAAAAAAATTAAATAGGTGGTAAATCACAATTGTATGCAACTGTTACTTAGAAAATCATGGGAAACAACTTAAAATACCTTTTTAAAATAATTTTCAATTAACACTATTCTTAGAATATGCTTATTCATTTGTTTTCTAGCGGCATGAATCAATGAGAAGGCAAGAATATATGAGAATTGGGGCTATAGTTTTTGCTTTTCCATTTGTTTTTATGCCACCGTCCGTCACACTTTTCGGTGTTTCTCAAATATGCTGCAGGTGGCATCCGCGTTCGACAGACGCATTTCTTGTTTCATATGAAATGAAATAACTTTTGGATATCTTCGGTTATCGATTAAAGTACGCGGATTATAAAACAATGAATATGATTCATCCGTTAACTTGACATTTTTTATTTAATTTTTTTTTGCATTAAACTTTTGGTTTGTCTGTCCATGAGCTGCTGCTTACTTCTTATTGTATTTTTATGCCACCGGGTTTCGAAGAAACGGGTGGCATATAGTGTTTGGACCGTCCATCTGTCCGTCCGTCCGTCACACTTTTCGGTTAACCACTTTGTCACAGTTTCTCAAATATGCTGCAGGTGGCATCCGTGTTCGACAGACGCATTTCTTGTTTTCAAATGGATTACGGAATTTATGCATGTTTTTCTATAGTTGCTAATGGTAACTTGCAATTTACTCCCGTACCGTCCGTAACCAGAGTTACGATTCCACTCATAGGATTCCTCAACAGAATAGCAAATCAGATCTGATTCGCACTTTAGCAGTTAATTGTGACATATTTGAGATATTTTCCATCTGAAATCAATATTAATATTATAAAAGTAATACTTTTGAAACAGTTGTTACCAATGTAGAAGGTTTAGACAATTATTGTTTTGCCTTTACAGTGAATGGACCCCATCTTAAATGTTACATGTTGAATTTGGCTGTCACTTGTTGATTCTAGCTTAAATATATTTTATCAGGTCGTCTTCATATCATATGTAAATTTATGTCACAATTACTTGAATATGTTATTTTCATAATATTAACACTCATCTCAGTTCAAAAACATCGTAACTCGGGCTACATACAGTACGGGAGTAGATTGCAAGAGTTACCATTTGTTTTTATGTTTTCGTGTTTAGGTCCATTTCTCTGTTACTGTACCACCTAGAACCACCATACTTGTACAACTTCATAACTAGGGGTGGAACGATTCACCGAAAATTTGATGCACCGCGATATTTTTCCGACGATGCGATTCACGATACGTGACCCTGATATTCGATTCGATACTGTCGTCACAATTCAATGCTTTGTAATCCCAAATTGAGTTGATAACTAGACATTATTGTTGAGGCAATTTTACGAATACTAAAATTAAATTACCGGTATCAGGAAGAATATAAAACCACTTGTCATAATAATTGCAATTCCAACTTTCAAGTTTACTGAGATCGATAACGCGGTGCGGTATGGCATAAATCCTAACCGTAAATATTGCGACTCCGTTTCCGGTTCATGTCCGAAGCCAGGAAATAAGAAATGAAAAGTTTTTAAAGCTACTTTTCGCGGTTAATCTGACATGTTGTGGTTGAAATTATCTGGTAAGAACATTATTATATTATGAAACAGTTGTCAATTATAGCATTCACATAGGAATTTATTTATTTTTAAGCGCACTATGAGGGAGCGTGTAATAAAAAATGGGTGGGGTATTGAATATTAGCGACATGAAAATGTCATTTGGACAATTTATAGCGCGGTTTACCTATGCCGTTGTGGCGACCTCTATTGCCCATCATGATCTACCACATTATAAAGAGGCTCCAGTATATCGGGGAATATGTTTTATTTGAATTTGTGCATTATATCAAGAATATTGACCATTGAAATTGTATTTTGTGAATGAGGTACAAGTATCGCGATACGTATCGTGACCCAAATATTGCGATACGTATCATATCATGAGGTAGGTGTATCGTTACACCCCTATTCATAACCAACAGGTGCCCATCACATACCACTATCCAACATGTGACCTTTTTTTTACCTTGACCATTTATTTTCGCATAATCGACTTTTCAATGTTAATTTGGACAACACTCATCAGACAACACAGATGCTCACTCGTATCTTGTACTAACACATGTATGCCAGCCTGCAACTGCATGTAGGTGTTCTCATACACTAGCTTCTTTTGCCATCTTAAGGACTCATTCTATACATGCTCATCGTTTGATCAAAGGTAATTGCTTCGTAAATGTGATAGAATATATGTATAACATATATATGAATACTGCCTCGTTACTGTATCCTATGCGGAACATGGAGTGGCCAAGTCAGCCATCTTTGTGTGTTCCAGCCATCAGCCAGTTTCACCTGTTCTGCCGTTTGACAAAGAACTTAAAATGTGAGGTAGAACTTATGATATTTAATGTAGAAAAGACAGGAGAATGGACTCCTATCCATTATATTCCACCAAAGTTTGGACCGACAACTATTACATACATAGAAGGTTGCACTTATCATGTTTATGGTTTATAGATGTTTCAGAGCTCCAGATAAGCTGCGTATTTGTTTAAATACCCAATTAAAATTGCCAAAAACCCAATTGAAATCAGAAGTAGCAAGTATCAAAAAGCAATAACAATTTTGTGGTACCTTTATCATGCTGCAGTAAACAATAAACAGACCACAAATATAGCATAGTTTTCTTATTTTCCAATGAAAACACATCTTGGTATTTCATTAGAATTGTCTCCAAGGAGACAATTCTAATGAAATGCCAAGACATGTTTTCATTTTGAAGCAAACTATTCAATAATTGCTGTCTGTTGATGTGTAAACAGTAGTCTGGTTTTATTTTACCCAATTAAAATTTTGAAATACCCAATTGCTTCAGAAATGATGGAGTGAAAATACTCAATTACTAATTCCTTATCTGGAGCCCTGCAACTCTATATATATGAAGAAGGCTTCTAAATTTGGTCGGACACGACCTCGTATCATAACAAAATATTGTGTTTAAAATTGTAATTTTCTATGCATTCTACGTATTTCTGCAGGATATTAAACGATAATTCTCAAATGATCATACGAACTTGCCACTACAATGTTGACTTTAGAGCCTTAAACACATTATTTCATTTGTTATGATACGAGGTTGTGTCCGACCTAGGAAAAGCAGCTGTAGTTCGATATTCTTTGCATAATTATGTTCTAACTATGCTATTTTAGCAAGATAACAATAATTCTAAAATGAACATGCGCACTTTCTGCCAAAATTTTCACAATAGCGTTAATAAAATCACAGAATTTGTTATAATACGAGGTCGTGTCTGACCAAAGTTAGAAGCCTTGTTCATACATGTAGATATAGTTATACCGATGAAAGCCGAAACATGCCGAATGCCTGTGATTTGAGCTGCAAAAAGCACTGCTTTTTTCAGCTCAACTAAGTAATTTTTTTTACTTTATTACAATATTTTCACTACTTTATTTGAAAATCAATGCATATTTTCGCATTGCTGTGAGTATTTTGTACTGTCACTTTTGATAATCAATGCGTATTCTGCTAAAATAGTGCGCAAAATACGCCAATACGCACCTTATCTGGAGCTTTCACATTTTCTATTTACTATTTCAGCATCAGCAGAAGTAACGCCACTGTTTGTCCAGAAGAAAACTGCACGGGAACATGTGGCTGACAATCGACTTTTGAGCAGGACAATGATGTTCCTGTTTAAGGTTGCCTACCACTTCAAGAAGACAATACTGATGGCAGTCATCTACACTACATGTGCCTACAACACCCACATGCATATAGAACATATTTAACTTCGATGCTGTTGTTAATGATCTTCACATTTATTACAAGTTATATTTGTGATCAGCTGGACACTCTCTCGGGCAAAAACTGCTCTAATTTCATCTAATGTTATTTTGGTTACTGGTATTGTGTTAGAAAACATAAGAACATTTACTGGTTGGTTGTATATCATCATTAATGCAACACATGCTGCACTATTCATGGGGGACTTGGCAGAAAAATGCATAGCTGTGTATGAATCTATCCAAACAGATCTGCGTAGAGTACTGCTCTTCTTCTTCAGATTCGCATGGGCGTCAAGGTTCCGCCTCCCGTCACTGTTGACATCTGTTTTTATGGCCCTCGACATTCGAGTGCGGGTAGAAATCCGCATTAACTTTTAACATTCTGAATATTGACACAGCCTCACCATGTAACACAAAAAGCAATGTTTGCAATTTAAGGTTTTCTTTTAATATTTATATGAAAGGTATTGTGTACAATATATGCCTATTAGCTGTACATGTATAACTAGAATTGAGGTTGCTACCAAAAGCAAGCATGAGCCGGGGACCACGAGATTTGCGTGACTTGATTTGTGTTTCGAGACTCTCATTTACTGTGAGTGATGAGGAGATTTTTAGTGACAATGAACAGATAAGTGCCGAGCTTGACAACTTATCTGTGTGCAGTTCTGGGTCGAGTGATGGCAAACAAAGCTCGGCAGCGACGGAGAATGGTCAGCGGTGCCAGAAACTCTCCCCAGACTCGGGCTGTGTGACAAACGACAGTTCCCCGTCTGATACTGTCCATGCTAGCCGCACCAGTGTAAACACAGACGACTTGAAGCTTGATCTTTCCACTCTGAATCAGAAGCCAAAGTCAAAAAAGAAAAGAAAAAAGAAAGCACTCAATTTTGAGCCAGCAAGGCATTCACTTCCAAAGCAGGCACCCCTGCCACCTGTAGGTAGATCAGTGTCCATCGAGGCTGATGAGTCGTTCAATGTGACCACTGGATCCGAATCAGATAGTAGTGTCACCTCTCTGTCCAGGTTAAAGAGTAGCACATCTAATGTATCAACATGTGACTCATCGGACAAGTCATCCAGAACACCTTCTGTAGGGTCGTCAGATTCTGTGATACGGGCAGACGGAAAATCTACTCCTATGAACAAACGTTTGCCCAACAGAAAGCAGTCTAAAACTGCAGCCCAGGCTAGTCATGCCAATACCGGCAATTATGATGATATGTTGTGTTACATGGATGCCACTATTGTATCAAGCTGGTTAACAAGAGCAAATAAGTCGGTTTCCGAACTTTCAGCGTACATTCACATTGGAGACAATTTTGTAAAATTTGCTCACTTTTGGTTAACAGACTTTCCAGATATTCAGAAGCGAGAAATATTTGATCTGGAACTTGACATTTTGCATGAAGAATTAACTTTTGCCTTTGGTGTTGGTTGCGAGCAGAGGAAAATATCTCAACATGACATAGGAATTCTAATTGGTGCTATATTTAGGGAGTACCCAGCTAGACTTATAGCCTCAAAAGGCAATTTCCTCTTCTTAGATTATCTAGACGTTTTAACCTCAGATCGAACACCAAAGTATAAACAGATACTCTCTGATGTGAAATGCTCAACGAAAAACCGTCAGTATGCTCAATGGTTACTAGCAACTCGTTCATTTGCTCTAGTAAGCATGTGGAGTGCAATAGTGAACTTCTACCGTAATATGCTGGGCAAACGTGGCGGTTCCGACGGACCAGCTGCTGTAAATTCCGACCTGGCGAGTACTTATCGAAACACAAGTGAGATGCGGTTCTTCCAGGCACTACGTTCTGGCTACTCCGATGTGGTCCACTACCTGGTAGTCAATGACCGTGTCGACGTGTGCCGGATAGACAACCACGAGCGGACAACAATATTTGCCGCAGTCATGCACAACCAGCCTAGGGTGCTCAAATACCTTGTATCTCAGGTGAGGGTCGTTGTTCTTCATTATTATGCCCCCACACTGAATGGTGCCAGGGGCCTAGTCTTAGGCTTGTCCTTCCTTACGTATCGATCAGTGGAAGACACCTAATGAGTCATTTTCACTATAATCGCATTGAAAGTGGGATTCGTTGCACCAAGTTCAAGGTCACCTGTACTAAAAAAAAAAAAAATTATTATGTTTTCGCACGATAACTCTGAGCTAGACAATACTTCAGATGCCCATTGATATATATTGTGGGAAGACACCTACATGTATAACGTGTGATCCTTCGACAAAGCAAGACTTATTTCTATTGTGAACCAAGTAGTCATTGAATTACGTAAACATGATATAAATAGCGGCCAAACTTAAAAGAAAGACCAGGCCATAGATTTTTATGTTCTTTTTATACGTTCTCCGTGAAATCTTAGATGTAGAAGTACACCCACGGGGCTATAATTATTGTAGGAAAACATTTTTGGTTAGTCTTTATAATGGGTGTTTTATGTTTGCAATAACCATTCGTTTTCAATTACTGTCCGTACTTATTGGTAATAGATCTCGTTATACATATGTGGCTGTGACTGGAGAAATGGGGCTTATGGGTTTTGCGACCGCATCTGCACAGTCTGATCAGGATCTGGGGCCTGTTTCATTAAACTTTGCGCGACAAAAATATTTCTACGACAATTTCTTTCAATTCACATCATACCTTAAACGTGGTTCATTAATGCTACCATTTTCATTCTACATGTAACCCTTGTAACGCCCATTAACTCTGCGTGCAAGCGGCGAAAATATCCGTCAAACGAATTCGGAGTGTATGTTTTATTTCTCTCTGTAAATATGTCTTGAAATTTCATTAGAATTGAGTCATCAGGACTCATTCTAATGAAATTCCAAGACGTATTCATGATATTTACGGGGATAAATACAAGAAAATATGATGAATTTTTGTCCCCTAGTTTTGAACTATTTATAGCCCACAAGTTTCCCAGCATGCAAAGAGTTAAATCACAAAGATTTTCCAAAATCGGCTGCTAATGCGAACTTTCTTTTACATTTTAGTTTTGCACTTACAAACTTCTTAAGGACCCGTGGGACCCCAGATCATCCTATGATTCATGCATAATTGCTTGGTAAATGTGATGGGATATATGCATAACATGCAAGTAAACATTCACTTCTTACTGTATCCTACACGTTGCATAGAGTTGCCATGACGGCCAGTTTTACGTCTTGCGTTTGACACATACCACTAATAATATGACACACACATGAATACAATTTGGTGCAACGTGATGGAGAGCCATCAGACTACAGCGTGCTATGCCTTGTTTTTATCAAATTTATATACAAAGTCTGATATATGAAGGGTTTGTTGACCCTTTGTTAAAATGTTTGAGAATTCAGTAAAGACTGTAACAGTAAGAACAATACACAGTGTTGTAGATATATACCTGTATTACCATACATACTGTACTGAATCCAGTGACTTGTAAGCAGTTATCTGAGTGTATTGTTACTACTGTCTACTTGCCTGCTATGCGATTAAATATGGCTTTTGCCTATGACATGTTTACTTCTAATAATAGACGGTGCATCAGTTTAACATTTTATACATTGAAAAAGTGTCCATGGTATATTTTGTGAGTGGTGGTAGAAAAGCTCAGAAATCTAACTTTTGTGTGTAGTATGCTGAAATAATATTTATAGGACGTCGTACTATATATCTGGGACGTATTGCACCAAATTTAATTAGATTTTCTTCCAATGTATTTGCTGTATGTGGCAAACGCACCAGGTGGTGAAACTGTCCAATAGCATGTACAAACTAAAATGGAGATGGCAACTCAATGCTCTGTATAATATACTCTAAGAACAGGGTCAGATATACTTTATACAGATATTCTGTCACATTATGATTCTACTACATTTGAAACAAAAGCTCGTATTCTATACAGTCGATCCTTAATCGTACGAAGTTAAGTGAAACGGGCCCTAGCACTGTTCGCCATTTCATCAACAAAGTACTTGTGCTTCTAACATGCAATATGGATAACAAGGCTGCAGGAGTGCGCTATTTGATCAGGAGCTACTCTGGTCACAAATCCCATAATCCCCATTTTTCCATTCACAGTCATATATATGTATGTGCAGATTAGTGAGGAAAATGTTTCTATTAATGCCAACAGAACGTATATTTATTAACTTTATTTACTTCATTTATTTGCTGTAGTTTGATAATCATCAGAACGTTCCAAGTTTTAACCCTTTCAACACATGAGACCTCTTTCCTAATTTAAATTATTTCCAAACAGTGTAGATCATGATGAGCCGGCTCGTTACGAGCCGGCTCATCATGATCTGCACTATTTGTGGATATTTCTATGCCCCACCACGATAGTGTTACCATCATAACCATTGTCTGTCCCTCCGTCCCATCCGTGAAAAGGTTAAAGTTTTTTTTCAAATGACCATTCTGTTACCTTGACCTGCAATTGAAATATTTACATAGTTGTTTCCCTTGGTTAAAGTTTTTGTTTGAGCTTGTATCTTCCATAGGATTAGGCCTACAGCCACCATACTTCCACACTATGAGCCAGTGATGTGCATGTGAATGAAACGATTTTCAATAGTTTTAGAACTATAGCCACCATATTTGTGCACTATCATGAGCCAGTGATGTGTATCGCAAACCACTGTGAAATGCATGACCTACATGTGACGTTGACCTACAATAGCCATATTTACAAAGTTTTTTTCTTGGTTAAAGTATTTTTATGCCCCATCACGATAGTGGAGGGGGCTTTTTGTGTTGCCCTTGTCTGTCCGTCTGTCCGTCTGTCCGTCACCAACCTTTTGACTTTTAAAACTTTTAAACCGTAATACCTACAGACCTGACACTTAGTTTGTAGCTTCCTTATGATGAGCAGATGCGCAAAGTTTATTTCAATTTTTTATTCGACCCCCAGTCATGGATTATCTCCTCCTGTTTGACTTAGAATTTGGCAATTTTGCCTGGTAACTCGTAAAACTTTTAAACCGTACTAGCTGAAGACATTAAAATGGGTGTAGTTTGCCTATGATGAGTAGATGCACAAAGTTTATTTTGATTTGGCCCTGGGGTCATGGATTATCTCCTCCTTTTCGACTTAGAATTTTCCAATTTTGGCTTGTAAGTCGCAAAACTATTAAACCCTAATAGATACACATCTGAAACTTGGTATGTATCTTCCTTATGATGAGTAGTCAGTAGATGCACAAAGTTTATTTCAATTTTTTATTCGACACCCGGGTCGTGGATTATCTCCCATTTTGGACTTGGAATTTTGCCTCGTTTATTATCAACTTGAAAGCGATATGTGGTGCATCCGTGTTCTATGAAAAAAAATTCTAGTTGGTTTGTGCCTTGTTTACTAACAAAGCTGTAATTGGGACATCCATGTTCTATGAACATATTTCTTAGTTGTTTTTTTTTCTTCAAAATTATTCTGAATAATGAAAAGCCTCAAACATAACGTGAAATAGTCCATTTCAGTTACTTAGTGGTAAAAGGGTTAACTGACCGTGAATTTCAGGTGAAACCGCCAATTGCCATCAACCACGTGTCTGACACCGGCAACACAGCTCTGCATGCCGCGACCAACAGTGGCAGTGTGCCAATGGTGACGGAGCTCCTTAAAGGGGCCAACATCGACGTGAACTGTATCAACCCTCAGTGTGAGAACGCCACGCCACTACATCTGGCCGTCACACATGGTAGGTAGTCGTTTGATTGCCATCATGTCACGTACCACATGTTTGGAGAATGTGACATACAGTCCATGCTCGTTTACTCGAAGTCCGTCGGACTGTGATAAATACTTTGAGTAAACCGAAGTTTGACGTAACGAAATCTGAACAGGACCTCGAAATATTGCCATACACGTTAGGGGACGCAACTCCCATACGACCTGTGACACACAGGTTACACTTTTGCAACTCTAACTGGTGATTAAATCAGATGAGCTAAGTTTATTTATCACTTATTCAAAGTTTGTTTACACAGGTAAACAAGTATAGTCTTTGATCCGGTAAATTGGCGCCGCGAATTCGCACTTCGAGCGCAAACTAACACTTTGGCTTAACGAGAGTGAAACACCACACATTTCTGTTTTCGGGACCTAACTATTAGTTTGAATTGGCAAAAATTTGACGTAACGAAATTCGACGTAACGGTAGCCAGTTACATTGAAAATAATAGGATCTGAAACGGGACTTGGACACGAATTCGACTTAACGAGGGAATTCGACTTTGAGTAAACAAATGTAGACTGTATGTGACTGGGAAATCAGGGTTATTGGATTTGTTGACACAAAATTCAGAAGTCCCATTTTTCCGGGTCACAGCTACATATACATAATACCCCCCCTCCCCCCCTCCCCCCACCCCCCAACGAATGGTCAGGGTTGCATAAAGTGTTACCAACATCCGTACATCCCGTCCCTTGATCCTCGGGTAAATTTCTTACAGATTCCTTTTACGCTTCATATTTCACACCTGCATTCATCTGAATGTCTGTTATGGTCCTTGGGTGCCCACTTTTCTTTGGCTGCGGCATTCGTGTGCCGACATGCCACATTTCTATTTAGAATCAGATTTATTATGTCAGGTGAAACATGTACAAATTTGAGTCTGCCGGACAAATTCCTACTGTTTCTGAGATGAATTTGATTGAAAAATACACTTTCCTGGTATTCTATTTATCCGATAATGTTTTCTATTATCAAATATGTCATTCGGTGTTTACTGAAAGAAGTATGTTCACATTGCGCTGTTATGCCCAAGCTGTTCAGATTTCAACGTCGGGTACAGTTTTGGCATTCTTGTATGTGACAGTTGAATCCAATTATACCCATTATCAGAATAATACCTGTATTACCAGTAGTATAGATAGGATATCCCCATGTAGTTGAAAAAATGCAGTGAAAACTATCTAAACCGGACACCCTGGGAGGTCCCCAGGTTGTCCGCTTTAGAGAGGTTTCACTGTAAATCGGGCAATTGATCATTCGCAGCCATAGTTGTGTGCTATTCGATCATGAACAGACTATCACCTGAGACAAATGACCAAGGAACTCATCAAAAATAAGATCACAGATGTTTTCTTGGTGTCCGGTATAGAGAGGTTCCACTGTACATATCTTGGTCTAACTCACCGTGAGGAATCTAAGCGTAGTTACAGATACTGATGTAAAAGAACCAGAAAGTAATCCAACTCTGATCTCTATCATTCAACACTTTCTCTTTGGAGCCAATTAGGACTTGGGAGGGTATACGTATGGGATGGGAGGGCATGCATATCTTAACAGTGACTATCCGTACAGATTCATATCTTCAAGTAACCCTTTGTACACCACATTCCTATATAGTGGGATTGTCAAAATGTGTAGATCCAAATCAGCCGCTCAAGATCTGCACTTTTTGCAAGTAATTTTCATATTTTTTAGTACAAAAAAAAACCCTTTCCATAAATGGACTAGCTAAAAATCATTTTGTGACGGATAATTGGTTGCAAAATTAACGTATCAAAATACATTCCACTTACTTAGGGGTGAAAGGGTTAATGGTCAATCTGATTTGCTTTCACATCTGGGACTAAGTGATGTTTATATGGGTGCCGGGCACCAGATCAGGACACTGTCTTTCAGTACTGAAAGTTTTATTTTATTGTAATTTTAGTGCCAAATGTACAGTGCTCCCACTATACAGATTACAAGTTTGCATTGATCTTGCTGTTGAATGCAGGTAAAACTCCAATCCATCAATCAATCTAAGATCACAGGACAGTTAACCACCCCTCCATCAATTGATTCCTACACATTCTACTTGCAGGACACAAGAAGATAGTGGAGCTGTTGCTGCAGGCAGGGGCAGATAAATCTTGCATAATGGGGGATCTCACTTCGGTGGACATAGCCCACGACTTTGATCATACTGATATACTGGCCCTGCTGCAGGACTGATGTAGAATGGGGGATCTCACTCCGGTGGACATAGCCCGCGACTTTGACCATGCTGATATACTGGCCCTGCTGCAGGACTGATGTAGAATGGGGGATCTCACTCCGGTGGACATAGCCCGCGACTTTGACCATGCTGATATACTGGCCCTGCTGCAGGACTGATGTAGAATGGGAGATCTCACTCCGGTGGACATAGCCCGCGACTTTGACCATGCTGAATACTGGCTCTGCTGCAGGACTGATGTAGAATGGGGGATCCTCTCGGTGGATAGGCTGTGGACTGATGGTAGCGGGGGGATATACCTGTCCTGCTTTGCAGACTGGCTGGTAGAATGGAGATCTCACTCCGGTGGACATAGCCCGCGACTTTGACCATGCTGATATACTGGCCCTGCTGCAGGACTGATGTAGAATGGGAGATCTCACTCCGGTGGACATAGCCCGCAACTTTGACCATGCTGATATACTGGCTCTGCTGCAGGACTGATGTAGAATGGGGGATCTCACTCCGGTGGACATAGCCTGTGACTTTGACCATGCTGATATACTGGCTCTGCTGCAGGACTGATGTAGAATGGGGGATCTCACTCCGGTGGACATAGCCTGTGACTTTGATCATGCTGATATACTGGCTCTGCTGCAGGACTGATGTAGAATGGGGGATCTCACTCCGGTGGACATAGCCTGTGACTTTGACCATGCTGATATACTTGCCCTGCTGCAGGACTGATGTAGAATGGGAGATCTCACTCCGGTGGACATAGCCTGTGACTTTAACCATGCTGATATACTGGCTCTGCTGCAGGACTGATGTAGAATGGGAGATCTCACTCCGGTGGACATAGCCTGTGACTTTAACCATGCTGATATACTTGCCCTGCTGCAGGACTGATGTAGAATGGGAGATCTCACTCCGGTGGACATAGCCCGCGACTTTGACCATACCGATATACTGGCTCTGCTGCAGGACTGATGTAGAATGGCAGTTTGATTGGTCGAGGCTGCATGATTTTGAGTACGAATTTCTGTTCTCATATTCGAAATCATGCAGTTTGATTGGCCGAGGCTGTGTGCTCAGCCTCGGCCAATCAAAATGCATGTTTCGAGTACAAATTTCCAAGAATACTCGCAAAAGGTTTTATAACCATGACCGAGATGAGTACACTTGTACCCAGATGAGTGTACACTCTTGTAGTATGCATTTCACCCCTCTTTTACACACATGGCCTGTTCCATATTCACTTCTTGTCCGGAGCATAACTCGACCACCCTTTGGAATATTTTCATGAAACTTCACACATGCATAGACCACGACCCGAAGGTGTGTCGCGCACAAGAATGACAACTCTTGCATAGCTAATTTTTTAGTTATCTCCCTTTTTTGTTTCGCGCACTGATTGACCATAACTCGACCACCCTTTGGAATATTTTTATGAAACTTCACACATTCAATTAGACCACGAACCGAAGGTGTGTCGTGCACAAGAATGACAACTCTTGCATAGCTAATTTTTTAGTTATCTCCCTTGTTTGTTTTCGCGCACTAATTTCCTGTCCGGAGCATAACTCGACCACCCTTTGGAATATTTTCATGAAACTTCACACATGCATAGACCACGACCCGGAGGTGTGTCGCGCACAAGAATGACAGCTCTTGCGTAGAGAGAACAATAGAGACTGGGAGAACCATTCACCTGTGCTAGCATGTGCAAATGTCCAGCCTTGACCACTCTTGACCACAGGTAATTTATACAGGTAAATTACTACATTGGATATTACATTTCCGTAAACTGTGTTGAAAATATTGTGGCATTATGTGGACCTGTGCAGATATATGTAGATAAATATAGGACTATTAAAAAAAAATCTGGGCTCCAGTAGCAAGCATTATTATTTTTAATTTTTAAACTTTTATTTTCCATTTTTTTTTGTTCATTTTTTTTTTCAAATTCTTTTTCAATTTTTGTCTAGTAGCATAAGGTCGTCAGTGCTATATACAGACTATTATCATATACTAAAACAATTATTGACTAGTGAGCCATAGAATATAATCTGATATTCTATGGCTCACTAGTCAATAATTGTATAATATGTTCGGGCCAGTGAAAATTGCTTTCGGGCCCAGGCTCGAGGTCAAGGCGGGACAAGGCGAGGCATTTGATTCCGCGGAATTCTTGTTTACTTATCTCCCTTTGTTGTTTCGTGCTCTGATTTTGTATCCAGAGCATAACTCGAACACCCTTTGGAATATTTTTATGCCCCACCACGATAGTGGAGGGGGCATTTAGTGTTACCCTTGTCCGTCCGTCCGTCCGCACACACGAATGGGTACTTGTTGTAAGCGTACGGGGATCTTATTGGGTAAGGTTAGGATAGTGTTGGGTACTCTTGTTGGGTATTTTTATAGAGTAAAAACCCAACAAGTATTCATTCGTAGGAACGTGCGTCGCGTCCTCCCGTCGTCCCGTCCGTCCGTCACAAAACTTTAACACTCGGGTAAATGTCTCATAATTTCTTTCATCCTTCGACCGATCTCCTTCATATTTTATATACACATTGCTCTAATGGTCCTCTACCGCCCTGTGCCAAATCCACGTTCGTCCTGCCCCCGCCAAGCCCAGGGTTAAGATCACATACTTAGTGCTTCAAAAACTTTAACGCTCCGGTAAATATCTTATAATTTCTGTTTTCTTTCACGGATCAGCTTCATATTTCATATATGCATTGCTCTAATGGTCCTCTACTGCCATGTGCCAAATCCACGTTCGTCCTGCCCCCGCCAAGCCCAGGGTCAAGGTCACATACTTGGTGCTTCAAAAACTTTAACGCTCAGGTAAAAGAAAATTTTGATTTGGAATTTGGCCTCATTTATTATCAAAGCGATATGTGGGACATCCGTGTTCTATGAACACATTTTCTAGTTTATTAAACTTCACACATGCATAGAAGACGACCCAAAGGTGTGTCACACGTAAGAATGACAACTCTTGCGTCGTTAATTTCTTAGTTATCTCCCTTTGTTGTTTCGTGCACTGATTTCGTGTCCGGAGCATAACTCGAACACCCTTTGGAATATTTTCGTGACACTTCATGAAACTTCACACATGCATAGACCACGACCCTAAAGGTGTGTCGCGCAAGAATGACAACTCTTGCATCACTAATTTTTTAGTTATCTCCCTTTGTTTTTCCGTCACTGATTTTGTTTCAAACTACTTGTGTATCTGGGGAGGGGGATACACATGCGCTTGTCGACAAGCGTCCATTTCTAGTTTGTAAACAGTACTATAAAGGTCTATAGTATTGAATTGGTTAACCTGTTTATTGCGAGATACAGATTTCTTTGTTTAAGCATGTTTCTTCATTTTTTCATAAAAGCATATTTACACCCACTGTAACTAGTTTTGGGGGTAGGTGTATACTGGAGTCGAATTGTCTTTACGTGCATGCATGCGTCCATCACAAAACTTAACATAGTCGGTAAATTGCTTGTAACTTTTGTCTTCCTTTATGTAACGTCTTGATATTGCATACATGTACAATGTATCATGCTGTGACAAATATGCTATCCCCACTTAAGCCTACATCAAGGTCAAGGGATTTGAAAAATTGATGTTAGGGTATTCTTTTAGCCATCGCTTACTGACAAATCTAACTTTGTTTATATAACGAATCAACTACATGTATGTGACCAATAACTACCTTATTTGAAACTGTTAGTCACCTATGTGCCATGATAACTATTTATATGTAATAACCTATTATGGGTTTGTCGTGTCGTTCCAAATATGGAAATGTGCTTATTTCAATTTTGTGGCTATGACTGGAGATATGGGGCTTATGGGTTTTGCGACCAGTGTAGATCCAGATCAGCCTGTGCAGCTGCACAGTCTGATCAGGAACTGCACTGTTCACCATTCCATCATTGAAACACGCTTCAAATACCATAAGCCCCGTGCAGGCACCGGGGCGGGATCAACTGATCCTGAGAATAGTGCTGCAGTAGCCATTGCTTGTCGTAAAAGGCGACTAAACTGACTTAACGATTGGGTTCATACTTTCCGGAACCCACTATACCGGATTTGGCCCTCATGTACATTTTTGGCTTTCTTGTATGTGAGAGTTGAGTCGGGCTATGCCCCATATATAAAAGTATGATTAGCGCTAATCCTATTACTTTTAGGGGATGGGATAAATGATGCTGGTGTGGCGAGGGCCTGGCACCAGATCAGGTTCTTCTAATTTCAGGACTGAATATATATTTTGATTGTAAATATTGAGTTCTGAAGTTGGGATTTACCCCCCTCGGACAGGTGGATACGGGACACGACCCCGTTGACCCGTCTGCGTGTAGACTCCCTGAGGCTTGTACCTCTATGTCAGAAAAGCGGACGTTAAACCCTATTCACTCACTCACTCAAATACCATAAGCCCCATTTCTCCAGTCACAGCCACATTTAACAACTGAATGAGTATCTGGCATGACTGATTAAATAATAGAACATGTATGTGTACAGTCATTGGCATATACCCTGCCACAACCACAGGTTGAAGTAACGGACCGAGGTCTATAAATACATTAAATATGCCTAAAAGCATCAATAAATGAAAAAAAATAAGCTAAACAATTTTGTTTACTCCCTCCAACGGACCGAGGTCTATAAATACATTAAATATGCCTAAAAGCATCAATAAATGAAAAAAAATAAGCTAAACAATTTTGTTTACTTCCTCCATATAGACTTATATAAGTCTATATGGAGGGAGTAAAACAAATTGTTTAGCTTATTTTTTTCATTTATTGATGCTTTTAGGCATATTTAATGCATTTATAGACCTCTGTCCGTTACTTCAACCTGTGGCCACAGCAGTCGCAGACTAATATAGGAAATACACAGGTTCCAGGAAAGGGTAATGTGGCAGTGACTGGCGAAATCGGGATTATGGAATTTCTGACCAGTGTCGCTCCTGGTCAAATAGCACTCTTGTAGCCTGAAAACGATCTATATTGCTTGTTAGAAGCATAACGGGTGTTTCATTGATGGACTGGCGAACAGTGCAGATCCTGATCAGACTGTGCGAATGCACAGGCTGATCTGGATCTACACTGGTCGCAAAACCCATAAGCCCCATTTCTCCAGTCACAGCCACATATTTGCCTTATTGACGAATGTAGCTGAAGTTGAAGTTATAAATAGTCCTACATCAATACTGATAAATGGTCTTGCGAGACTGTAATATGATTCTGAACCTGATAATCTATAACATTGGCCAATAGATGTTTTATGGAGATTTTGTAGACAAATTGTTGCCAACAGTGAATACCATGATCAAAGTGGGTGGTGGTCGGGCGAATGAGACGGCTTAAATTAACGGTATGGGTTCCTCCTTATAGGAATCACGATTTGCCTGGTTTGGCCCTCAGGTACGTTTTTATCTTTGGCTCTTTAGTTACCTGGGAGTTGAATTGGGTTATTGCCCATTATAAAAGTAGTAGGATTATTGCTGATCCTACTGCTTTTGGGAGGGGTCAAGTGATTCTGGTGTGGTGAGGACCTGGCATCAGATCAGGATTATTCTGATTTCAGGGCTGAATATATAGTTCTGATTTTGGGATTTTCCCCCCATTTGTACATGTACTTGAACATGTACAGGTAATATATGGGATTTAGTACTAAACCCATTGACCCGGCCTTAAATGACCTTAGCTGTTGATAGGCTATTAAACCCCAACAAACAAACAAAAGCATGATGAAACTGTGTCGATATGCAGTCTGATCTCGGTGTTCATTGGTTGGAGAGCCAGTAAGCCCGGTTTTAAGATCGCCATCCAAATACTGTGTGAGCCATCTACAAGCATTTTTTTTGTGACGTATTGAAATATACCGTAACTATTTGTACATCATTTGTTTTGGAACCCCAATAAACATAGGTGTTTTCTAAAAACAAACTATATTCACATACACTGTTATTGTGATAAACCAGTACAACCGTACTAACCCTAAATATTGGGACACTCTTTGTTGTGGAAAACCGTTTATTTATATGTATTTCCCATAATAAATTGTGTCTGAATATATAGGGTTATTACGGTATATATGGTCCATTATGCAATGCCTTTTGTATATTTATTTATTGCAGACCTAGGTCGTAAAACAGTACATTGCTGCAGGGCTGTGATAGCATTTGTTTATTGTCTAGTAGTCTGTTCTCTGTAATTGGTGGGGTTAGTGGAAAAAGGGGGCTAACTCCCTCTGGGAGTTGGCTCTCTTCTTCCACTGACCCCTCATGCTTTACGGGGTTAATTGAGCTGAATTTGACAGGTAGTATCCATGGTCTATAATTAGAAACAGTGGCAATATTGGTGTGTCCTTAACCCGTAGAGTGCAGGGAAAACAAAAATTGTCGTCTGCTGTTGTTTCATATTTTGCCTTTTTTCTATCAATAAAAACATTATTTGGCAACTCTTTACAATCATTTCCAAAGGAAGCACTGTGTGCTTTTTGCAGCTAAAATAAGTGAATTTTTAAATGTGTTTTATTAATTTTTTTATGAAACATAGTGTAGCAATTACGGTTTCCCTTTATTGTATAGTTTGCTTCAATCTCATATTTCTGTTGTTTTGACGAAGATTTGGTTACCGTCAATGTAAATAATAGCCTTTGCTGCTATGGTATTCGACCCAATTAACCTGTTCTAAAATGACCTTAGCTGTTGACAGGCCGTTTAACACTATTAAATAAATAAATATATTCACCTGCAATTTAAGCAACTGGTTCTACCCAGTCACCCATCCAACTCTTATTACGACTGTGGTTAATTTTGGTACCACGTACATTCTGGTCAAGATCTTGTTGATTGAAAATGTGTTCAATTGTACCTATGAATTGTCTGGAGTTTCTGTGTTCTGAATACGGCAGCCATATTGAATGTTCAATTGTACATGTATTGCCAGTAGCCGATTTCACAAACATTGCAAAGTATACTTATCTAGCAAAGTATACTTTGGAGAAATTTTCAATTTAAGGATAAATTTATTATTTGTTATTATACTGAATTTATTACATTATCACAGCCATTTTGGCTGTGATAATGTAATAAATTCAGTTTAATAATTCTGCATACTTTTAATCATCAAATATATGCAGTTGTTAGTTCTATATGAAATAATGCATTTCGCGAAAAATAAATGATTACTCCCTCAAAGTATACTTTGCTAGATAAGTGTACTCTCTGTGTTCTTTATACGACAACCGTATTGAATGTGTAACCCATGTTTCTGCAAGCTGGTTTGTACCCTTGTGAATGTAAGATTTCAGTTTCCTCATGTTCCACAACCCACATTTTCTGGCTGTCACGCAGGGCAACTTAAGTCTCCGAGCGTGACAGCCAGAAAATTCAGGTTGCACATTCCCTAACATTTCACTTTTCTGGGAGGAATACTGCTGTTCCTGTAAGCAACAGTATGGCAGTGAACATTGTAGAGCCTGACACTGACGATGCAGGCAGATGTTTCTATGCACCTTCAAGCTTGGTTCTAAATATGGGCCCCCATCTGAGAAATGGTACCTTATGATATTTGCGACAATTATAGATCTATGTCATCCTCCACATTGGATTAAGTAGTAAGATTATTACTGATCCTACTGCTTTTGGGAGGGGGCCAAGTGATTCTGGTGTGGCGAGGACCTGTAGCCTATTTCACCAACATTGCAAAGTATACTTTTCCAGCAAAGTATACTTTGAGGGAGTAATCATTTATTTTTCCGGAACTGCATTATTTCATACAGAACTAACGACTGCATATATTTGATGATTAAAAGTATGCAGAATTATTATACTGAATTTATTACATTATCACAGCCATTTTGGCTGTGATAATGTAATAAATTCAGTATAATAAAAGTGGGTGGCAGGTGGGAGCACGCGATGGGTAATTTAACGATCGGGGTTCATGCTTACCGGAATCCCGACTGGAGACCTGGTTTGGTCCTCACATACGTCTTTGGCATTTTGTATGTGACAGTTGAATCTGATTATACCCCTTATGTGAGTATTACGATATTCGTAATCCTATTTTAGGGGAAGGGGCCAAGTGACTTTGGTGTGGTATGGACCTGGCACCAGGTCAGGTTATTCTAATTTCAGGGCTGAATATATATTTGTTCTCGATGTAAATATTCCGTTCTTATTTTGGGATTTTCCCCCCAATGCAGCAGGTTAAAATGGGATCGAACCCGTTTGCCCGACCTTAGCTGTTGATAGGCCGTTAAACACTAATAAACAAACAAACAAACAAACAGTATAATAAAAATTAATAAATTTATCCTTAAATTGAAAATTTCTCCCTCAAAGTATACTTTGCTAGAAAAGCATACTTTGCAATATTGGTGAAATGGGCTACAGGCATCAGATCAAGATTATTCTGATTTCAGGGCTGAATATATAGTTTTTTATGGTACATATTCAGTTCTGATTTTGGATTTTCTCCCCATTTGAGTGGGTGGTGGTAGGGCGAATGTGGCGGCGTAAATTAACTGTAGGGGTTCCTCCTTATAGGAATCATGATTTGCCTGGTTTGGCCCTCAAGTATCTTTGGCTCTTTTGTTACCTGGGAGTTGAATTGGGTTATTGCCCATTATGAAAGTAGTAAGATTATTACTGATCCTACTGCTTTTGGGTGGGATCAAGTGATTCTGGTATGGCGAGGACCTGGCATCAGATCAGGATTATTTTGATTTCAGGGCTGAATATATAGTTTTGTTATTGTAAATATTCAGTTCTGATTTTGGGATTTTCCACCCTTTTGTACATGTACTTGAACATGTACCTGTACTTGTACAGGTAATATATGGAATTTAGTACTAAACCCATTGACGCGGCCTTAAATGACCTAAGCTGTTGATAGGCCATTAAACCCCAACAAACAAAACAAAACTCTCCATTTGTACTTGTACTTGAACATGTACTTGTATAGGTAATATATGGCATTTAGTACTAAACCCATTGACCCGGCCTTAAATGACTTAAGCTGTTGATAGGCCGTTAAACCCCAACAAACAAACATCCACATTGGATTAGGATCTATTTGTTGGGCTGGCAACATTTCGGCTCTTTCAGTGAATGCATGTCTAACGGCATAGGCCATGATCTGTGATTACGCATAAGATCCTTTTTCTAAGCAAACGGCCCAAATTTCCTTATCATTTCTTATCAATATACATATGTACATGTATGTTGTTACCACCATTTGAATTCCCTCCTTTACATGTGTGGCTATAAGATAAGAGATCTTGGGCCTATGGCATTTGTGACCAGTCTAGTTTTTTACCTGCTATGAAACCCTAGCAAACTGATAAGGATCTATACTGGCAGATCCTGATCAGGGTGTGCTGATACACAGGCTGGTGTGGTTCTACACTGGTCGCATATGATATAAACCCATTTAACCCATTTCAGTCTAAGAATACAACACTTTTTGTTGGAAAAAAAATTCTCATTATTTTGTTTGTTTCTCCATAGAGGTATATGTTGCAACCATTCATTTGAACCACAGGCATTCGGCGTGTTTCGGCTATATATACTCGATATGTATGTACAAGGCTTCTAACTTTGGTCGGACACGACCTTGTATCATAACAAAATAACATGTTTAAACTTTTCTATGCATTCTGTGTATTTCTGCAGGATAACAATAATTCTCAAATGATCATACGAACTTGCCACTACAATATTGACGTTAGAGCCTTAAATACATGATTTCATTTGTTATGATACGAGGTTGTGTCCGACCTAGGAAAATCAGCTGTAATTCGATATTATTTGCATAATTATGTTCTAACTATGCTATTTTAGCAAGATAACAATAATTCTCATATGAGCATGTGCACTTTCCGCCAAATATTCATTATAGGAATGAATGGCCTTTTTGTGGAATTTATCGGGGTATAAACTTGGAAAAGTCGCGTGAATACTGGACGAATCGATACAAAATTACAATTTTAGAAAATAAGGATTTTTTTTGGCGGTAGTGGTTTTATTCTGTTGACTGTCAATAAATGACTGTCTTGTTCAAATATGGCTTTGACTGGAGAAATGGGGCTTATGAGTTTTGTGATCAGTGTAGATCCAGATCAGCCTGTGCATCCGCACAGTCCGATCAGGATCTGCACTGTTCACCATTCCATCAATGAAACACCGTAATGTTTCTAACATGTAACATAGATCGTTATCAGGCTACATGAGTGTGCTATTTGATCAGGAATTGACCTGGCACCTGGTCAGGTTATTCTAATTTCGGGGTTGAATATATTTTTTCTCAATAGACCGTTAAACACCAATAAACAAACAAACATCAGAGCTCCAGATAAGGTGCATATTTGCTATATACCCAATTAAAATTGCCAAAAACTCAATTGAAATCGTAAGTTGTGAGTATCAAAAAGCAATGAAAAATGTGTAGTATCGTTTTCATGCTACAGAAAACAACAAACGGACCACAAATATAGCATATTTTCCTCATTTTTTCCATGAAAACACATCTTGGTATTTCTGATCAAATAGCACACTCGTGAGGAAATGGCAAGACATATTTTCATTTAGAAGCAAACTATTCAATAATTGCGATCTGCTGATGCGTAAACAGTGTGATTTTATTTTACCAAATTAAAATTTTGAAATGCCCAATTACTTCAGAAATGATGGAGGGACAATACTCAATTACGAAATTCCTTATCTGGAGCTCTGAATGTTTACACTGGTAACCAATTCCATATCCCCCATTTCTCCAGTCACAGCCATGTGTAATTCATGCACCTGTGATCACAAAGTTACTCTATTCACTCTAACTTATCTATGCAGTTGTTGGTAAACAAACCGATGTTCATTTTTGCTGTGAAACATGAAAATAGAAATTAATTTATTTTAACTGTTATGTTTATTCTTTTATTCCCTTCAGTCTTTTACAGCTTAGCTAATGCTCAACCCTTACATCTTAATTTTTTGTCGTCTGCTGTTTATTTTCTATTTTCCATTTTTATCATCAAAAACATGCTTTGACAGCACTTTAGAATAATTTACAACATGCTTTGACAGCACTTTGGAAATGATTCTGAAGTGCTGTCAAACCATGTTTTTATTGAGAAACCAGGCAAGATATAAAAGCAACAGCAGACGACAAGTGTTGTGTGTAGATGTCTAAGGGTTAAACATACATACATATGCCTAAACTGGCTTAACGATTGGGTTCATACTTTCCGGAACCCACTATACCGGATTTGGCCCTCATGTACATTTTTGGCTTTCTTGTATGTGAGAGTTGAGTCGGGCTATGCCCCATATATAAAAGTAAGATTAGTGCTAATCCTATTACTTTTAGGGGATGGGATAAATGATGCTGGTGTGGCGAGGGCCTGGCACCAGATCAGGTTGTTCTAATTTCAGGACTGAATATATATTTTGATTGTAAATATTGAGTTCTGAAGTTGGGATTTACCCCCCTTGGACAGGTGGATACGGGACTCGACCCCGTTGACCCGTCTGCGTGTAGACCTCCCTGAGGCTTGTACCTCTATGTCAGAAAAGCGGACGTTAAACCCTATTCACTCACTCACTCATATGCCTGGGACGAAAATGTATGTCTGGTTCCTGATTGTATGTTTGGTCCCGGTATATGCTTATGTTATACCCGGGTAGAAATCGGTACAGTTCAGCTATGTTTGTCATCTGTATATCGGGTAGATCACAAAAATTACATCGAATTTGAAATTGTCACATCTCAAAATATTAATTCAGCATAATTCCATTTTGTCTAGGATCTAAATGTTTTCATCCCATTTTTTTATTATTTCCTCTGTGACGCTTTTCACCCACCTGATATAATAACAAACCCATCATTTGTGACCTATGATGGCATATGTGCAGGCCCGTACGCAGGAATTAATTTAGGGGGGTGGTTATGTACGGCGCGAATGGTTAAACATGTTTTTTTGCACATCCATGGACAGACCTTGCCAGATTAACCCTTTCACCCCGAAGTAACTGGAATGGATTTTGATATGTTAATTTTGCAACCAATCCAATCATCACAAAATGATTTTCAGACCAGTCCATTTATGAACATGGGATGTTTTTGTTCTCAAAATTATGAAAATTACTCGCTAGCCGTCTCATCTGGATCTACACTTTTTGCCAATACCATTCCTTATACAGGCCTGTGGTGTTGAAATGGCTAAGGGGGCTGTGTACGCACCCGTCGCACACCCTTTGCGTACGGGCCTGTATACGGAAGCCCATTAGGGCCACTTCACTTTTTTTTAATTTCCATTTATTCAATATGTTTTCTTGAATTTTCAAGTTCTTTTGAATTTAGAAAAGATCTTGAAAATTCAAGAAAAGAACTTGAAAATTCAAGAAAACATCTTGAAAACAAGATGTTTTCTTGAATTTTCAAGTTCTTTTTTTGAATTTTCAAGATCTTTTCTTGAATTGTAAAGATCTTTTCTTGAATTTTCAAGAAAAGATCTTGAAAATTCAAGAAATGAACTTGAAAATTCAAGAAAACATCTTGAAAATTCAAGAAAATATCTCGAAAATTCAAGAAAAGATAAAAAAAGTGAAGTGGCCCTAATGGGCTTCCGTACCTGTATGTCTCATTTGTAGCAAATCAATAAACTCTACAGGGTATGAGATCACGTGGTTCATTGTTTACACTGGATAAATGGCGGCGCCAATGAGGTCTCGGGTAAATCTCCTTTTTCGTCAATAAGACTGCGGTTTCTTCCTTTTAATGATGACCATGTTGCAGCAGTTAACACTACAAGTCCGCCAATACCAAATACCGCAGCATTACTTATTTACTTAATCTGAACATTTGAATCGGACAGAATCGAACGTTGTTTAAACTTGGTCCGATTCAAATTTCTCTGCAGAATGTTCAGACTAACTACATAAGTAATGCTGCTAAATTATGTATTGGCGGACTCGTGTCGACAGCTTGAACATGGTCATCATTAAAAGGAAGAAACCGCAACAGGCAGTTCAATAACCGACAGACCAACTACGTATGCAATGATCAACAGCTAAACGTGATTAAACAGAAGTCGGTTATTGTCTATCAATAGTGGCCTTTTACATGTACATATCTCTAGTAAAATGTTTGAACTTTATATTCAAATGTTTTCAATATGTGCGAATGTGCATCCTGATTATCGTTTTCACTGGTTGCGAATGCTGATAGTTTTGACAGTTGGTAAAACATACAGTGAAACCTCTCTAAACTGAGCTCCCAGGGTGTCCGGCTTAGAGAGGTTTCAATGTAAATCGGGCATTTGATCATTATGAGCCATAGTTGTTTGTTGGCTATGCGATCGATCACGAACAGACATTATCAGACAGATAAATGACAAAGAAACACATTAAAAATAAGGTATCACAGGTGTGTTTTTAGTGTCCGGTTTAGATAGGTTCCACTGTACTGTGTCAACTAGATTTTGAACTGACTGAACACATGCTGTGCAGAACAGGTGTATGCATCAGGGCTCCAGGTTTCACTAAACTTCGTACAACTAAAATGTTCGTAAGTACACATTTAGAATCGTCTGGAAATTTCAATTGATGGATTTACATGTATTGAGCATAGGCTGCATACGCAGCATATGCTCAATACATGTAAATCAAATACGTGTTTACAAGAAAAAGTTGTTAATGTGAAATTTGCAGACTAACATAATTTGAACTTACGAACATTTTAGTCGTACAAATTTAGTGAAACGGCCCCCTGTTATACTGGTCAGATACACTCATTTTCACTCAGTCGACGCCTGTGCTGATACATTTGTATGGAACGCAAAATCTACATGAACTCAATTAATGCTAGTTCTACATTAAATATTTTGAGCTAGCTGTGAATTATTTAGAGAGCTCTTCAACAGCGATAAAAAATTACAATTTTCGAACAAAAAAATAGGATTTTTTATTTTTTTCGAAAATTGTAATTTTTTATCGCCAATTGTTATTTTTATCGCCAATTGCGAAAATGGCGATCGCCAACGGAATCCCTGCTTCAACCGAATTGGAGCTAGCTCTAAATATGTAATGGCTACTCTAATTATGTAGAGCTAACATTAATGATTTTAGTTTATGTAGATATGGCGTTCCTGGAACGCAAAATCTACATAACCACAGATAAATATTAATGGGGCCCATTTCACTATGCCTATGCTCAATAAATGTAAATCCAATGATTGTTTACAAGAAATTATTGTTAATGTGAAATTTATAGACTATCATACAGTTGCACTTACGAACATTTTAGACGTACGACGTTTATTGAAATGGCCCCCAGGAGCGCAGAATCTACTTAAACTCAAATAATTCGAGCTAGCATTAAATATTTAGAGCTATCTCCAAATTATTTAAAGAGCTCTTCAAATGATTTGGAGCTAGCTCTAAATATGTAATGCTAGCTCTACTGTCTGTTTCACGAAAGCTGCCCAAATCTTATGGCTATATAAACAATTTAAAAACAAGATTTCTTTTGATAATATTAAATTAAAGGAAAAATTAAGAATGAGCCTTCTTTTTATTTCGTGAAAGTTGGTCAAATATTTATTTTATTGCGAAAAAACAATTTCCCCATGTTAAAGTCTATGGGGATTTAACATGGGGAAATTTTTTTGAATTTTAGAAATACTGGACCGAATTTTAAAATTTAACTTTTGTTTTCTTAATTAGATCATATCCAAGCTATCTAGTCAGGTTTCGGAGTCAATTTCCAATTTTTTTATTTTTTTGACTCCTCCCACACTTACTTACCACTTTTTCCCCCATGTTAAATTCCCATAGACAAATCAATTTTTCGTAATAAAATCAATATTTGACCGAATTTCACGAAACAAAAAGAAGGCTCATTCTTAAATTTTCCTTTAATTTAATATTATCGAAACCAATATTGTTTTTGAATTGTTTATATGGCCGTACAATTTGGGCAGCTTTCGTGAAACAGACTATAATCATCTATTGTTAGCATTAATTATTTGCGATATTAGATTACGTAGATTTAGCGATTCATAAATTTGCTACTTCAGTGGAACTTACATTATCATTAGCTTCGAACACACAGCAGTATGGGTGTCCAGTTTAGAGATGTTCCACAGTCTAAACATGTCACTACAGTGTATGTCAGTAAAACTGTAAATTGTCCTTGGTCCTTGATTATAAAACTTTCTGAGTACGTTCTCGAAATGTCTGCTGAGTACGTTATCGAAAACCCGACAATTTTATCGTCGAGAGTGACCTGTGGTATGATTTCCGGATTTCGAGTATGATTGGAGTACGAACTCTGAAAGCTTTATAGACCAGTCTATAAATAGGTTATTGAACGTGGACAATTTTGAGTAACTTTCCTTAGCCAAATCACCCCTAAGTAACTGGAATGGATTTTGATATGTTAATTTTGCAACCAATCCAACCGTCACAAAATGGTTTTCAGACTAGTCCATTTATGAAAATGGAGATTTTTTGTTCTCAAAAATATGAAAATTACTTTCAAAAAGTTCAGATCCTGATGAGACCGCTCGTTACGAACTGGCTCATCTGGATCTGCATTGTTTGCATAAACCGCTATAGCGGGCTTTCGGGTTCAAAGGGTTAATACAACTTCCTGGGTATCCTTCACGTTAGCAATGGCGGCATTTGTCGTGTTGACGTCACGTTGCACGTTTAAAGTTGGCAACGTGATGTCAAACCGGCAAAAGCCTCCGAGTTTAGACTCGGCAACGTGACGTCAAATCGGCAAAATCCGCCAATTTAAAGGCCGATACTGCCATGAAAGTAGCTCAAATCAAAGTTACTCGTGACTTTCCGAGTAACCTAACCTATTGATAAGATCGGTCTTCAATCAGAGGGGCCTGGTGATTTCAGGTTAGCGCCTGCGGGCAGCCTCCGCCCGTTCCCTGGCCGCAATGACCGCCCCACACTGGGTATTGAACTCGACGCTCTGCCCGCTCTGGCAGATCGTGCTCTGTAACGTTCCGCCCAGCCTCGTACAACGCCCGCCCTGTTGGACAACCTGTAATGGAATAAGCTGCATATGTTGGTATGGTGCACTATAATGTACATTTTACGAATAGGTTACCGAACTTGAACTATCGCGAGTCACTTCCATTAGAATGAGTTCCGGGGCATCCTCGGCATCACGACATAGTTGAACTCGTTTTTTTTGTGCAAACAGAAATGCAAAACACAATTCAACAATCTCCGTAACTATTTATATGTTTCACTTGTTAATTACCCCACCCACCTAGTTGTTAGTGCGACCGCGAGTTACATTCATGAAAATATCAGGCATGCTACAGTGGGGTCAGCGTGTAAGTGCACACACGAACGAACACGACAGGTTGGAACCAACCTGTCGTGTTAGTTCGTGTGTGCACTTACACGCTGGCCCCACTGTACATGTAGATCCGATATAAACTGTTATGTGAGTACGCATACCGGATCGGAATCTAAAACCGGTTTCAGAGCGGGGTCATAACCACCTGAATATTTCGCTACCAGAACTGGTATTTTATGCCCAAAATTTACTTTGTTGATGTCGGCCGAGCCCGATTTATGGGCACCGCCATTTGGAATGATGCTATCTAGCAAACAGAGCTAGCAGTATGTTCTGAAATTACAAAATAACTTCACAAATACTCATTCTCCAGCCCGACACACTAAAGAAATATGAATTAACCTATTTGTATGCACACATTTGCAGGCGCGGATCCAGGATTTCAGGTTAGGGCGGGCGTAAATATTGTGCAATACTTTACTATATTATCGAACGAGCTATGCTCGTTCGATAATATAGTCAAGTATTGCAAAATAGTCGACCAGCGCTAGGGGGCATTCCCCCCCCCCCCACCCCCCCCCCCGGAAAAATTTGGAAATCTACATCGCATTTCCTGCGTTCTGGCGCATTTTGGAGCAAAAATATTGACACTGTCACAGTATGTTTAGACATAATTTTTGATTGAAAACGTTTAAATTTTTATACAATAAGAAAACGACCGAAAAATGCATGGATTACATGGCACTTGCCTTGTAACTTGTAAAAAAATCTTTACTCGGCGAATTTTAGGGGGGGGGGGGGTGGGCGCGCGCCGGTCCCCCCCCCCCCCCATGAATCCGCCCATGGTTTGTGCAACGTTTTGTAGACACATGTGCAACGTTTTGTAGACACCGTGTTGAAATTTATAGAAAATTCTCCACCCCTTTTTATATGTTATCTCCATTGAGATAGCATATTATGGCACGCAAATTGCTATGGGGGCAGCCATATTGTGCTACGCCTAAACGGCGAGTACGATCAAGAAAATAATGCCCTGTGTCAACTTATCCTATGGCGTTTTGTCTTTCTTGGTATCTAAACCTCTACATATACTATTATTCACCATAGTTTTAACAGTTTTGGGCTCAGTTTATCAGTTAACTTTTGGAAAAGACATTTCGTGCGTATGAATACAGCAGCTATTATATTTAGTTCTCACAGTTAGTAGCAGTGACCAGTTAGTTAGCCGCCAATTTCGTACAATTTGTTCTTGGATTTACAAACAGTAATTTATTCTAGAGAAAACGTGTGGATGGGAATGGGTTTGCACCAGCACAGTACATTTGCCTCTGGATGATGATGGAGAAAATATGCAGCTTTCAGTCTCTAGTTCCGCAAGTGATCAGTTTTTATGGATATAACATATTTCAGTACTTTCAGTAATTTTATTAAACGTAGCCGCCAACTGTGTCGTGAGACCTTAACGTTAAATTTGCGAAATGTGTTTGTTCGACATCCATCACGCTGCTCAGTTTACCAATACATGTACTTTATTCAAGTCCAGTAACCGATTTAGACTGGTTGTGATTGGAGAAATATATTGTGACACAAGTATACACTTATTTAACCCTTTGAACCCGAAAGGCCGCTATATCGGTTTATGCAAACAGTGCAGATCCAGATGAGACGAGCCGTCTCATCAGGATCTGCACTGTTTGAAAGTAATTTTCATATTTTTGAGAACAACAAATACCCCCTATTTATAAATGGAATAGTCTGAAAATCATTTTGCGATGATTGGATTGGTTGTAAAATTAACATATCGCAGCCCATTCCAGTTACTTAGGGGTGAAAGGGTTAAGAACAGTTTGTGGCTACTGAGTGAGCATGTCCCTTCAAGGAGTGTGTTGTATGTTAGGAGTAACAAATCCCATAAGCCTCATTTCTCCAGTCACAGCCACATATATGAGAGAAGAGAATCACTCACCGTCATGACCTCTACGTAGCACTCCACTTCGTGCGGCGCCGGAAGTCGCGGGGCGTGTCTGTGCCAGCCCGACTCTGTCTCAGTCACCGGCGGCATCGTCGTCACCGAAAGCGCAGGCGGGTTTCCGCTGTTGCCGCCGGCGGCGTCTATGTACAACCGATGGACGTCCGGCGGCAGGGTCTGTCAATATGGATACAGTGGAGCATCTCTAAAACGGACATCGATGACATATAATTGTGTCTTATGTCAATGTATTTCACTTCGAGGTGATCTTGTAGACATGATGTTCATGATTTCATTTGACACACATAATATGAGACACGCCATATGAGTTTGTATCTTATTACATCTGCGTAATTTCATTAAATAAGTTTACAAAATTTACAATATGTTTCATAAATAAAGTCAAAAGTTAACGAAATGCTCAGAGTACATGCGGAATATAATTATATCATTCTGTCAACTTTTGACGCCATTTACGGACAATATTTAAATTTTGTAAACGTATTTCAAGAAATTACACAGATGTCAGACGGTACAATATCACATGGCGTGTCTCGTATGGCTTAACGTCTATACATATTGAACACGATATTTTCTGTATCAAACTATAAGATATTATATCGAAGTGGACGTTATTAACCACTGTTTTATAAATGTAAATATATGCTAATGCTACCACAAATGAATACATTTGAAACTAGCTGTGTATTTTCGCGCAGTAATTCTCTACCTGACTCGAGTTTGACATTCTCCATCAATGAACGAACACTGCACGTCATTCGCCATCTAGGAAACTGAAACTTCCAGAAGCGCCTCCGATTCAAAGTACGTATAGAGAATAGTAGGTTAGTGCCGTGAATGGGAAAACATATCCGGCAAGGCTCAATAATTTCTTTATTTATCATCAGAAGTATATGTTGTGACCACTCATTTGAACCGTCTCGCCGAGACGGTTCAAATGAGTCACAACATATACTTTGGTTCAGAAATAAGGAAAATAGATAGAGAATAGTAGGTTAGTGCCGTGAATGGGAAAACATATCTGGCAAGGCTCAGGAAACGGGATGGGCGAGGCTCTGCCGAGCACATCCCGTTTCAGTGCCGCGCCTGATATTTTTTCCCATTCACGGCACTAACCTACTATTCTATTTATCCCGTCAACACCTACAAATCCTGAAATGGCTGAAAAATAGTATTGACTGGATATCAAAAATGTTTCACGGCACCGTGTTTCACGGCACATACGCACTGTGTTGACGGGATAAATTATTTTACTGTCATTATTATGTAACGAATTACATATGAAGTATGACGCATCCAACGCTGCATTTGGTGGTCTCGGTACTTTGGCCCAAACTTCTGTCATTTTTGCGAAGAATCGATTTCCGTGTATCAATACATTTTCCATTTTTACTGACACGGAAATCGATTCTTCGCAAAAACGACTTAAGTATGTGCCGCAGTCCCGAGACCACCACATGCAGCTCGTGAATATTTCATAAAAATCCGTTGCATATTAAGGGAAATATCAAATAATATTACTTTGCAATGGGCGCGCTTTCAACACTTTCAGTCATTGTTGTTGTAACCACTTGATCATGCACCTTGGATTCAGATTGTCACAAACACGTGTTTGAATATAGTCTTGAAATTCAATAATTATGATAGTTATAGATATAAAATTTCAAATCTGCCTGATTTCTGAAAAATTATCTTCGTCATTAATCCAACCTTATCATGGCATTAACATTTAGTACATTATTTCAACCATACTCAACTTGGAATAACATGTAATGTATATACATGCACATGTAGTTTGTTTTTGTAATTTTAAATTAAACATCGGCCCTAGCTCAACTCAGAACCGTCCTCAACTTAGACTTATATACTATATACAGTAGAACATCTCTAAACCGGACACCAAGAAAACAGCTGTGATCTTATGTTTAATGATTTTTTTGGTCATTTATCTCGGGTTATAATGTCTGTTCGTGATCATATAGCACACAACTATGGCTCAGAATGATCAAATGCCTGCTTTACAGTGAAACCTCTCTAAGCCGGACACTCTGGGGACCAGGGTGTCCGGTTTAGAGACGTTCACTGGAGTGTAATTGTAACAACTTATGTTCCCTGTGTTTATATACCCATTAACGCGAGTTCGATGTTATTCAAGTTATAATGCCGACCCTGATACGGCCGAGTTGAGCACCAGGGTACATAGGTTGGAGTAACGGACAAAGGTCTAAACTACATTAAACATGTGTAAAAGTATCAATAAGTGAAAACATGTTAATGACTTGCTTAGTGTTATAATACTTACTTTGTTTCACTTATTGCATTTTATGTATATTTAATGTACTTATAGACATTGGTCCGCTACTTCAACCTGTGCACGGACAACGTTTTATATCCACAAAATCCTGGGCTCAGACGACGAAACTTGGAGCCCGTTTCACTAAACTTCGTACGACTAAAATGTTCGTAAGTGCAAATTTAGGATATTTTGGAAATTTAAATTGATTGATTTACATTTATTGAGCATATGCTGCAAATGCACTCTATGCTCAATACATGTAAATCCAATAATTGTTTACAAGAAAACATCGTTTATGTCAAATTTACAGATTATCATAATTGTGCACTTACGAACATTGGCGACCCGGGTTCGATTCGGGGGACTATTCTAATAAGAGCTAGACCCCTTGGGGCTGGTTTCCTCTGTATCCACCTACTTTCTCCCCTTCTTGGGAGACGACATGAAAGGTCATCGTTAAATCCAAGCACCTACATCTACATTTCTGCAAGACACAGTTTAACAAGTTCACTGCCAACATTGAATGTGTAATATGTCATAGTTGATGACGCGGATGTCTGTAGCCTATTTCACCAACATTGCAAAGTATACTTTCCTAGCAAAGTATACTTTGAGGGAGAAATTTTCAATTTTAGGATAAATTTATTAATTTGTATTATACTGAATTTATTACATTATCACAGCCATTTTGGCTGTGATAATGTAATACATTCAGTATAATAATTCTGCATAGTTTTAATCATCAAATATATGCAATCATTAGTTCTGTATGAAATAATACATTTCGGAAAAATCAATGATTACTCCTTCAAAGTATACTAGTAGTTTTCTGAGTCAAAACTTGGCAAATGTATTCTCAGTCTATCTTTGTTTTACCTTTAAGCCTAAATTCCCACTAGCAACACAAATGCATGTATTTAAGGAATAAAACCGAGTGATGGTAGCAATTTCCCATAAAGAGACAATTATAGTATTTAATAATTTGACATAAACGTATTTAGACATATTTAAACAATAAATCGCTTGGAAAATATGATTCCACCTGGTTTGATTGCAGAACGCTTTAAAAAATAAATCGCTTGGAAAATATGATTCCGCCTGGTTTGATTGCAGAACGCTTTAAACAATAAATCGCTTGGAAAATATGATTCCGCCTGGTTTGATTGCAAACCAGGCGGAATTTTCCAAGCGATTTATTTTTTTAAAAACTATGTCTAAATACGTTTGTTTATGTCAAATTATTAAATACTATAATTGTCTCTTTATGGGAAATTGCTACCAATACTCGGTTTTATTATATACCTACCCATGAAATACATAGTTATACGATGTAAATAAAAGTCATATGTTCTCATCGATGAAATAAACAACTTCCGGTGAAAATACGACTACTTCCGCTAGCTATATTCATAACGCGCACCTGGAAGAAAACAGCGCAAATAGGCTGCAAATACACATTCATTAGCGTATACAGTCTAAAAAAACTGCTAATTTCCATGGAGCGGTATATAATAAATAGAATATTCATATTTTTGCAACGAATATGACATAACGGCACGAGTGAAATATGGTCATTTCACACCACTCGATGAACATATATGTCATATTCGTTGCAAAAATATGAATATCCTCTATTTATTCCTTAAATACAAGAACATGAGAAATGTTCCACTAAGTAGAGTATACTCTAATCCAATCATATATAGTACAGTCGAACCTCTCCAAACCGGACAAGTTAGTTGTGCTTAATTTTGATACGTTTCCTTGCCATTGACAGTCAATGATAAGGTATGTTTATTATCGCAAAGAACACACGCTATTCTTGACGTAGTCATCTGCTCGTTTTTACAGTGGAACCTCTCTCAACCGGACACCCTGGAGACCTCCCAGGGTGTCCGGTTGAGAGATGTTCCACTGCATAACAATTTTGCTGTCGGTGGAATGGCGAACAGCATATGCCCTGATCCGACTGATATGAGGCTATGCTGGTCGCATTAGCCGCACGGTACCTTTTCTCACCCGATGACCCAGATGTATATACACCGATCAAACTCGTGGGCATTTTCAGAACGATTTTTTTTAACTTTCGCCGTGTATAACACATTGTATTAAAATTCACGATGGACTAGTGTAATATAAATGTAAAAAAGACCGCTACAGAAACCGTTGGGTGATCAGTACAATTTCAATATATGATGTTGCGCTTATACCATAACTATAATCTAACATTTTTGCTGATTTAATATGATATTTATTGAACTCGTCGGTCGATTTCATAAGAAATTGGTATCGCCTCGTGTCTTATGAAATCAGTAAACTTGAATAATACATATTAAAGCATCACACATGAATGCAAAATTTTCCATAGTACACACATAGAGGAATAAATATCATTACTTCAAGAAAGATGTTAGATTTTATTATTACCCCAATTCCCTATATAAGTTGATATTCCATTTTTGAGGTGCCTGGGCAATAGTTCCGCGTGCCTGGGCAATGGTCAAAACTGTTTCACCCCTGAAAATCACGACGTCATATTTTTTGTTGAAGATTATGTCATAAAATTCAACGCAAGACGGTCAGTCGATGCGCCCCACGTAAAATGTACGTTCATTGTGTCGCATACACTGTGGGAAACAATAGAGCAATAATTCCAGCACAAACATATTTACACAATTCCCTAACATTTGATTGGCCCGTAGCAAGTCTCTGTCCAAAATTTATATCCCAGTAAACTCAAACGCTGAACTACTTGTGAGGCGCAGTTAAAATAATTCTTAAGAAAACGGAAAATAAACACATTTTCTTGATGAATTTATTTCAAATGCTGGAATTATAAGGAATGAATGGCCTTTTTGTGGAATTTATCGGGGATACAAACTTGGAAAAGTCGCGGGAATACTGGACGAGGCATTTCGGCCTTCGTCCAGTATTCCCGCGACTTTTCCAAGTTTATACCCCGATAAATTCCACAAAAAGGCAATTAATTCCTATAATAATGCATCGGGTCGTCCACAGCACTGCGGGGCAATAGTTTTGACTGTTCCCAGAATGACCATGAACAAGCTGTATATTAATTGCATAAGCTTATCATCATACAATGACGCCTTTTATTACATGACTTCATTTGTCTGTGCGCACTCATTTGTCTGTAGCGCACTCATTTGTGGTCGTGACTGGATACATTGGGTTTTGCGACCCGTGTAGATCTAGATCAGCCTGAGCATCCGCAGTCTGATCAGGATCTGCACTGTTCACCATTTCATCAATGAAGCACATCCCGCCATGCTCCTAACAAGCAATATATATCATTATTAGGCTACATGAGTATGCTATTTCATCAGGAACTACACTGGTCACAAATCGCATTTCTACATTTGTACATTTATTACAGTAGTGTGTTACGATTTATGAATTTAATACACTGTGGAATTACACGAAAACCCATTTAATACAATAAATATATACCACTTACCCCTTGCCCCCCTCGCCGGGGCGTATTTCGGTTTCTAGATCTTCGCCGCGAGTTTCGGCCGGCCTGGTGGCCCCTGCTCTGGCCCGCGATCTCCCCCAGCAGACATGCGCACATAATGGTCCATAACACCAGCCGACAGACGTGAATATTCTCACCCATTCCGTGGCTTTGACAACGCTGCGGAATCACCGGTGTGGCACTTCGCCGACGTCAGACGGTACGTGGAGCGGTCAATGCCCTCGCTCAGTCGTACATTACCCTGCAATCAATGGTATTGAGTTCGAATATTATTGTACAGTGAAACCTCTCTCTAACCGGACAACCTGGGAGGTCCCCAGGGTGTCCGGCTTAGAGAGGTTTCACTGTAAATCAGTCATTTGATCACTCTGAGCATTGTTGTGTGCTATGCCACCACAGACAGACATTATCACCTAAGATAAATGACCAAGAAACTCCTCAAAAATAAGATCACAGGTGTTTGCTTGGTGTCCGGTTTAGAGAGGGTCCACTGTATATTAGAAGTGTTATTGTTCAATATCCACGGCATCCGCGATTTTGTTTAACACTTTCAAGAATTGAAATTTTATTTCATCCGCATTTTGTTTCGGAATTCTTCAATATTTGTCAACAAAACATTTGCAATCGTCGAAGCGACTGTGATATGACGATGCAGAAGAAACTATATATTTCCGGTCTTGAAATTGTTAAAATTAAATCACCTACATTTTAAAACTATTTGTAAATAGAATCTACGTCTGCTGCAGCACACGTCTGATTGCTCTGCAGTTCGGCTGCAATATTGGCTTTCATGTTCGCGCGGTTCGTTACACTAATTCTACGTATAATCAGCGGCTGCATTCAATACAACAAGCTGCACCACGCATTAGTCGGTACACGAGATAATATCACGTTTTCAGCCGGGTTTCGAAATTAATTTTCAAATTCTGCATAATTTGGACGCATCTCAGAGCTATTTAGCAAATAAATTTTCTACAACTTTCTAGCGTACTTGGACAATATTTGACATGGTTTTCAGAGGAGATTGGAAAAAGACATAAAACGGAGTAAGTCTCGCGGACGAGCGTGTACTCTTCCAGTACAGCCACTTATCTGGCGGTGTCGATATTGCAATTACGCTGTGAAATATGGTCCTGCCGATACACCCATTATTGGTCTCAAAAATAGCTAATCATTTTCCATAGGAACGCCAAATCTCGCGCCAGTTTGGTTTGGGTTCGATTTAGACGTCAAATTACATTGCTTATTGCCTTCATCTTGTTTGATTGATTTGATATGGGATTATGAATTATGTCTAGACAAAAATGACGAATTTTCTGAATGATTCTACCGCTGATCCAATCGGTCACCATGGTCTTATACAATTATATAAAAAAAACATTCTAAAATGCCGGGAAGGGGTCATTGGCCATCTTAGTTGTTTAACATTTCTAAAATAGAAGGGGTCATTAGAAGAAGGGGGCTAACTCAATGAAGGGGTCAAACCCCTTGTTCCATTGACCACTCCAACTCGACTCAATGTAGTCGTACAGTGGAACCTCTCTAAACCGGACATCAATAAAACATCTGATCATATTTTTGATGAGTTTCATTTATCTCGGGTGCTAATGTCTGTTCGTGATCGCACATCACATACAGTGGGGTCAGCGTGTAAGTGCACACACGAACGAACACGACAGGTTGGTTCCAACCTGTCGTGTTAGTTCGTGTGTGCACTTACACGCTGACCCCACTGTAGCTATGGCTCAGAATTATAAAATGCCTGCTTTACAGTGAAACATCTCTAAACCGGACACGCTGTGTTCAATTTAGACAGGTTTCACTATTATTTAATCCACTGTCGCATCTGTTCATCATTGAACATTACAAAAAATAAATGTTCATGGAGTGCTTATTTACAGTGATATCTCTCTAAAATATTACACCCTGGGGACCACCCAACGTGTCCGGTTAAGAGAGGTTTCACTCTATATGCGTTTTCCGAGTACACTGATTCAACTTTCGGAGGAACCATGCTACCCAGCCAGCAGGGATTCCGCCATTGCCATTTAAAAAAAAAAAAATAATAAAAAAATAGAAGGAATAACCAATAGGATAAAAATAAACAATTGGCGATAAAAAATTACAATTTTCGAAAAAAACAAAAAAACATTTTGTATCGCCAATTGTTTATTTTTATCGCCAATCGCCAGCGGAATCCCTGAGCCAGTGGCTGCCATGCAAAACTGCATAAATTTATTTTGGTACAGGCTTGCGGCTATCTTGAATGTACTTTAATGTATGCACGGACCGCGCAACAGTGTGTAGTATCCTCGACTGTTCGTCCTTTCCTGATATTTACAACCAGTACCCCAAACATTTCGGCATATTAGTGAATCAACGCCACATCTTTGTCCATATTGCAGCCCGGATTGGTTCCTGATTCCAACGAACGGTTGGCTATCGTTTTCACATCGTTTTCACACCGTGTTCGTTTTTTTATATTAAAAAACGACGTGCCACGTTTAAACCACCGTAAACATCGCATTCCTACTAAAAAAAGAACAATGATTACTTTAAACTTTAGATGGATGTGGTTGAATAATTTCCAAAAAAAATCAAATATGACTTTCAAATATATTATAACATCGTATTTAAAACATTTTGTATATTATCCCGTCAACACAGTGCGTATGTGCAGTGAAACACGGTGCCGTGAAACATTTTTCATATCCTGTCAATACGACCTATTCACCGCGTATGAATATATGCGGTGACTGGGGTTACTTTTTTTGCATTTTAAAGCCATTTGTAGGTGTTAACGGGATAAATAGAATAGTAGGTTAGTGCCGTGAATGGGAAAATATCTGGCGCGGCTCAGAAACGGGATGTGCTCGGCAGAGCCTCGTCCATCCCGTTTCCTATGCCTTGCCAGATATGTTTTCCCATTCACGGCACTAACCTACTATTCTCTCTTTATATTACTATGTAACTGTGTATGTGGAGTAATATGGAATACAGTGTATTTAAATCCACAGCAATTTAATGCACATATTTAAACAGATTGCAATCTATGAATACAATACTTTTTAATGGAAAAAAATCGGATTATTTTGTTATTATATACTCCGTAAAAGTATATGTTGTTACAACTCATTTGAACCGTCTCGTCGAGACGTTTCTCATTTGAACCGTCTCGTCGAGACGTTTCATATGAGAGGTAACAACATAATATACTTTTGAACAGAAATAAAGAAAATAGCAAATAAATAATTCCCAAACTGTTCATACTGCTGTAATTGTATCCGGCCTGTAGTGAGCTGAAATAGACAGTTATAACTTGAATGTATTGGGAATTACTGTCTGTTTCACGAAACCTGTCGAAATATTACGGCTAGATACACAATGCAAAAATAATATTTCTTTCGATAATATTAAATTATATCAAGAATGAGCCTTCTTTTCATTTCGTGAAATTGTGTCCAATGTCGATAAATAGCGATCTCCATAGACATCTTTACAGAGTGAAACATGCATCGAGTTTCAAACTTTAACTTTTGTTTACTTAGTTAGATCATTTCGTGTTTCGACTCTTCCGCCAGGTTCTCCACCTCTTCCCCATGTTAACCCCCCACCCCCGCATCCCATGTTTAAATCCCATAGAGCAATCATTTTTCTTAATAAAAGCCATATTTGACCAGATTTCATGAAATGAAAAGAAGAATCATTCTTAAAATGTTGATAAAAATTTAATATTATCGAAACAAATACTGTTTCTGCATTGTTGATGTAGCCGTAAAGAAAAGGCAGGTTTCATAAGTTGAATTTAATCGGTAAATAGAGAATAGTAGGTTAGTGCCGTGAATAAGAAAAAAATATCCGGCAAGGCGCAAGAATTTCTTTATTTCTCATCAGAAGTGTATGTTGTGACCGAGACGGTTCAAATGAGTGGTCACAACATATACTTTGGTTCAGAAATAAGGAAAACAGATAGAGAATAGTAGGTTAGTGCCGTGAATGGGAAAAATATCTGGCAAGGCTCAGGAAACGGGATGAGCGAGGCTCTGCCGAGCACATCCCGTTTCCGTGCCGCGCCAGATATTGTTTCCCATTCACAGCACTAACCTACTATTCTATTTATCCCGTCAACACCTACAAATGGCTGTAAAATGCAAAAATTGTATTGACTGGATATCAAAAATGTTTCACGGCACCGTGTTTCACGGCACATACGCACTGTGTTGACGGGATAAAGTCTTTTATCCCGTCAACACAGTGTGTATGTGACGTGAAACACGGTGCCATGATTTTTTTTTGATATCCTGTCAATACGACCTAATCACTGCGTATGAATAAATGCGGTTGTCATACTAGTCGATTCTCCGGTTTTGGGGATGCGGCTGGTTTTTTTTATTGCATTTTAAAGCTATTGGTAGGTGTTGACGGGATAAATAAAATAGTAGGTTAGCGCCGTGAATGGGAAAAAATATCTGGCGCGGCACAGAAACGGGATGGGCTCGGCAAGCCTTGCCCATCCCGTTTCCTAAGCCTTGCCAGATATGTTTTCCCATTCACGGCACTAACCTGCTTTTCTATTTATCTGTCACGTCTAAGACTATGAAATGCATTAACGATACATTATAAACAATGTATTTAGTGATTAATCACGTCACTGTATGCACTTCAACTTCATGTGAGATGATATCTCGCCGTATATCATTATATCAGTAAAATGAATACCTTTATATAATGACAAAATGTACTGCAAATGAATTCTGAAGCAATTTTAACATTCCATTTGTCTCAAGTTTCTATAGCCGCTACTTAAGATCGTTCCTATGAAAGACTGGCTTCATAGAACACCATCCTTTGTAGCGTTTGACACCGACAGCTCAGAATTTGACGGATAAGGTAATAACATTTAGTGCAATGTGTTCTAACAAGAAGTATTAACAACGTCATATCCGTTATATGCAGTTCAAGTCATTACCAAGTCTGATTTCGGACGATACATATGCCCACGTATTAAAACACAGACATCTTTGCACATGTCATCAGGTCATATCGGCTAGCTTACCTGTGCACACAGTATTTACCATGTACATGTATACTAAATTGAGTTCAATAAGGAATATTGCTTCTTATGGACCTGTGCTACTATCACAAAGGTGTTGCTAACAGAATATATGTGGTACACATGTCGTGCCTTTAGTTCTAAATTAGGTGAGTGGAGTGACCTGTAGCCGATTTCATCAAAATTGCAAAGTATACTTTTCTAGCAAAGTATATTTTTTGGGCGAGTAATCATTTATTTTTCCTGAAATGCATTATTTCAAACAGAACTAACAAATGCATGTATTTCATGATTAAAAGTATGCAGAATTATTATACTGAATTTATTACATTATCACAGCCATAATGGCTGTGATAATGTAATAAATTCAGTATAATAAAAATTAATAAATTTATCATAAAATTGAAAATTTCTCCCTCAAAGTATACTTTGCTGCTAAAGTATACTTTGCAATGTTGGTGAAATAGGCTACTGATGATTTACATAGTGTATCATGACCATTGTAGATTTTGGATATGACCAACTAATAACCCGCGTATCAAACATGGTGTACACTTTAGCATGTGATTATTGATAGCACGTTGTAAATACTTATCTATGGAAGATGTTTAATATTCCAAATTTTGTTAGTTTATCTGTAATATGCATTGCTGTCTGTGTTAAACGCTATACGAGGTAAAACTGACCGATGGCTTGTGCATACTAAGATGGCCGAGATGGCAACTATATGCGCTGCATAGGATACAGTAATCAAAGTACTGAAAGTACTGAAATTAGGTTAGCTCCACAGGATTACTAGTAAGTATTATTTATTTATATACCGATGTTAAATGGCTTATCATCAGCTAAAGTCATTTTAGGTCGGTTAACAGGGCAAACTCCCATAATCAGAACAGAATATTTACAGACAAAAGTATAGTCATTGTACGTGGCTTCCCACACTTTACATATATTTTGATAATTATCAGAAACAAGCATACAAATAAAGTTCGCCTTTGTTTGTATTTTGACAGATATGACACTCAACACCGGACATATGTGTGCCACATGTCAGACAGCTCACGCGAGCTCAAGGATGCGCCATTGTTGTTGTACTACGTGAATCAATTTGAAACACATGAAAGTGTACATGGCTTCGCACACCCGAAAATATTCCGATCTAACATATATAATCTAACAATTATGTTCCCCATCAATCCATTATACATTCAAATAATAAAGACATATTAACTCAATATTTATGAAGACACCCACGCTGGTGATGTATGACACCCAGCTACACCAACAGATTCAATTTACTATTCAAACGTTTCACAGTGTATGAAAAACAACAAATATTATTCACTCCCACACCATCACACCGACAACAATAAACCAACAATACACAGCATCGGTGTGGCGTGTGTCCGGCCAAATGTTGAAGTGACGGACCATGGTCTATAAATACATTAAATATACAAAAAAGCATCAATAAGTGAAAAGAATATGCTAAAATACTATGAATAAAGTTGTTACTCCCTCCTATGCACATTAACGTGTTATACGATGGAGTAAAAAAATGTCAGCGTATTTATTTTCTCATTTATTTATGCTTGTAGGTATATTTAATGTACGTATATACCTTGGTTACTTTAACCTGTGTGTCCGGCGGCTCTGTTCAGAGATCATCAGACAATATAAAATGTACTACATATAATCATCATCGGCCCATAAACATTAATGCCATATTATGTTTTATTTGAATATATTTGAAGATAAATCATTAATTATTGTTGGTTGACACTATTTACAAAAAATCTTAATACACAATTAGGATGATATTCAATAAATTAACTTTATTTGACGTCACAGTCGCCATAATGGCCGCGAGGTATCCTTCCTCTAAACTGGTGAGATACCTCTGGTGACAGTTCAGTTAACTATTGCTTAATGGGACAGTAGGACAAAACATTGACTACAATGTAAATATATAGTTAAATAATTCAGTCTGTGTGCTTTATCCTTGAGTTTACATGTGCTACTTCAGTAATCAAACTTTACAAATTCGACACTGATAATGGTAGTTTTAAATGTAGAAATAGTTGACATTCCATCTCTACGACTGCTATACTAGGTAGCTCCTAACCTAGTAAAAATATAATGTTCACATACATGTTTATGTTATACATATATCCCACCATATTACGAAGCCATTATGTTTGAATAAAGTGATGACCAGGGGTCTCACTGGTCCTTAACCTTCTGACAAACGGTTGGTTGCTTTTATAATAAACAATCTAAAAGTTGTATCAACTAAATAGTTTATATTATGTAATGATTCTCTTACATGTTTGACAAATACGAAATACGTGCCATATTAATAGTGTTGCAAGCATTGCATACTGCGTGTTATTATTTTTTTGTTACGTTTATAGTTAGATGTTCTCTTCTTACGGGATATACATCTCCCAGCTTGTACAATATTTCCACAATACCCGTAATACTTTTTCAAAGCTTTACCACCGTAATTGTGATCTTGACTTGAATTATAATAAACTATGAAGGCTCTGGTGCAATCAGGGATCACCCGGTCAGAATGTACAAGCTTCGTAAACATAATGATAATGTTTCCTGTCTAATTCCAATTCCATAAATTATTAGGAAATATATCAACAGAAGATTCGACCCTTCAATTTTGCAACGTACTGCTGAATTGGATTATCATTCATTCACTATTAAGATAGTTATTTCCTTGTGCTCCAATTAATGTTCTTGAGCGCAGCTTCGTTCTTCGAATACACTGGTTCGTTTTTCTATAACTTTTAAGTGCTTATTTGTTAGGAAGTTTCTAAATTACTATACTATCTTAAATTTAGTAGTTATTTCCTGTTGAACTGTAGCCTATTTCACCAAAATCGCAAATCATACTTATCTAGCAAGGTGTACTTTGAGGGTATATCATTTATTTTCCCCGAAATGCATTAGTTCACATAGAACTAATGACGGTATATATTTGATGATTCAAAATATGCAGAATTAGTATACAGAATTTATTACATTATTACAGCCAAAATGGCTGTGATAATGTAATAAATTCAGTATAATAACAATTAATAAATTTATCCTTAAGTTGAAAATTTCTCCCTCAAAGTGTACATATCAAGATAAGTATATGTACTTTGCAATTTTGGTGAAATAGACTGCTGGTGACGGAGACCGTCACAGTATTTTAATGTTGTCTACTCTTTTGCGGCTTGAGCTTGCTTTGTGTTGTCAGATTTCCTTCTTTTCTTATAGTTATATATTTACAGTACCATCCCACATTTTATGTATTCTGTGTTTTTTTCACCGGCCGTTCCAAGGCCATTTCTTCGTATATTATAATTCATTGTGATTTGTTGTTTTTATCCTGCTGGGAGTGTTATGTTCTATGTAGGTTATTGGGGAATAGTTGTTGGGGCTTTCGTTGCATTTGTTTTGCTTTGTATATCACGTACGTATTGTTGCCTTACATTTGGGACCGCACGCCGCTGTGTGTACTTTTGCTTTTCTTTTCGCGTGATTGATGATATAGCTATATATATACTAAACACGACTGCATTATATTTCATGACTGCCCGTTGCAATTGTGTCCGATTACATATACAGGCTCTTCAGAATAGAACATCCAACGTTCGTTCTTTCCCCGTGTAAACTAGTTATAATAACCAAACTGTGGCAGTTTTCCCCATTAACCGTTTCGGTAACCTTGTCGTCATTTCCATGTTTTCTTTAATGCATTTCCTGGGAACCTTGTTTGTTTGGAGTTTTATTGAAATATTTGTATGTGATGCATGCATTATATTAATTTTGGTTGCTAACCTACTAGTCTTTGGGCCACCAATAACCCCCCCCCCTCCCCCTCCCCCTGTGGTACATAACGCCACTATGATTTTCAAATTCAGTAGTCAATTGTCTGTCATTCCAGAAGGTCTGCCATTAAAAAGCCGCTGGATGAACAAATGGCGGCCATTTTCCAAGATGGCCGTCAAAAACAATTGTTTTGGTTTACAGGACTAGCTTTATCGCCTGTTAACCGGTATTAGGACCGATTTAAATTTTCTAAATCGTTCTTATCTACTCCCTAATTGAATATAAAACAGTGTGTGATACATTCAAAATCAATTTCTTTTACCAAATGGCCGCCATTTTCAAAATGGCCGCTAAAAAGTGTGTTTTTGCGAAAAGTTTGCACTGTAACTGCTGTTAAGTGTTATTGGAATCGCTATTAACATTGTAACTTATACCTTGTAATGCATATCAATATGCATATCAATTATGTAATACATATTGACTTAACAGCATGATATAAATGGTGGAAATATTCAAAATGGCCGCCAAAAAGGGCGTTTTTTCAACAATTGTCTATGTTAACAATTTCCATGTTAACTGATGATAAGTGGCATTTGAACCACTTTTTACACGGCAAATTAATGCCATGTGATGGATATCAATATACATGACAATTGCGTAATATAATGTGTGTTTTACGCAGGGGTAAGTATTCCATATTGGGCCCATGGCCTAATCTTATGACATATGCGACCTATGGATGTCTTGACTTACACATGTATTGAAATGCAGTCTGTTCTGGATCTAAGATATTCAATAGAAATGACACTTCATAATATAGATTGAATAGCGAACAGCATGTGCCATTATCATACTGTCACATCTGGCGTTACGCTGGTCTCAAATGTATTTCGGTACATTTTGTCAGTCAACGTCACAAATTAGCTGCCAGGTGCAGACTGAAGTCTGTTTGTAGAAAGATCTGCCAGCTTCCATGCGCCAATAAAGCAACAAAAACTCAAAACATTTGCAACGCTTGCAAAATCGGTGACACTTACGAGTCCACAGCGAATGTCAAAGGAACTAGTAGCAGAACGGAATGTATTTGGACAGCTCGTTTCCATTGCACTCAGGAACAACATTGACATGGCTAAGGTCTTCAGTTACCCGTCAGGTCCAGTTCCATGGTCGCTTGCAACAGCTGATGGATCACCGGCAAGGACTGACAAAGCGAAATTGATGCACCAACTGGAAGGGCAGACGCATATGGTTTACAGGCCTCCGCTAGAACAGGTGAGCTACATCATTGACGGAAATGCAATTCTACATATGCAAACTGCTTTGCCCAACACATTTGCAGATCTGGCGGAGAGTCTATATCACCAAATGCCGAAAGCAGAACGCGTGGATTTTGTAACAAACACGTACCATCCTCTGTCAATTAAAACCAATGAACGACAACGAAGAGGTACCACAAATACCTACTTGATCAAGGGACCGCTGACAAATGTGACTGGAAGCAGTTCCTCTCGAACGATGTCAACAAGACACAATTGTGAAAACTCCTACTTAATGAATGGATGCAAGATAAATACACACAAGGTGAAGGGAAGAACAATTGTGTTTGTGTGTGAAACCAAATGCGTCAAATTACTAGTATGTATGGCATATCAACACACACTGACGAAATAGAAGAACTGAATTCGTCACAAGAGGAAGCAGACACACGACTGGTATTGCATTGTTTGCACCATGCATCGCATTTATCGGATAACAATACAATTGTTGTCAGATCTCCAGATACCAACGTGTTTGTACTGTTACTCAGGTTTACACAGCTGGTGTAACAGCGTATGCTGTTTGACACCGGTGTCGGCAACAAACGACGTCTGCTTGACATACACGGTATCATTGCTGAGGTTGGTACGCAGCTGTGTTTGACATTGCCAGCACTTCATTCATTCATCGGCTGTGACAGCACGAGTGCTTTCGTTCGTCGTGGAAAGGTGACACCGCTAAAACTACTTTGTCCCCTTCTGTAGAACCACAACTCTTCGAAGACCTTGAACACTTTGTGTGTCTGATGTACAGGAGTACTAGTACTAGTATTACAGACATAAACAAACTGCGCATGGAGCTATTCCTGCAAAAGTTCAGTCCCAAGTCAGGAGAGCTGCTGTCAAGTTACAATGGCGCTGATCTTAGCATTCTGCCACCATGCAGGTCATCGTTGAGAATGTATATAATGAGAGCTAATCACCAAACACTCATTTGGTGCAGCACTGACCAATCGAATGCATGCATACCGCCACCAAATGGCCGTGGGTGGGAGGTCATAAACGGAACACTAGAGTGCAAATGGACAGAGGGGGATTACCTGCCAACTGAAATGATAGATCTACTGGTAGAAGAAGAGGAAGAAGTGGATACGGTGGATGTTGATGAAACAAATGCCCATGAGCCCGACAGCTTACTAGATAGCATGTTTGATTTGTACAGCATGTTAGGATAATACCTGAGCGCTGTTGATGTCAGAAAATATCGAAGAGTTTCGTACCTGATGCCATGGGTATTGACTCCGCCACAGGTGCGATGTTTCCGAACCTGATTGAAAATGAATTACTTTGTTGTAACCAACCATACGTGAATCAAGAACAACGAATGCACCGTACACATTATGTAACTGTATGTATGTCTATATATGCTGATATGAATATGCTGATATGAATGATATTGTGTACCATATTTTATTTCATCTGTTATTGTAAATATCGAAATATGTCTTACCTGGTATCGAGGCTTTCAATCCTGAGTGAAAATTAATTACCTTGTTGTATAATCATGCACAAATCAAGAACACTGAAAGCCCTGGACACATTATGTAACTGTATGTATGTATGTGTGTATGTGTGTCTGTGTGTATGTGTGTATGTGTCTGATGCTATGTATATGTTAATGATTTCATGAACCATATTTGATGTGACGATGCAAATAATGAATAGTTTCTTACCTGATGTTGTGGGGATTGTCACCGCCATAGGCGCGATGCTTCAAACTTTGATTCAAAATTAATTACCTTGTATAATCATGCACAAATCAAGAACAATGAAAGCCCTGGACACATTATGTAACTGTATGTATGTATGTATGTCTATATATATGTGATGCTATGTATATGTTAATGATTTCATGAACCATATTTGATGTGATGATGCAAATAATGAATAGTTTGAGTTTCTTACCTGATGTTGTGGGGATTGTCCCCGCCACAGGCGCGATGCTTCAAACCTTGATTGAAAATGAATTACCTTGTTGTATAAGCATACGCAAATCAGTATACGCATGTCTATAACTGTTGTTGTGCATTATATCGATGCTCACATTTAACATGTTCTATTTCACAATATAGCATTGATCTTGTTGTAAATATCGAATCATTTCTTGCCCGATAATGTGGGGAAATTCCCTTTTTTCTTCACACTTGCTGCTATACATACTTCACTCCATGCACTTTCATCATGACAACTCACGATATTTTTTGTGTATGCAATGACGCCAGTGTCATGTTGAAGTAGTTGACTATTCATATGTACCAGTTAAAAGTAAATGTAAGTGGAGACAGCTAATGAAACTCAATATGTGTAAAATGTACATTGTAGATTTAGTGGGTGGGGTAACGGTTTCAAATTCAGTTGTGGTTAACTTAGTATCATGTGCAGTAAGCATAAGAAAAACAGGAACTATAGTTTGCACATGTTTCATGAGCACATGTATGTATATTTTCCATAGTTACAATTTATAAATACCGTATGGGAAGAGATGTGTGGCAATACATGTGTTACCATTGAAATGGAGTGGGTGGGGTAATTAAATATGCAAAATATTTGCTTAAGAGGACAGGACGGTCCTAAATTCTACTTAAATGCAAAGTATTGCTATAAAAATCTCTCAAAACCTGCAAAACAACAGCAGTTTCCGTGTTTAACAATATAATTTTGTCACATTTTTACAAAAAGTGTGATTTTTTAATATGGCAAAAAGTTGCTGGGTGGTATACTTCAAAATGGTGCCATACATTCATCCAGCGGGTTACAGAGCTCAGACAAGTTGCATTACACTCGTAATTGATTATAGTTATCAGAAAAATATGTCTGCTTATGTACCACAGGGGGGGGGGGGAGGGTTTCCATATTTGGCCCATGACCTATGCCTACCTATACCTACACATGTACATTGTATGTGTTGTGTGATTATAGTGTTATTGTCTTAGCGCATACATAGCTATTCATAGAGTGTGTCTCGTGCATATTAAATATTATGTGATTGTACATGCATGCTATATGTGGTTTTAGATAGTTTCATTCCAGTTTGCATTGGCTCTTCGGTATGCTTTGTGTAAACTAATTTTATTTTATAAATTTAAATGTGAATTTATCTGGGCTCTTCGAGTTCCTTTGAAATGCTGTCTACTTCTTATTCGCAACCCCCGCAACGTGTTGTGGGTGTATACTTGACTCAGATTGTTCGTCCGTCTGTGTAGCCATCATGTCCGAAACCATTAACATTGTAGGTTGTGGTGGTGATATTGGTGATGGCGCAGACCGCGGCGTCAGCACTAGAGTGTTTATAAACTCTTATAGTATGGTCATTATACAGTGGGGTCAGCGTGTAAGTGCACACACGAACGAACACGACAGGTTGGAACCAACCTGTCGTGTTCGTTCGTGTGTGCACTTACAAGCTGACCCCACTGTATGCATGTAGTTTATTGAACAGCCCAGTCAGGTATGTTATTGCTTCTCTTAGAATGAATGAGTGTTTACCAGTATATTACAGAACAACGGAGTAATACAATTGCAAAACAGCATCAAGAAATCCATGATAATCGCAAAACACGACTAGCATAAAAGTATATGATGTGCAACCTCTCTACAACATGGAAATACACAAAACTGTTGGTTTTTTTTGTGGATAGGTGGCTGTTGTAGGGAGGTTAAATTAAGAGATACATGTCAATTTGTCACACTGAACACCAACAGAAATTAAATTGTGCAGTACTTTCGAAATAGCAATCGTGTTCAAGGGCAAACATGGAATTTGCAGAAATAACGTACAAGGATATATTTGCCATCGAGATGTCGAGATGTTGACATAATTTATCGCAACAGGTTGAGTTAAATAACACTGCATATCGACATAACTTGAAACTATGTCGACATGTTCAGATAAATTATGTCGACATAACGAGAAAACTTATCATAACAAGTCAACATAATGTGATAAGTTATGACAACAAGTCGACATACCGTGATAGCTTAACAGAACATATCGACATAACGTGATAATTTAACACCATATGTCGACATAATGTGATCTCAACATTTCGACATAATTTATCTCAACATATCGACATACTTTCGCGTTATGTAGAAATGTCGTGATTTGTAGGTCGACATGATAATTATGTCAACATCTCGATCCTCAATGGCAAATATATGCCACCATATGTACCACAATAAGACACGTCACAGTCTGCTCTGCGAATTGTCGCTGACTGATAGTTAGCACGACTGGTCGCACACGACCTTGTGGGATTTGACTACCCTACCTACGATTGCCAATTACCAGTCGCACGACTAGTCACGACAGGTTGTGAAATTGGTCGTGCGACTTGTCTTTGACAATCATGTGTACAGCACAGAGTTTTCGAATCGTGCAGATCAACGTCAATCAACATCCAAACATAAAAGGACCATCCTACTGATGAATATAACGTTTCGGAATATTTACATCCAAATTGCTTCTGATGGACGGCACTATGTGTTGGACGGCACCATGTGCTGGACGGCAGGCGCCATATGCTGGACACAACCAAGTGCTGGACGGCAGGCACCATGTACTGGACGGCACCATGTGCTGGACGGCAGGCGCCATGTGCTGCACGGCACCACGTGCTAGACGGCATCACTTGCTGGACGACAGGCACCATGTGTTGAACGGCATCATATGCTGGACGGCAGGCACCACGTGTGCAGCGACGCTACGTGCTGCACAGGCACCAAAGTGCTGGGCGGTCACCACATGCTGGACAATCGCCATGTGCTGCACGGGCACCACGGGGTGGATGGGCACCGTGTTCTGGATGGGCACCACATGATAGCCACGTACAATGCGAAGTTTGTTTGTTTGTGTATTATTGTTTAACGGCCTATCAACAGCTAAGGTCATTTAAGGCCGGGCTGCATTGGAGGGGCGGGGGGGTCCCAAAATCAGAACGGAATATTTACACTGAAATAAATATATATTCAGCCCTAAAATGAGAATAACCTGACATGTGCCAGCATCAGACCACACCAAAATCACTTGGCCCCTTCCCCGAAAAGTAATAGGATTGGACACTGCGAAGTGCGAAACTTGAATACATATTAAATTCTATTAGAAACTTTAGATGTTGAAAAGTTTATAAACACATGTGCCGGGAACAAAACCACAGCAGTAACGGTCTTCTAGTATATAATCTTAAACTATATAATAAACTAGATCACCGGACTTTATTTTCCTGGTACCTGTGTTTATAAATTAATAAAATTGTAATTAGGAGTTTTAAATTCGTCCAACCAGAAGCTATTTAAAATCTACTATACTACAATAGCGGGAGAAAAAAACTAGAAAATTGTGTCTACAGACACAGGTGATGCCCCCCACACCCATTTCATTTGTAGCTATTCGCCAACACAATAATATGTCGGTGAAGCTGTAAAAGTAGGTGAAGTTCAAATGAAGGTCACATGGGATGTGTTGGTTTTTTTTATAAAATAGTTGATGATCATGTCCAAGTTTGGTGTATGTATGTGTTACAGTGGTCGAGACTTAAGCAAGGTGAACATTGTGGAAGTTCGGTGGACAGTGGGTGTTACAGTGGCTGAGAAGCGAGCTTAAACAACACGATGATGATCAAGTGTGACGGAGGCATACTCGCACGCACATACAGGTGCAAAACATAATGCCTATTGATTTAAATGACCATAGTTGCTGATAGATAAGCTGTTAAACACAAATAAGTAAATGTTGCATGATTTTATGATCTCACATGCATCGCCATTTATTATATGAATGAATGGCCTTTTTGTGGTATTTATCGGGGTATAAACTTAGTCGTACGAAGCTTAGTGAAACGGGCCCCTGGTAATCAGACCTTCGCCAAATACACGGAGCGTCTACATGTCAGAACAAACAGCATTGCATAGAACAGCAATTTTAGTAAGATTCAACCTCTCTCAAATGTATACACAAATGTCATGGACTGTATGTGGCTGTGACGGGAGATATGTGGCTTGTCGGCTTTGCCACCAGAATAGATCCACATCAGTCAATGAATTGGCACTATTCGCCATTCCATCAACGAATCACCAGGGGTCGTTTCACTAAACTTCGTACGACTAAAATGTTCGTAAGTGCAAAATTATGTGATAGTCTGTAAATTTCACATTAACAATTTTTTCTTGAAAACAATTATTGAATTTAAATTTATTGAGCATAGGCTGCATATGCAGCCTATGCTCAATAAATGTAAACAGTCCGTCAATTCAAATTTCCAGACGATCCTAAATTTGCACTTACGAACATTTTAGTCGTACGAAGTTTAGTGAAACGGCCCCCAGCCATGCTTCTAACAAGAACGGACCTTGAATTTCAAATTGTCATATCTCAGAAGCGATGCATCATATTCGGTATAATGTCTCACAATATCACGTCGTGCAATTGTCTCAGATATACAGAATAGTAGGTTAGTGCCGTGAATGGGGAAAACTATCTGGCAAGGCTTAGGAAACGGGATGGGTGAGACTCTGCCGAGCACATGCCGTTCCCGTGCCGCGCCAGATATTTTTTCCCATTCACGGCACTAACCTACTATTCTATTTATCCCGGCAACACATACAAATGGCTTTAAAATACAAAAACATAACCCCAGCCACCGCACATATTCATACGCAGTGGTTAGGTCGTATTGACAGGATATCAAAACTGTTTCACGGCACCGTGTTTCACGGCACATACGCAATATGTTAACGGGATAAATTTGAAAGTTTCAACCCATACATTTTGCTAATAAACCTGTGTTGACAGAAACAAAAAACATGATCCAAAACGTAAAGTGCCGAAGATAATTGAATGAGGGTTTATCAGAAAGTGTCTGGCTTTTCTGTCAAATTCTGATCGATACAACTCCACAGCAAATACAAATTAGGAATGAAATCTGGAAGTGTATCACATAAAGCATAGGAGCAAATAATTCCAGCACAAAAATATTTACACAATTCCCTAACATTTGATTGGTCCGTAGCAAGTCTCTGTCCAAAATGTATATCCCAGTAAACTCCCATGCCGAACTACTTTCCGTAACCGTCAGGCGCAGTTAAAATAATTCTTAAGAACGGAAAATAAACACATTTTCTTGATGAATTTAATTCAAATGCTGGAATTATAAGGAATGAATGGCATTTATTTTGGAATTTATCGGGGACATAAACTTGGAAAAGTTGCGAGAATACTGGACGAGGCCTTAAAAATTACAATATTTTTTTTTTTTTTTTTTTTTCGAAAATTGTAATTTTTTATCGCTTCGTCCAGTATTCCCGCGACTTTTCCAAGTTTATACCCCGATAAATTCCACAAAAATGCCATTCATTCCTATAATGAATGCTAGGCATGTGAGTTGGTATATCTTAGCACATAAATGTTCCGGTGCTTAAAACAGTTGACATGACGGTTTACTATGTCGAATATTCCATTATTTTAGTAGTCTATGAATTCCGGCATTTTCATTTTTAGATCATGCTGTTTTATTTCAACCCCATACAAGTAATATTACAAGTATAGCGTCATGACGTTTGTATGTCAAAGATAATTGCCTGAATTGATACTGTGATAAATTATAGTGAGATACAGGGCTCCAGTTAAGGAATTAGTAATTGAGTATTTTCACTCTATCATTTCTGAAGCAATTGGGTGTTTCAATATTTTGATTGGGTAAAATAAAATCACACTACTGTTTACACATGAACAGACAGCAATTATTGAATAGTTTGCTTCGAAATGAAAACATGTCTTGGCATTTCATTAAATGAAATACGAAGATGTGTTTTCATGGAAAATAAGAAAAATATGCTATATTTGTGGTTTGTATATTGTTTCCTGTAGCATGATAAAGGTACCACAAATTTGTTATTGCTTTTTGATACCCGCTACTTCTGATTTCAATTGCTTATTTTGGCAATTTTAATTGGGTATTTACGCAAATACGCAGCTTATATGGAGAGCTGGAGATACTATTATAGGAATGAATGGCCTTTATCGGGGTATAAACTTGCAAAAGTCGCGGGAATACTGGACGAAGCGATAACAAATCACAATTTTCGAAAAAAAAAAAAAATAAAAAATAAATTTTTTTTTTTTTTTTTTTTTTCGAAAATTGTAATTTTTTAATGCCTCGTCCAGTATTCCCGCGACTTTTCCAAGTTTATATCACCGATAAATTCCACAAAAAGGCCATTCATTCCTTATAATTCCAGCATTTTAAATAAATTCATCAAGAAAATGTGTTTATTTTCCGTTTTCTTAAGAATTATTTTAACTGCGCCTCACGGTTACGGAAAGTAGTTCGGCGTGGGAGTTTACTGGGATATAAATTTTGGACAGAGACTTGCTACGGGCCAATCAAATGTTAGGGAATTGTGTAAATATTTTTGTGCTGGAATTATACTCGTACATATGGCAATTCGATTGTTTATCCACCCGATGGAATCGCTATCAGGATGCGGGGTGCGCTATTTGATCAGGAGTTACACTGGTCACAAATCCCACAAAACCCGTTTCTCCAGTCACAGCCACATAAGCAGATACAGTATTCCAGTGAAACAATCATTGAAAGGTTTTAACATTTTATCCGACGACTAAGATTAATGTTCTTCAAGAGTCAAATATGTATGGAAGCGTCCTGGTGCCAATGCTAAACTATGTGTATCTCTTAATTAGGAGATAGTAAGTCCTAAATAGGAGATACTACGTCATAATTAGGAGAGAGTAAGTCCTAATTAGGAGACACTAACTCCTACTTAGAAGATAACTCTTAATTAGGAGATAGTTAGTCATAATTAAGAGATGCTAAGATATACTAACTCCTAATTATGAGATATTATCTCCTAATTAGGAATTAATAACTCCTAATTAGGACTTAGTATCTCCTAGTTAGGAAATAACATATTTAAGCATTGGCACCAGGACGCTTCCATAAATATGGCATCTGCTAGTCCGTGTATCTCTTTCTTCTAACCACAAAGAGATACACATTACTTATCGATGTGCTCTTACAACAGAATAAACACAATGATCATGTACTGTTAAATCACACTAAGAAAACTACATGTAATGTCCATGTTTGACTCCATAGTCAGGCTCCAAGTTCAAAACTGGGTACGTACCAACCACCTACGTCATGTCAAATTCGCCCCTTGGCCGCGACTGCGACGTAGAACATGATTCAGTCAATATCGCAAACTCTTCTAATATGCAGCTAAACGTGTATCCCGTATTAAGATTAAATTATATATTGTAATACGTAGTAGCTGACGACAAAAGAAGATAGACTGTATGATCTTGTACATTTATGAAACTATGAAACAAACTAGAATGACATAGAGAGGTAATATGTGTTATGACAAAGATACAATGTTTGTCCGATTATAACTTATTTGAATTTCAATAACATCCGATGGAAATCACATGTACTACATATTAGTTCAATAGTTAATCTGTTTACTATATTTTCGACCACATGTAGCCTATTTCACCAACATTGCAAAGTATACATATCTAGCAAAGTATACTTTGAGGGAGAAATGTTAAATTTTAGAAATTTAATCATTTGTATTATACTGAATTTATTACATTATCACAGCCATTACGGCTATGATAATGTAATACATTCAGTATAATAATGCTGCATACTTTTAATCATCAAATATATGCAGTCGTTAGTTCTATATGACATAATGCATTTCAGGAAAAATAAATGTTTACTCCTTCAAAGTATACTTTGCTGGAAAAGTATACTTTGCAATCTTGGTGAAATCGGCTACTGGTCCTCGCCAACATACATGTAGTTAGAAAGTGTATTGGCAGTGAAGCCGTGAAGTGAATTGTGAAGCCATTAACCGGATGCCCAATCATATGTCACGTCCATATTGAAGCCAGTTCACGCCATCAATATAGACGTCACATATGTCTACCAATACAGTTTCAACTACAGTGAAACCTCTCTAAACCGGACACCCTGGAAGAGTACCCCAGGGTGTCCGGCTTAGAGAGGTTTCACTGTAAATCAGACATTGTTACATGGTTTCCGTTGTTTGCACATATAAATAGCGCGTGCTGTTTGCACATGGCTTTAGGCAATGCTCATTCCGGGGCCGCGCGTAATGGAAGTGCCTTCATGACGTCACTACGCGGAAGTGCCTTCATGACGTCACTACTTCAAGACGTTCATGACGTTCATGACGCGGCCCCGGAATATGCATACCGAAAAGTATCTACCTGAATGGAACGATTTTATAAAAGTACTGAAAATACTGAATATAATGCTGAAATTACATCAGTTTTTTGTTAGAAATGTAACAATAACGTTTGATCATGTCCAGCCGTTTGCAAACGTTTGCTGTGGCCCTCGGGAACTGTTTGAACCCGCGGCCTGCGGCCTTGGGCTTCAAACAATTCCCTCGGGCCACAGCAAACGTTTGCACACGGCTGGACATGATCAAACCTTATATTTGATCATTTTGAGCCATAGTTGTGTGCTATGAAATCACTAACAGACGTTATCACCTGACATAAATGACCACGAAGCTCATCAAAACTAAGATCACAGGTATTTTCTTGGTCTTCGGTTTCGACTATACTTTGACAAAGACAATGTGCTCGAATATTTAATCAAAGGAGTGACTATCGAAATAATATATATTTGATTTTCAAAATGGAATACATTTTCATTTGCATATCAGAGAATTTTCACGTTGAAGACGACCATGGTACATCCTTAACTGGATATGTGAAGCGTGTTATATGTCACATTGTTAAACTCAATCTCCGCCTCTGTGTCCGATGGGCCCAGCTGTGTCGCCGGCGGGTCTGCCATCATCGCTGGCTGCTGATTCATGTCGGTTAGCCATGATGTACTGGCAGTCACGACTCCAGAAGTCCAGGTGGATGCCGGATTGACAGACGGCCGGGCTGTGAGCTCCTCCCAGCCGGACACATCGCCCACCCACGATCTGTCGCTGTAAACGGTGGCATGTGTTGATTGAGTCTTATACATAAGTTAACCCATTAGCAAGCTTTCCGCAATAATAAGATATGTTGAACAATTCTGCAAAAACCAGGAACCACTTTTCCAACGTTTCGGCACAAGGCCTTTATCAATGAAAAGGATTGTAATCCATTAGCAACGTTATACAATTATTGTACATTGTAATATGAAAAACATTTGAGGAACACATTCCCTAGTTTCTTTATTTCATTTCAGAAGTATATGTTGTTATCACTCATTTGAACCGTCTCGACGATTGGTAACAATATATACCTATATGGAGTAATAAACAACTTATTGAGATTGTTTCAACTAGAATTACTGTGTCCTTAGGCTGAAGTGGGTTAAGGAACTTGAAAATCACAAGTAGCTTTACATTAGCTTTCCTTAGAATAAGTTCTGGGGTATATGTGACGTTACCATTTGCGGATTCAGTCAGACCCAAGAATCCGCCCAATTATAACGGTGATGTTGCTCCAGAAGTGGAACTAATGGAAGATACTCATGATTTTCCAAGTTACTGTCTGTTTCACGAAAGCTGCCCACATATTACGGCTATATAAACAATTCAAAAACAAGATTTCTTTTGATAATTAAGGAAAATTTAAGAATGAGCCTTTGGTCAAATATTGATTTTATTGCGAAAACAAAATTTCCCCATGTTAAATCCCCATAAACATCTCTATGGGGATTTAATATGAGGAAATTTTTTAGAATTTCAGAAATACTGGACCGATTTTTAAAATTTAACTTTTGTTTTTTTAGTTAGATCATTTCCAAGCTATATAGCTAGGTTTCGGAGTCAATTTCCAAACGTTTTCGTTTTTTGACTCCCCCCACAACTCCTCTACATTTCCCCCCCCCCCCCCCCCCATGTTAAATTCCCATAGAAAAATCAATTTTTCGTAACAAAACCAATATTTGACCAATTTTAGCGAAATAAAAAGAAGGCTCATTCTTAAATTTTCCTTTAATTTAATATTAGATCGAAAAAAATATTGTTTTTTGAATTGTTTATATGGCCGTAAAATTTGGGCAGCTTTCGTGAAACAGACAGTAGGTACTACTACTGGTAGGACTGACTATCTGGTATCTGTAGGACTACTATGTAGACTACTGGTCGTATAGGTCTAGGTCTGAGGTAACCTGTAGGTACACATCGTGGTACATCGAGGTACTACTATCTAGGTACTATCTGTAGGTATACTGTAGGTACTACTGTCTGTTTCACGAAAGCTGACAAACTGCCATATAAACAATGCAAAAACAATATTGTTTTTGATAATATTTCATTTTATCAAAATTTAAGAATGAGCCTTCTTTTTATTTGTCTATGGGAATTTAACATGGGGGGAAAGGAAGTGGAGGAGCTGTGGGACGAGTAAATAAAACGGAAAGTTTTGGAAATTGACTCAGAAACCTGGCTAGATAGCTTGGAATGTATCTAACTAATAAAACAAATGTTAAATTTTTAAATCGGTCCAGTATTTCTATGGGGATTTACACGCTGATCCCACTGTACACATGTGCCTGTATTGTAATGAAACCTTTAAACCGAACACTCTGTTGACGGGACAGCACATGGTGTCTGATCTAGATATATTCCACTTTATTGTTTACGCTTGTTTCTCGACGCTTTCATCAATATGTATTAATTTAATCATTAAATGTTCATCGCTATATTTATAACTGACTTTATGCCTTGTTGTCATCAGTTCACGAGACGCAAAGCATATTATGCTCCCACACATGCGCTCACTTCGTGTCACACCGTCAATCACATACTAGCATAGCGAGTCAAAATCACGTTTAGGGGCGGACCTTCCGACTGGGCTGGTTAAACAATAAATAAGTTATAGTTCACATATTGAATTTTTAATAAAGTAATTTATTAAAAATTCGATATCAGGGGCCCGTTTCACTAAACTTCGTACGACTAAAATTTAAAATGTTCGTAAGTGCAAACTTATGATAGTCTGTAAATTTCAATTGATGGATTTACATTTATTGAGCATAGGCTGAATATGCAGCCTATGCTCAATAAATGTAGATCCAATACTTTTTTACAATAAAACATTGCTAATGTGAAATTTATAATTTTGTACTTACGAACATTTTAGTCATATAAAGTTTAGTGAAACGGGCCACTGAACTATAACTATTACGCATTATAATATTCAGTGTATTATAAAACATTGCATTTGACAGCTGTATACTCATAGGTACTGCAACAGTAAGTGTTGACATTTGTTATCAACCATGCTTTGGATGCGTTAGGGTGATTCTTCGTGTAAGAGGAAATCGGAGTACGCAGAGAAATACCATTAAATGAATGACTCACCACTTCCACTTCGATCTGGCAGTCCACCTGGTCGGGTGACGGCGGGGTAGGCGTGTACGCGCTCCAGTTGCCGACCGACTGCAACAACAATCGGCGAAAATTATTATTGTTCTGAAACAGAAGCATACGCTCCACTGCAATATACGTGACGCTCCATACGAACTACGAACCTACTCAAGAGACTAGTAAAACCAAAATCCGCCTAACCAGGGAGGGTGGGGGTTTGCGTTTCATTAATCTTCGTACAGTGGAACCTCTCTAAACCGGACACTCAGGAAAATATGGATGTGTATGTTAGATGTGTTTCGCTGTTCAGCATACCTGATTACAGTGACTGTTCGTGCTTGCAAAACACTAGAATGTGTCATGAAGTGCTCACATGTCTGATTTACAGTGGAACATCTCTAAGACTGGGAGGTCCCCAGGGTGTCCGGTTTGGAGAGCTTCCAATGTATGAATAAAATGTTCGTACGTACAAAATTATGATAGTCTGTGTAAATTTCACATTAGCAATATGTTCTTGTAAAAATGTATTGGATGTATTGAGCATAGGCTGCGTATGTTCAATTTATATAAATCCATCAATTGAAATTTCCAGACGATCCTGAATTTACACTTTAGTCGTACGAAGTTTAGTGAAACGGGCCCCAGGTACGTATGGCCTAACGAGCATAGTATAAATTTAAAAAATGAAACAGAAACAGATAGTAATAAGTGAGTTTCTATTTGGTATGACATGTATTTAATGTGTCAGGCAATTAAAGGGACAAGTGGAACAAGGGGGCCCGACTCCCTCATGAAGTTAGCTCCCATCTCCCGATGATATTGTCAATTTAATGAGAATTTATGCTGGAAGTACGTGGCTAAAATTCTCTATATATCTCCTTATACTGCGTCACACCCTCTCGCGTAATTTCGAGCCTGTGTCTATTAATATATATTTAGAAACGGATACAAGTAACATAAGGGATCAACAGTGATAGTTTGGTCAAACGTCATGAAATAAGGATGAAATAAGGATAAGCACCATTACAGTGGGGTCAGTGTGTATGTGCACACACGAACGAACACGACAGGTTGGAACCAACTTACACGCTGACCCCACTGTACATGATTTATGGTTTTGAATGGTGGATTCGTCTAAACGCGAGCTAAAACAAATCCAAGTATTACGAGAATACTAGACCCTCAGGTAGTGCATTCCACCAAAGTAAATCAAAGTACTGGAAGAACTGAAACTGTATCTCCAGAAACAAAAAGTAGGAAAGTGTGCCTGCCCCACACTGATGATGTCCCCATTGACAGTCTTTATAACAATACTGATCTGGTGTGGGGTGCATTAATTACGCCCGTCGTAGATATACATAGTATATACCAAATTGGAGCATGGAGACATACCTTTAATTTAATACCTTTACCATCAAAATAGGTATTATGACATATGAATTATAACCGTTTATAAAAGTTCCGTTTTTACCACATAAGAAGTACACGAGTTCCGGCCAATAAACCTGTCCGCAGAAATGGCGACCAACAGCCATAGTTAATGGTTCTAAAATAGATAAGTAAAATGGAGATACCTAAAAATAGTAACATACATCGGACGCTGACTTAACTGTATCTGACAATACATTACAAAATAACTTTTGTAGTCATTTTCTGCAGTGTGTATCTCAAGGTGTATGATCACGTGGTACTAACAACAACAACAAGTACTGAAACTTCGTATTCTTTTATAGTGTCCTTATTACGTAACGGATTTTGATGAAATATGGCGCATCAAACGCGTCTTGTTAAGCTGCATTTGGTGGTCTCTGTATTTTCGCCCAAACTTCTGTCGTTTTTGCGAAGAATCGATTTTCGTGTCGGTAACATGAGTCTGTGCCGAACTCCCTGGACCACCAAATGCAGCTCACGAAGACGCGTTTGCTGCGCCATATTTCATCAAAATCCGTTGCATATTAAGGAAAATATCAAATAATACTTACTTTGGAGTGGGCGACGTTGTTGTTGTAACCACATGATCATGCACCTTGATGATGTGACGCTGCACATATGCTGGTGTCGGGGCGGCCACCAAGCATTGATTGATACAAACAAAGACAACTTACCCTCATACTTCTACCGCGGTTCCTGCCAATACTGCGTTTGTTGTGTCTTTCCAGAATGTCACCGAGGCGACCGCTAGCACACGCTAACAGTGTCAACGTCGTCATGGCAACCAGCAGCCAATGTAAACAGCTTGCACACCGCATTATGGTAAACCAGCGTCAACCTACAATGATTGAGTTATTTAACCCATTTCATTCTGAGGATATGCCATTTTTATTGGGGAAAATCATAAATATTTTCTTTAAATGTGCTAAGAAGTATATGTCACGACCACCATTTGAACCGTCTCATCGAGGCGGTTCAAATGAGTGGTCGCAACATATACTTTCATTAAAAAATAACAAAAATAAAAAATAAAATATTTAAAAAACCTTCATATCCGTAAAGGGGTAAAGATTTTAATGACATCTATGAAGGTATTAGTGGTATCCTTAGTTCCTGTAAATATGGCGGAGAAGTCAAAAATAGCAAAGAAACAAGAATGTTGCGTTCAGCCACTGCATTAACAATAATTACATACTATAGGAATGAATGGCCTTTTTTGTGGAATTTATCGGGGTATAAACTTGGAAAAGTCATGGGAATACTGGACGAAGGCCATTCATTCTTTATAATTCCAGCATTTGAAATAAATTCATCATCAACAAATGTGTTTATTTTCCGTTTTCTGACGGTTACGGAAAGTAGTTCGGCATGGGAGTTTACTGGGATATAAATTTTGGACAGAAATTTTTGTGCTGGAATTATTGAACTATATCTATATTGTATTTTCAGTTTGGCAAATACAATTAGTCAGTCTTGCCCCCACTTTGAACACTGTGTGGTTTGGAAGGTGTTTTACGCACTATCACAACCACCCACTCACGACCCAAATGACTGTGGACGTTGTCTATTATTACGGAGCCCCGCAGGGGACGTAGAATTATTTTTTGTATTATTATTAATTCGTTTCCACGAAATTCTTTCCTTCAATTTAACAATTCGTTCCCACGAATTAACAATTCGTTCCCTCAATTTAACAATTCGTTCCCACGTGGGAACGAATTGTTACATCGTGGGAACGAATTGTTAATTCGAGGGAACGAATTGTTAATTAAATTAAGGGAACGAATTGTTATTTCGTGGGAACGAATTAATAAAAAAAAATCCATGTCCCCTGCGGGCCTCCGTATATTATCTTCCTTCTGTCTTCCTGCAATTATATTCCTGCAAATCACCATCCCAGATATCTACAGTGAAACCTCGCTAAACCGGACACGCTGTGAGGTCCCCAGCCCTGGGATGTCCCCAGGGTGTCCGGTCTAGCGAGGTTCCACTGTAAATCAGGCTTTGATTATTCCGAGCCATAACTGTGCGATCATGAACAGGCATTACATGTATCACCTGATATAAATAACCAAGAAACCCATCAAAATTATGATCACATATGTTTCTTGTTGTCCGGTTTAGAGAGGTTCCACTGTATTATTAAATTAGTAGTTTCCATATTAGTGACGTATAATATGGCATGATATAGCATGTTAATGTGTTACAAACAGCCCAATACTGCCCTCCCAAGTCAAACTGCAGTATCTGTTAAACTGCAGTATCTGCACTATGATGCTATGCTGACCCTGTGCAATCATCCCCATCCCCACCTGATTGCACAGGGTCAGCATAGCATCATAGTGCAGATACTACAGTTTAACAGATACTGCAGTTTGACTTGGGATGATTGCACAGGGTCAGCATTGCATCATAGTGCAGATACTGCAGTTTAACAGATACTGCAGTTTGACTTGGGAGGGCAGAATAGTCTTTTATCCCGTCAACACAGTGCGTATGTGCCGTGAAACACGGTGCCGTGAAACATTTTTGATATCCAGTCAATACAATTTTTGCATTTTACAGCCATTTGTACGTGTTGACGGGATAAATAGAATAGTAGGCTAGTGCCGTGAATGGGAAAACATATCTGGCGCGGCACGGAACCGGGATGTGCTCGGCAGAGCCTCGCCCATCCCGTTTCCTGAGCCTTGCCAGATATTTTTTTCCATTCACGGCACTAACCTACTATTATCTATCTATTTTCCTTATTTCTGAACCAAAGTATATGTTGTGACCACTCATTTGAACCGTCTCGGCGAGACGGTTGAAATGAGTCGTCTCGGCGAGACGGTTCAAATGAGTGGTCACAACATATACTTCTGATGAGAAATAAAGAAATTCTTGAGCCTTGCCGGATATTTTTTCCCATTCACGGCACTAACCTACTATTCTCTATATTAATGACATTCTTTCGGACTCCTCTATAACTGTAAAGGTACTAGTTTACAAGATTTTGTTATTATGTTGAATGATAAACATTAGGAATTATTATAATGCCAAATTCTCGTATTGTATAGTCATGGGGCCGTTTCACTAAACTTCGTACGACTAAAATGTTCGTAAGTGCAAAATTATGATAGTCTGTAAATTTCACATTAACAGTGTTTTCTTGTAAACAGTTATTGGATTTACATTTATTGAACATACTCAATAAATGTAAATCCATCAATTGAAATTTCAAGATGATCCTAAATTTGCACATATGAACAGTTTAGTTGTAAGAAGTTTAGTGAAACGGCCCCCATAACCTGTGTTTCAAAAAAATAAAAATATAATTTAATAAAATTTAATGAAAAGAGTGACTTTAAAACAATGTGTATTAAATATGCTTCCCTTCGGAGGTTATTGGAAATTACTATAATGCTAACGACTACTTGAATATGTAGCTTGACAATGCATACGTTTATTAGCACATCTGTCCCACGTAGTTAATCACGTGCAGATATCTCATTCATTCTCGAGGAAAACAACTAATTCTGTGTAGTATTTTAAAGCTTTATATTCTGATAGTCCTACTATGATTTTGGCATGGCTTGAAAACATATAAATTTAGGTTTCATCATTTTACAAAGGTATGTGATTCATTAACATGAAGTTGTATATTTATCCCATCAACACAGAGCGTATATGCCGTGAAACATTTTTGATATCCTGTCAATACGACCTAATCACTGCTTATGAATATGTTCGGTTGTCATACGAGCTGATTCTCCGATTTTGAGGATGCGGCTGGGGTTATTTTATTTTTGCATTTTAATGCTATTTGTAGGTGTTGACGGGATAAATAGAATAGTAGGTTAGTGCCGTGAATGGGAAAAATATCTGGCGCGGCACGGAAACGGGATGTGCTCGGCAGCGCCTCGCCCATCCCGTTTCCTAAGCCATGCCAGATATTTTTTCTCATTCACGGCACTAACCAACTATTCTCTATATATCATTTTTTAACATGTAATTTTATTACGTCCTGTGAAAGTAAATTATTAATTTAGAATCAAGTGTTTATCATCTGATGACATTTTTCATCATAAGCTGTTTCATTTTCTGCAAATAGTTCATAAATAATGTCGGAAATACGTGTACACATGAATACTATATGGGATTTTAATTTGCGGTCAATTAGATAATACATGTATATTGAAGCTGAATAAATGAATTGTTTATTTTAATTGTTTCTGAAACAATGGAAATTAGGCGTACATTTCTGAAAAAAAATGAAATTGCATTGCGAATTTTGTCAATAATTTAGTTCCGATGTCATTTAATAAAATTCCACAAATCATCATGTTGGCAAGAAAAATAATGGAAAATAATGGAAAATAATTGGAAAATAATGGAAAATAATGGAAAACAGGTGCCCGTTTCACTAAACTTCGTAAGACTGAAATGTTCGTAAGTGCAAATTTAGGATCGTCTGGAAATTTCAATTGATGGATTTACATTTATTGATCATAGGCTGCATATGCAGCCTATGCTCAATAAATGTAAATCCAACAATTTACAAGAAAACAATGTTAATGTGAAAATAATGGAAAACAGGGGCCCGTTTCACTAAACGTCGTAAGACTAAAATGATGGATTTACATTTATTGATCATAGGCTGCATATGCAGTCTATGCTCAATAAATGTAAATCCAACAATTATTTACAAGAAAACAATGTTAATGTGAAATTTACAGACTATCTTAATTTTGCACTTACGAACATTTTAGTCGTAAGAAGTTTAGTGAAACGGCCCCCAGATATATAACAATTAAATAGCAATGTGCGTATCAAATAGCAGGCACGAATACAGGTAAAACATGGCAAATAGTGAACAGTCAACAGAATGGCATTACTACTTGTGATTTAAATAAATGTATGTAGTGAGGTACGCCAATCGAATGAACAAACAAAACGATGTCCAAGAAAACCATGTTCTTATTTTCTACATTCTGAACTTTCATAGCGTAAGAGACGCATGAGCAATAGTCAATAATTTAAATATAAATAATGAAACACAGTTTACCTTTTGGCGTGCGTATTCCAAGAATAATATCTTATCAATTAATAAAACACAATAGATGAAGTAACCAGAGTTTCAACCCACTGACCTACCGTATGCAAATAGGGGAGGAAAGAAATCTATGTGTGGGATGGTATTCTGACAGGAATTTGATCAGGACCATTAATCTTCCGGCCAATTGGTATCGATGGTTCCGTCGGAAAGTTGATATAAACTGGACCGCGCTATAACGAGTCAATATTGCTCCGGTAATACCTTCACTCTGGATGGATAAAGTACACCAGGAAACGTAACATTTCAACCGACACATGCGACTGGAGAAATGGGGCTTATGGGATTTGTGACCAGTGTAGCTCCTGATCAAATATCAAATGTACCTGATAACGATCAGGGTCCGGTTTCTCAAAACCTCTGTTAGCTTAACAGACTGTTAAATCCTTAGCAATACTAAGGCTTTAACAGTATGTTTAGCTAACAGAAGCTTTGAGCAACAGGGCCCTGTATTGTTTGTTATAAGCATGACTGGTGTTTCATTGATGGAATGGCGATCAGTGCAGATCCTGATCAGACTGTGCATATGCACAGTCTGATCTGGATCTACACTGATCGCAACACATAAGCCCCATTTCTCCAGCCACAGCCACAAATAATATTGTATCGTCTACGGCAACACAATGCACCTTACAGTATATACTAACAAGACCATGATCCGATAAACTATACATGTATCCCATCATCCGTAACAAGCAATTTATATACATGTATGTTAAACCAATGTCACATATATGTGAAGTGTGTCCTTAATACTGTATTTGTTCAACGAATGTATTGATTTCGTAAGAAATGAGTTTAATAAATATAATATTAAAACAACACACACGTTATGCCATATGCATCGAAAACGTGTTGACATAGCTCATCGGGGAATATATCGTTGCGGAGGGCTAACATTTGCCTAACTTCTGCAATTGACGGAAATTATATAAATCGGTTGACTGTTTCGTGAGAGTCCGAGTACGGACCATTAAAGCATAGGCACCTTGCATTGTGTTCTAGCGGGGAGTAAACTATTTTTTCATCTGATTTTTTCAAACTTATTGATACTGTTAGGTATATTTAATGTATTTATAGACCTTGGTCATTTACTTCAACATGTGGCCGGCCCCGGGCGCGAAACCGCAATGCCAAGAATGCGTAGTACTAGTTAAGTATATACCACAGCGAATATATATATTTCCTTTTTAGTGTTTCATGTATATCACGAAGACACGTGATATTTGGAAACAGCACTGTGTTTGTATGAGAACGTAGTATGCGTCAGTCACGCGATATTTTAATTGACAATATTACACAATATCGAATTAAGTGTTTTATTCAAACACATCTTCATTATAACTTCAAACAACAATGTTAATTAATTAGTACAATCACAACGAACATACATGGAATAGTATGTGTGCGACAAAGTGTATGTCCTCATGTATATTTACAACGTGAATATTATATTGTTGAATGCATTATGAATATTTAATTTCAATGTTGTTGGTTTTTGTGTATATTTTGTTTCCGTTCAATTTTGTAGGGGTGGTGATTTACGGAGGTTGTGTTGAATTTGTTGTGCTTGGTGTCCGGTTGCCTATTTTGTCACATTCTCCATTCACCATGCTCATATTTGGCTGTGATTGGAGAAATGGGGCTTATGGGTTTTGCGACCAGTGTAGATCCAGATCAGCCTGTGCATCCGCACAGTCTGATCAGGATCTGCACTGTTCGCCATTCCATCAATGAACCACATATCGTGCTTCTAACAAGCAATAGTGTGTTACCGCCGTGTGTTATTTGATTAGGAGCTACACTTGTCAACAAAACCATTAGCCCCATTTCTCTAGTCACAGCTACTTATACGTTTGTATATATCATATTTTAGTAGCTATACACACACGGTCATGTTGGAGTACATGCCAGCCATACGCGGCATGCACCTTAGTAAACAGCTTAACTACCGACGTTGACGAGTCTAGTGTGACCCTGCACATCCATGTGATTGTCGAAGATACACTTCCAATGCTTTTCCGACATGTGCGTCGTGTTTAAATTAATGGAAACCGCGTAATTTAACACACACATTTTCTATATGTTTTATAGTTGTCACAAATGTTATCTAATATCATAACTATACAAGATTAACACCTATTTTATCTACGAGAATTATCAGAACGTTTTGCAGGAGGCACACTTTAATGATACTGGATTGTACCAGTTGGCGTTCATATTTAGTAAAATAGCTGAGTAAAATGAATCCACAAAATGGAGATCATTATGACACAATCAGATATACCTTGAATATGGCGGCCATCTTGTATTTACGTTCTACATTTATTTACGAAAGGAGACGACGGTATTAAGAAACTATATATGAAAGCAGCACATGTAGGAAGTTTCAAGAACTTTAAATGTACAAACGTTGTGTGTTTATATTATTCTTTTACGAATTTACACAGTCTGGGTATAAAGCAAATATGCCTAAATTCAAGATGACTGTCAAACATTCAACAATTCGGCGGAAAAAGCCAAGGCACCATATGTTTCTCCCAAAAAACAAATGTAAACACACAAAAAGAACGCATAGCACGTACTAGAAATATGTTTCCATTATGGATACTGCCCTAGTTATTTTTCGGTACTATGAATTCATTCATTCATTCATTCTATGAACCATACCCGGACTCTTTTATTCAGGCGACTTACAGGTACAAATCTACACTTACATTGTTATTTATTACTATTTACTAATATGTATCATTATGTCCTGCACATACGTGCGACCCTGTGCCTTTAATACGTATGTTTAACCCTTTGAACCCGAAATCCCGCTATATCGGTTTATGCAAAAAGTGCAGATCCAGATGAGCCGGTTCGTAACAAGCCGTCTCATCAGGATCTGCACTTTTTGCAAGTAATTTTCATATTTCTTAGAACAAAAACACCCCCTTTTCATAAATGGACGAATCTGAAAATCATTTTGTGACCATTGGATTGATCGGAACATTAGCATATCACAGTCCATTCCAGTTCCTTAGGGTTGAAAGGGTTAAAAGGCAAAAGCAGATCTACAGAAAACCTGGAACATTTGAGACACGCCATGCGATTTTTTTACCAAGTAGAATAAGATTTGCGAAATATTTGTTGAAATATATTTACAAAGACTGTGCTATTTTCGTAAATAACGCCAAACGTTGACGATATTCCCATCTTAAAATGTTCATGAAATATCGCATTGTACCGAATTCGACTTACAACCATCGTAGGCTTTCGACGTCATTTGCGGAAAATATCTTACATTTTCTAAACATTTTATCATGAAATCACATGGCATGTCTCATATTTAGCAGACTGCAATATGCCGTAAACTTGACATGGAGTCACAAATGTCATATATCTCCTGCGAACCCAACCCGTTACGTGTACTTGAGCGGCGGGTAATCGTTCTGTGATTCATCTCAAATGTGGTTGTGATTGGAGAAATGGGGCTTATGGGATTTGTACGGAGCTCCGCAGGGGACATGGATTTTTTTATTAATTCGTTCCCACGAAATAACAATTCGTTCCCTCGAATTAACAATTCATTCCAACGATATAATAACAATTCGTTCCCACGAAATGACAATTCGTTCCTTCAATTTAACAATTCGTTTCCATGAAATGACAATTCGTTCCAACGATATAACAATTCGTTCCCACGAATTAACAATTCGTTCCCATGGGAACGAATTGTTATTTCGTGGGAACGAATTGCTAATTCGTGGGAACGAATTGCTAATTCGTGGGAACGAATTGTCATTTCATGGAAACGAATTGTTAAATTGAAGGAACGAATTGCACAGTTTGTGCGGATGCACAGTCTGATCTGGATATGCACTGGTCGCAAAACCAGTAGGCCCCATTTCTCCAGTCACAGCTACAAATATAGATTACCCATAAAGATTACTCATAAAGGATAGGGGAAAACATACTAGTTTACAGTGGGTCACCTTTGCCCAGACATATTATTCAATATGAAACCGGCGTCTTGTGATTAACTCGAATGTATAACATAAATGATAGATGGATTGCGAGATAGGATTTGTCAAAACGGAATCGGAAATCATGATTTGCCATAAAATGTAGGCTTTATCGAAATCTGACAGGATATTCCGAGTAAATGAGGCAATTTGTTCCCGCACGTTGCACTGATTCATAAACAATACACAGCCGCCTGTGTTAATATTTCCCAGATTATCACACTTTCTGAACATCTGTTGTAGCACGGCTCAGGCTCAGACAATCACATTGCTTGATTGCACAATAATTTCTGTATTTCTTGAACACTTCTTAATACTTGAATCTTATTTTAAATTATTTTGAAATAAAGAAATTGACAAATACTGGCCAGCCGGGCTAGCGCAGGCGGTAGTGTAAAACATCTCCATGTCGAGGTCTTTAAGGAAGTCCCAGTAGCCTATTTCATCAACATTGCAAAGTATACTTTACTAGCAAAGTATACTTTGAGGGAGTAATCATTTATTTTTCCTGAAATGCATTATTTCATATATAACTAACAAATGCATATATTTGATGATTAAAAGTATGCAGAATTATTATACTGAATTTATTACATTATCACAGCCAAATTGGCTGTGATAATGTAATAAATTCAGTATAATAAAAATTAATAAATTTATCATAAAATTGAAAATTTCTCCCTCAAAGTATACTTTGCTACTAAAGTATACTTTGCAATGTTGATGAAATGGGCTACAGAGCTACTGTCATACTAGCTTAGCAAGTCTCAGCTCTACGGATGTGTTCTACTATTTCATCTGTCTTTATCACTTTATATTTGCTGTATCGTGACTAGTCTTTTATATTTTGTATCCGTGACTACTTTCATTTCATCTGTCTTTTATTTGCTGTATCCGTACTAGCTAGACTTTTATAGCTGTAGACTATTTCATCTGTCTATTTCGTGATAGCTAGATATTTCATCTGTCTTTTATATTTGTGTATCCGTGACTAGCTTAGACTATTTCATCTGTCGTTTATACTTTCTGTATCCGTTAAGATACAGAAAATATAAAAGACAGATGAAATAGTAAAAGCCTTCCGTAGAGCTGAGATTTTCTAAGCTACTGTCATACAGTTATCTCTAAACTATAGTCTGTTTCACGAAAGCTGCCCAAATTTTACGGCCATATAGACAATTCAAAAACAAATTTTTGTTCGATAGTATTAAATTAAAGGAAAATTTAACAATGAGCCTTCTTTTTATTTCGCGAAATTTGGTCAAATATTGGTTTTATTACGAAAAAATGATTTGTCTATGGGAATTTAACATGGGCCATGATGGGGGAAAAAGGTAAGGCAGTGTGGGAGGAGTCAAAAAACGAAAATATTTGGAAATTGACTCCGAAACCTGACTAGATACCTTGGAAATGATCTAACTAAGAAAACAAAAGTTAAATTTTAAAAATCGGTCCAGTATTTCTGAAATTCAAAAAAAATTCCCCGTGTTAAATCCCCATAGACATCTTCACTCCGTGAAGATGTCTATGGGGATTTAACATGGGGAAATTGTTTTTTCGCAATAAAATCAATATTTGACCAAATTTCACGAAATAAAAAGAAGGCTCATTCTTAATTTTTCCTTTAATTTAATATTATCAAAAGAAATCTTGTGTTTGAATTGTTTATATAGCCGTAAAATTTGGGCAGCTTTAGTGAAACAGACAGTAGAGTGTCCAGCTTGGAGAGGTTTAATATAGGTTTCACTGTAACCAAGTGATACGTGGCTGTGACTGGAGAAATGGGGCTTATGGAATGTGTGCCTCCTGTAAGTCCAGATCAAATAAAACACTCATGTAGCCTGATAACGATCTATATTGCTTGTTAGAAGCATGACAGGAGTTTAATTTGATGGAATGACGAACAGTGCAGATTCTGATCAGACTATGCGGATGCACAGGCTGGTCTGGATCTACACTGATTGCCCACACACACTCCCCCCCCCCCCCCCCCCCCCCCCCCCACTATACCCGTACAACAAAAGTATGCTCATAACGTTTAAGGGTTTGCATAATGTGCATATTTGTGGCAGCGACTAGATAAATGGGGCTTATGGGATTTGTGAAGCTCCTGATTAAATAGCGCAGTTCTGTAGCCTGATAGCGGTCCATATTGTACGTGAAACGCATGGCGGATGTTTCATTGATGGAACAAGGAACAGTGCAGATCACAATCAGACAGTGCGGATGCATATGCTGATCTGGATCTACACTGGTCTCAAAACCCACAATTATGAGTGTGCCGTTGACATGTCACAAAGCTACCAGTATAATGTAGTGTGCATAACTATTGTCAGCCTGCATGCCATAACAATGAAATACGCCATGTTATGTTGTACCTTTGGACATTTGCGGAATTATATTCCGCATGTACCCTGAAAATTTTGTCAACGTTTGACACCATTTACGGAAAATATTGTAACTTTTGTAAACGTATTTCATGAAATTCCGCAAATGTCCGAAGGTACAACATCACATGGCGTCTCTCATATTAGAGTAACACCATTACTCCAGTCCACTGTCAAGTTCCGTATCTGTGGAACGCCAAACCTACATAAACTCAAATAATTAATGCTAGCTCTAAATATTAGAGCTAGCATTAAATATTTAGAGCTAGCTCCATGTCATTTGATTTAAACATGTTGTATGTGTATAACAGTTACACGCATGCTATCAATAACAATATAATCAGTAATATACAAATGGGATTGGATTGAATAGCAAGCTTATAAAAATCCTCTCCCTACAACTCTCCCATAAAGCGTATTGAGCATGTATGAGCACTTTCCCGAACTCATGGTGTTTCATTCGCCTATGCTTGATTCGTCTTGGCCAGTCCAACTGCTTGATGTCGGGTACACATTGGGAGAACATACACAGAATGTTTGCAATCGCGGAACCTGTGCATATGTGGAAATGAACCAACCTGTCGTGTTCGTTCGTGTGTGCACCTACACGCTGATACCCACTGTATCAGGCTACGGGGATACGAGTCTCATTACTCGTGTCATATCAACATACATATGCTAATGTTCACACTTATTGACAATATGTCTGTTATCAGCATTATCTCCAGACGAAGTGTACCATAATACGACTATTTTAACAGTACAACCCAACATTATCATGCGCAGCAATTGTACATGTACACGTTTTAATTATCGCTTTATCCACGTTGACCATAATAAATAAGTATGCGGACAAGTGCCCACTTATAAGTTAATAATTGCATGTACATGTTTCGAGACGTGTATGACCGCTGGTCAGAAGGTCAACAGAACCTGTTATCTCTCGTGACTCATCAGCAGATAGTAGCCTGGGTGCATATGTAATACTTTGTAGACTTGTATAGCACAGTGAACAGTGTATCAGAAGTGACCTAATTCATTAACACACAGTTTAACCTTAGCATTTCGGGAAACGCAATCATCGTCTGCTGTTTTATATTTTGTCTATTTTCTCTCAATAAAAACATGGTTTGACAGCACTTCAGAATCATTGCCATTCTAAAGTGTTGTCAAAGCATGTTTTTGATGATAAAAATGGGTGATAAAATATAAACAGCAGACGACAAAATATTATTCAGCATTGTAAGAAAACGTAAAAATATACATTTAGTTCTAAAACGTATCCGCCATAAAAACCAGAGAGCAGAATGGTTGAAGTGAGCAGATGTGTATTGGTACTATTAACGTGTTTGGTGAGTTCGAGCAAAACTAAAGTGTTGTTGATCTCCATGGATGGATTTCGGTGGGACTATATTCAGCACGTAGCAACGCCAAACTTCGACGCATTTGCCGGAAACGGAACTAGAGCGAGTTACATCAACAACACGTTTATCACAAAGACGTTTCCGTGCCACTACACCATCGCGACAGGTACCGCCATGCATAGTTGCGAACCGTAACTCTTGGAATCTACTTCCGAACCGTCCGTCTGCTACGGACGGTACGGAAGTAGATTGCAAGAGTTACTGTTCGCAACTACACCACGTCGTCATGCATTTACCACAGACATATCACCAAATGTATCCTGCATTGACTAAACCATATAGATATGCATATATACTTCATAAACTGTATCTGTCCGTGGTCTCTTAAACGGAAACCACGCCATACTAGCTCATTATGTATATGTCACGGTAAGTAACTCACTATCGGGAGATGGTGTGTATTCGTGCCCGGCTAGCTCAATCTGTTAGCGCGATGGTATGGTAAACCAGAGGTCCCGGGTTCGAGCTCCGGGCCGGAGCACATTTCTCTCGCACTGTGATATTTGGCGCCCAATGAGGGACCGTGACTGATAAATACTGCCTAAACTGTACCAAAAATATGGAATTCAGATACGAATTACATATAGAATTCGGGGACGAATTTCAATTTGACGGAGAAGTATGTCACGGTACGTAACTCACTATGGGGAGATAGTGTGTACTCGGTCCCGGCTAGCTCAGTCGGTTAGAGCGATGGTACGGTAATCCAGAGGTCCCCGGTTCGAGCCTCGGGTCGGATATGCATGTTTCTGGTCCTGTGACATAGAATTACCTGATGAATAGAATATCATGCAGGTGTATATTAATATCTAGTTTCGATTAAGAGCGTTTCCAATACCGTAAGATATACCGTAAGAAGACATACATGTATTCAAGGATACAAATATAAATAGAGGATCTTACATCCTTGTTGATTTAATATGAAACATCATATTAAATCAACACGGATGTAAGACAACACCGCCGTTGAAATATTGAAATCAGTCAACGAGTTTAATACATATTATATTAAATCATCACAAATGTTAGATTATATTTATTGCATAAAAACACCATCATACATTGAAGCTGTACTGGTCACCAAACCTGTTTTAAGTAACGAGCTAATTTGAATATTTATTACAATAGTGTATTACGCTTTTTATTACAGTGTGTTAATACGCTGCGAGCGCACATATAGTGCGATAAGATGTAATTCATATACATTTTGTATGGAAACTATGGAAACGTCGATATTAACGTCTGACAGGTGAAAATCTCTAAGTCACTGTTACTGTCGCACTTATCCACCAAACCAATGTCCGCTGTAATAGCTTTTCATTGAGGTCTCGCAGAGTGACGTCAACATTTGCTGTTAATGTCACATTCCGCAAACAAGAACAACATCCACTTTCTGAGATGTTGACGATGATCAGCTTCAGCATAAATGAAGGAGTCATGTCAATGTATGAATGGTACTAAGTCTAAAGGACTTAAGGACTTAGCCCCATTCTTCAACTTGCCCCTTCAAATGTATCAAATTGAGCTTTGCGCATCGCAAATGTTGCAGCCACTGTTGCCACTAGTCGGAACATGATCCATCTAAATGTAAATGCTTTGATTTAACGACGACACTGGCTCGATGACCTTGCATGTCGAGACTATTTAAGTCTCCATCCGATCGAACCACCAGGGGACTCCCGATCCGCAGTCCGACGCTCTACCTACTGAGCAAATCCGGCCACCCATGATCTAACGTCGGTGTCTCGTAAATGCTTGCGTATAGCGCAACGGTCGAACGATTCGACCAAAATATGAAGACGAGTGATGCGTTTCTAAAATTGTTACACAGTTCAGATGATGCTGTCATGTGGCGTTTAGCAAACTGGCGTTATATAGACATTGATGGACGTTGTCTCTCTGTGCATATTGATGAGATGGTATTCTTTTCGTGAAAAATAACGTTGCAACCAGTTTGAATAAAATTAATGTAAAGTATACTTATCTAGCAAAGTATACTTTGAGGGAGAAATTTTCAATTTAAGGATAAATTTATTAATTTTTATTATACTGAATTTATTACATAATCACAGTCATTTTGGCTGTGATAATGTAATAAATTCAGTATAATAATTCTGCATACTTTCAATCATCAACTATATGCAGTCGTTAGTTCTATAGGAAGTAATGCATCTCGGGAAAAATAAATGATTACTCCCTCAAAGTATACTTTGCTCGATAAGTATACTTTACAATTTTGATGAAATCGGCTACAGAAGCTAAACTCGCCATAAATACCATAATTCCCGTATATCCAGGCAAAGCCGTAAGTGAACGGGTCAGTGACAAGGGGATATATCATCAATGGCGGAGGTAGCTTCCTTGTTGCACTGATTCCATCAATTATTACAGGTTTGTATAAATAGCTAGAGGGGCCGTAAATATCATAAGACCAATTTCACCCGCCACAGACACACTGAATGCCATAAGCCCCATTTCACCAGTCACACCTAAAAGTAAAGGTGTCTGTGGAAGAGAAGACGGGAGCTAACTACATGGGGGGACTAGCCCTTTATTCCACTGGCTCCTTTCAATCGAAGGGACCAAGTACAGTAGGGTCAGCGTATAAATGCACACACGAACGAACACGACAGGTTGGAACCAACCTGTCGTGTTCGTTCGTGTGTGCACCTACACGCTGACCCCACTGTAGAACAAGGGGGCTAACTCCCTCATGGAGTTAGCCCCATTGTTCCACTGATGACTTCTATTTGATAGGATTAGCGTAAGATGTAAGAAGGGGGATAACTCCAATTACCAGAACTTTCCATTATTACAGGTCTATACGAGGAAAGCCATGGGATAATCGCCAACCACATGTACGATCCGGTGTTCAACGCCACGTTCGGGATGGGCACCACGGAAACACGGTGGTGGGATGGTGGCGAACCTATCTGGGTCACTGTCAGGAAACACGGGCTCAAGAGTGCCGTCTTCTTCTGGCCCGGAAGTGAAGCGATCATCCGTGGCCTTCGTCCGAATATCTGGTTCCCGTACAAGGAGAGCGTCCCGTTTGAACAAAGGGTGGATACGGTTGTGAGCTGGTTCTCAAACAACAGTCTGAATATCGACCTGGCTATGCTGTATTTTCATGAACCGGACCACACGGGGCATTTGTTCGGTCCCGACTCCCCAGAAATACATGCTAAGGTGGCATATATGGATACGCTTTTGGGATACATTGTCCAACAGTTCGAGGCGCATGGACTATTCGACACAGTGAATGTCATAGTAACCAGCGACCACGGAATGACAGAAGTTGACCTTAGCAATCGCATTATTGACCTATCGAAGCTTGTTGACATTTCGGCTATTTTGAGAATGCCCGATGCGGGGCCGGTTGCCGGCATTCAAGCCGTTCATGGCATGGAAGAGGAACTGTTCGCGAACCTGACCAAGATCGATCACGTGACCACGTACCGGAAGGAGACATACCGGACCACTGGCACTACCACGACAACAGGCGCATCCTGCCGATACTATGTGTGGCGGAAGAGGGGTGGATGATTATAATGGTAACTATGGTAACAATGCCTGGAACACTACCACCTGCGCTAATCTTGCCAATGATGTCAATATATTTATCTAAGAATGCTTCACAATTCTGCTTGAAATCAAGCAGTTTGATTTTCTGAGCTTCAGCTGTGTTACAGCTCAGGCTTAGACAATCAAACTGCTTGATTGCGAGTTGACCTTGTTAACGTTGTCAAGCAGAGAAGATTAACGCAGGCGGTTGTGTAGTAGTAGTATAATTGGAGGATCTTGCATAAGCGATAATTTCAAATGATATTTATTAAACTTATATGCGGCCATATGGGGTGTATACGTTGTTGGAAAAACCACGAGTGTGTAATTGATGGAATGACGAACAATATAGTGAGTTTCGGTGTACACAGTTGAAATCTGGATACAGGATGAAAAATAGGATTCCAAAGCATTTTATTTTCTCTAAAATAGATTTTATATTGCAATTTAAGGAACAAATGACAATTTTGAAAAAGAAAGTATCGTGATATAACTTAGAAATGTAGTTTATTCCTATAATGAAGGAATCAGTGCACCAATGGGATTAGTTCCAATATCAAGCGAAAATGTGCACCGCCAATTCTTGTACAAGCTTCATGCATTTGTAATATCATAATGTTATTGGTGTAATATCGGGGTTAATAATCACGCCGTTTGCAGAACGCAACGGGACGTCACAATACGGAGAAGGGGGCGCACGGGTTCGACAACCGCCTACAGAGCATGAAGCCCATATTCTATGCGAGAGGACCAAACATCCGACAGAACTACACCGCCACCCCTTTCAACTCCGTGGACATCTACCCGCTGGTGGCTGACCTGCTTGGAATTCGACCCGCCAACAACAACGGCACCCTCGATAACACGCGGGCCTTCACTGTGTACAAACCCACATCAGGCGCGGCTAATACAGGACTCAATGTCACGCTGATGGCCATCATTTCTATATTTCTGGCATACGTATAATACACGCCGTCTAACATTTGAAGGAGCCAGTGAAAGTGTTCTTATCTCCACTGATCCGCTTATATTGAAGTTATCGGTAGAAAAGAAGGTTAACTCCCTCAATAGAGGGGCTAGTGTAAGAATGGGGCTAGCGACATGTGCGCCCAGCGTAGACCCAAATCAGCATGCACATCCGCGCACTCTGATCAGGGTATGCACTGCTAGCCGATCATTCACTGACATTTGCCTATTACCATCAGTAAAAACGTTCGGATTCTAACCCTACTGAGTGAGTGTCCAAGATGACCAAGATTATGCAAGTGGCGTAAGGTCCATTTTCTCAGCGGGCCGCCCAAATACAACGAACGAAATGATAAAATGTAGATCTATCCGCTAACTGCTTCATAACATTGACGGTATTGTGTTTTACCCCGCTGCCAGTAAAGTGAACCTTATTTCTGTAGGGATTCCGAACAGTATATGCCCTGATCAGCATGTGTATGCATGCGATGAATTGGACTGTACTGCTCTCTATATATTGTATCTGTAAATACATGTAAAACATATAGAGCGCGATGTGGATGCTGATCGTATTCAATGCTGAACGAGGAGTATGTCCCTTTTTTTAAAGCTGCCAATTGAAGTCACGAACGGACATCCAGCTAAATTATCCCGCATGATCGATGAAACTCTCATAGGTTACCTCCCTTAGACCAATTAGGCACTCTTTACCATTAGCGTGTCAAACACATGTCCGCAGTACATGCTTTCTTTGCTTATGGTTATTAATGACATATTTCACATACGTATTACATTATATACATGTGTATCAAACAATGTCAATTTAAGGTATGTAAATGTAAAAATGTTGACTGAATGTTCACAAAGAAATGGAACATGTGAATTATACAAAGATTGTACAGGAAACTTCAAATGCAGAATAAATGAGCTCGCACATGCCATATACATATTACATGCAATATCATACTAATGAGTATATGCATTAACGATGTGATTCGACATCTTTATCCCCATAAATAGTGTTTTAACAATACAAACAGGTAAAATAAGGGATCTTAAATTGGTGACTGTTTAATCTGATGTTTATTGGACGAGTTTACTAAGCTCATGAGCAACAAGGCTCTGCCGAGTTGCTCATGTGCTCAGTGAACGAGTGTAATGCAAGCCAGGTTAGTGAACCACGAACAAATCTTTTGGCACAGCCACATAAAAAACTTCAAAATTTGTGTTTGATCGTAATTAAAAACAATTATTTGTTTGCTTATTCTTTTACTATGTACATGTATTTCCTTCTCTTTTTTTCAACCGTCTTAAAAGTTTTAGATAATGTGTTGTTCAAGTCTGGCTTACTTTGCACATTTATTACAGTATTGTATTATTATTTGTATTGGTGCCCATGTTAGTACAAGATAATGATATATTGAATTCGAAGATATTTCCTATAGTTACCACATGTGAAAATTTAACAATATATGCATGCATGTCACAATATGTATAATATTATCCTCACATATTTTCGCTTTACCACTTTGTGAGGATTATATACACGTATACATTGATCATTGTATTTCCCCCAGGTCTCTCTCTCCCCTCTAGATGGAGATGGAGACACTCTGGGTCGATTTTACCTTTGTTACACACCATTAAGGGAATATATAGTTAGTTGTTTGTTTTTTTCTGATAGATATGCAGGAAAACAGTCGTGTTAACCTCGGACAAACTATACAAGTAGCTTGAAATATCATTGTCGAAGTTAACATACGTGTATTTGGCAATTATTAATTAACTAATTTATGATAAATTGACAAATCATATCTAGTCTTTCTAAATTGGGTCCTGGTGTTGACATACGAACAGCTTACGACCAATAGGATATCACTTGATGCAGTATACCGTAGATGGTTTTGAGCAGAGTGGATCCTGACCAGACTGTGCGCAGGCGCAGGTGGTCTCGATTTATGCTGGATACGACATACGGACATACACATTTTTTATTTATTTTTGTATTTTTTTGTAATACATATATAATACATACATATATGTATATGGGGTATTTCTTTGTTTTTGTTTAGATACATGTACATGCATACAGGTGGTCTGGATCTATGCTGGATACAACATACGGACATGCACATTGTTTGATATTTTTTGTAATGCATATGTAATGCATACATATATGTATATGTGGTATCTCTTTGTTTGGTTCACATACATGTATGTACATCTGGATCTATGCTGGATACAACATTCTGACATAAACATTTTTTTTTATTTTTGTGTAATATATGTGGTAATTCTTTGATTTGTTCAGATACATGTACATGCATACCAACATCTTATATCACCAAAGCATAATTTTCACTTCAGCATGTCTATAGTAAACACTATTTTCAGTGAAAAGTGGACCTTGCGGCGTTGTTTTTTTTTGCGCCGAGCATAATCTAAGATAAGTCTGACCGTCCGCTTCTTCTGATCAGGTCTTACGGTGTTCGCCACCCGATCACTGAGATATGTTTTGCTGTAGTCAGAAAAACCATACCATTATAATCATAATATAGTATTATGAATATAACATTATGACTGAGCAAGATGATCACGATCAACATCGGGTGCAGATGGCGTAAGGTCTGTCTTTGTTCCCAGCCGGCGGTCCATGTATACACGTGTATTTATAGAAGTGGTTTCCTCTCGATCTGTCAAGAAGTGTGTGAGTTTTTTTAGGGCGTGTGACCACGTCTTGCGCCCGGGATCTAGACTGGTTGAGTCTGAGCTATGCTCAGATTATGCTTGTCGGCCGACTGGTTTTTTCACGTCCATGTGGTGGTTGCATGCTCAGATAATTTTTGTACTTAAGGGGGGCAAATATAGTTGTGTCCTTAACATTAATTATCAAATAATCGATGTAATGTAAAATTACATATGAGTTTGTTTCAATGCGAAACTATCGAATAGTGCAATGTAATTGAGTTTGTATCCATCGGTGTTCCCACAATTTAAATATACAATTTGTACTCCAAGAGATTCGTTTTAAAGAGATTGTATTTTTAAAGGTTTTACACTAAGAATGTTATTCACTAAATTGGTGACATTACTTCACGTACATATCTGATACGCAGAATCTTTAATTCTGTTATTAATTGTAAATCATGGAACACCGATGGGGGCATTATTGTGAACGGATATGATCGCCTTTCTAATTGTTTGTGACCCTAGTGGCATTTCATTACTAATACAATCCTAGCAACCATGTCTACTTTCTATCTGTTCAAGTTTAGAATGTTGTATCTAAGGTCAATTGTACGCTACGCTTGGTTTCAGATTTAAGCAATTTCACAGCATAACAGCATAACGACATGGATATTAAAATATGAACTTTTAATGTAAATGGTATGGGGTAAAAAAGCAAACGCTTACAACTGATGCAATGGATTAAATAAAATTATTTTGCTATTTGTTTTATTCAAGAAGCACATTTTACTGCAAATGATAAAACACAATGGGAAAATGAATGGGACGGCGATGCTTTTTTCGGTGGGAATTTTAGTAATAAAGAAGGGGTGGGTATTCTAATATCACCAATTTGTTAGTATAAAATAAAACAATATATTGAAGCAGTAACCGGCAGAATGCAAATTCTAAAAATAAGTATATCAGAAAATAATTATACACTAATTCATTTATATGGTCCGAATGAAAACAGCTTTAACTTTTACCAAAATAATTATAATTATATGGAATCTTTCGAAACTGATACATTAATAGTAGGTGCAGATTTCAACTCAATTTTAGAACCGCATCTTGACAAGAAAAATGGAAGAAAAGATACAAATAAAAAGACACGAGACAAATTATTATCTATCATGAATAAATACAATCTACTCGATATTTGGAGAATTCTTAACCCTAATTCAAGAAAATATACATGGCATTCAAATAGTAAGCCGCCAATATTTTGTAGACTAGACTATTTTTTAATTTCTAAAAACATAATAAATCGCGTAGCAAATAGTAAGATTACCACAGGATATAAATCTTATCATTCAATGGTATTTTTCTCCCTTCATACACAATCTAATAAACGAGGTCCAGGTTACTTTAAATTAAATAATATCTTACTGTTAAATTCCGAATATCAACAAAATATTAGACATAATATTTCTTTAGTTGCTGAAACGAATGAAGGTGCAAATCCTAATACATTATGGGAGATAATAAAAGGAACGATTAGAAACGAAACTATAAGATTTGCTTCAATAGAAAAGAAAAAAAACAGTAAATATAGAAAAAAAGTTAACGGATGAAATAAATAAATTAGAATCAGAATATGCTAATACTACAGAGGAAGACCTTTTAACAGAACTAAATAATAAGAAAGACCAACTACATAATATACACGAAGAAATGGTTAGAGGAATAATATTACGAACCAACGCCGAATGGATAGAGGGTGGAGAAAAGAATACAAAATACTAAACTAATCTCGAAAAGAAACGGGCAGAAAATAAAACTGTAACTGGACTGAATATAAATAACAATATTATTACACATGACAACGAAATACTACATGAGCAGCAAGAATATTATAAAAAAGTTATATACAAAAAAAGACATGCAAGCAACTAATCATGATTTTTTCACGAATAATAATGAACATACATTATCGGAAGAAGAGAAACAAAATTGTGAAGACAAGTTATCTGAATATGAATGTAAGAATTGCATAAAGGAAATGAAAAATAACAAAAGTCCAGGTTCAGATGGTATTACGGTTGAATTTTACAAACTATTCTGGAATGATATCAAAGATTATTTTATAAATTCCATGAATTATTCATTAGAGAACGGAAACTTGAGCGAATTACAAAGACAGGGAGTAATAACATTAATACCAAAACAAGACAGTGATTTATCCATTCTTACAAACTGGAGACCGATATCCCTTCTTAATGTCGATTATAAAATTGCTACAAAAGCTATTGCAAACAGGCTGAACAAGTATTACCATCAATAATAGATCATTCACAAACTGGATTCATTAAGGGGAGATACATAAGAAAAAAACAGTAAAGTTTCGGGCCTCAAACTCAATACAAAAAAGTCTACAGTACTTCGGGTGGGTTCCCTAAAAAATACAACACTAATTTTTTGCTCTGCAAAGAATTTTATATGGGCATCAACAAGTGCAAAAACATTAGGCATTACTTTTTCAAATGATAATAAAAATATGCACGAACTAAACCTTACTCCGAAGATACAAGAATTCGTCAAAAGTCTTGAGACATGGAACAAAAGAAAACTAAGTTTATTAGGTAAAATTAATGTGATCAAAACATTTGCTCTTCCGAAATTGATATATCCATTTACAGTCTTACCTGACCCACCACGCAGCATAATTAAAATAATTAAAAACAAATTGTTTGATTTTCTCTGGGATGGCAAACCCGATAAAATAAAGCGGAACATAATAATTCAAACATATGAACACGGGGGTTTAAAAATGGTCGATATAGACAGTTTTATAAAAGCGATAAAAGCATCATGGTAAAAATAATATGTAATGATAAAAACCATGGCCAGTGGAAACTGCTATACACACAGAAACTTGAACCATTTGGTGGGAAACTAATTTTCGAATGCAATATAAACCACAGGATACAAAACACGTATGTAAAGAACATACTTTCCTATTCAATGTTTTGGCATCATGGGCTAACATCAATTTCTCAGAAAAAAACGAAAGTATATCAAAAGAAATTATATGGAATAATTCTAATATAAAGTATCAAAACAAAAAATATACATTAAATCTTGGCACGAAAGGGGTATCAAATTTATAGAACAGTTATATGATTATAGAGTAAACAGATTTATCTGTTTTAATGATTTTGCTGAAATATATAATATAAGGGCAGATGATTTTATCAAATACCAAGGTTTAGTAAATAATATTAATCTGCAATGGAAAGAAAAAATTAAAACAGAAAACATAAATGCCGTACAAACTCTGAAACCTAATTTACAAAAAGTGCAGACAGGCAATGGAGTAAAAAAATCTTCTATACACTACACAAAAAAAATAAAAAAAATATAGAATCAATAAAATCGGAGCAGAAATGGACGAACAAATTACCCGATTTTAATTTCGAATGGAAAAATATATTCACAACTTGTATGCAATTTACAATAGATACCACACTACGGAATTTTCAGTATAAATATTTAATGAGAATCATAGGCACAAATAAATTATTACTTAATTGTGGCATGGTACCAAGTAGTTTATGTGATTTGTGTAGCATGAATGTGGAAAATATAAAACATTTATTCTGGGAATGCCCAAACGTACAACATGTATGGTCAGAACCAAGAACATTCTTAAATGAAAGAGGTGTGGTTTACGAAGTGAATTTAATACGATTTCATTTGGTGTAAACCAAACAAATCTTATCGCTAAACAATTTAATTGCATTATCATACTTGCAAAATATTTCTTGATTAAATGTAAATATGAAAAACAAGAATTGTCATTTAATTTGTTCATGCAATATTTGAAAAGACGAATCAATATTTAAAAAGAAATAGCCACAATGAAAGACAATTTAGAGAACAGAACAGAACAGAACAGAACATATCTTTATTTTGAAAATCTCAGACCGCAACATGCGGTATATGAGTACATATTGATTTTCATGGCATAAACAATCAAAATGGCGACAGGGTGTCTGCTACAATAGTCAGGTGACATGTATTACAAATAATGGCATTCATGTGTCTCATTTTAAAGAAGCCGATAGAACACAGTGATGGAAAACGACATGATAAAGCCTTAAAGTAATACAAAAATACAAATAAAATGATTAAGTCCCAATGGGCGGGAGAAACTTCCATATGAGGCATTGCCCTATATGGATGCATAAGTTGTGTTTATCATACAAGTATTGAATTAATCAAGTAGCACAGAACATTTGTGTTGAATAAAAAACAAAAACTTTCGAAATCTGTTTCACTTATCAGCGTAACATAATTTTGACAGACATTTTTATGAACAATAAATATAATTGCTAACTATGGATATCAATATTCGAAATAAATGTACACTATATTGCAGCAGACTTGTATGCATGTATACTGTACTTGAAAAGTATAGATGAATGCGTTACACCAGGTTATACAAATGGAAATGACAGTGACATAGCCCAGCTGTCCTCAATCTCTACATGTATATATGCAGAGAAGGAGACTGGGTTAGCTTCAATTGGTATTGTCATCTTTTGACGCCCTCACGTTGAGCCGAAATTCGAAAGCACGTGAGGGATTCGTATGAATACAATGTTTTAATATATATTTACGTTTGTACATGTAGTTATCATGACTGTAAATATCTAGTATGCATGACATGTTTCAATCTACATTAGAGACATAGACTAACTTAAAAGTATTGATGTGCATATCGTGCTGCCTGAATGACAACATGGTCAAATGTGCGTCTTCAAACATTTGTGAATTTCACGATTGCAGACTGCAAACACACCGGTGAATATCGGGTGATTATGCTATGCTATCGATCGACATATCACTTTAATCAAATAATAATCATGATAATGATAACAAACACTGTAAATCCTCATGAGGCGGTTCGCCGTGAGCTGTTCCACCTGGGTCTGCAGTGTTTGCACACGATTGTTTTATGGTGTGTATGGATGAGAATGTGCATGTAAGCATTACTATGAATACAGTAATACATTTAGTATTGGTATATACTGTTAATTTCTACTCCATGAAATATTTTATCTACTACATACATGAACGTAATATATTGGGCCAATTCGGAGATTGCAGACGACAAGCATAGCGACACTCAGCTGGTCCCATTGTTTGTATTCGGCAATCAACCATGCGCACTGTACACATGTAATGGACTTTATTAAAGGTATCAATATGACGTCATTAGTGTAAAGGTGCATGATGTTTTTGGTCCACGGCTGGGTAAAGGGGTCTTACGGCGTTTGTGGACAGTGTAGTCCCAGACCAGACTGCGTGAATCGGCAGTCTGGTCAGGGCTTACTCTGTCTGACATACGGTAAATTAGTTAGTGCATCGGTCATATGCAATCATGTAGATACTGTAGAAGCTATGCCGTTGTATTGATCAGGGTATACATTGGTTTGAACGAGTAAAATTCCATTTTACAGTCGGTTAAACCAGTTAATATATATCAGTATACTGAATAGTTATTCATCCTTACGTAAATACAGACATTATTTCTTTGACAAATAGGCTTAACCTTTTCAATCAAATTGCGGAAGTGATATTTAGAAGTTCTTTAAATTTTAATATATTCGTACGGTTACAGAAATATTTCGCGATATATTTTTTTCGACTTTCAGAAAAGAACGGGCAAGTAAGTAGATAGTGGAATTCATCTCCTATATCTCCCGAGTTACACAAAAGGCATTTTCGTTCCGATGTATCCTGACCAGACCACCGACCTGTCTCTATAGGTAGTTTGTGGTTACTTGTTCGAAATTTAACTAAATTTATGTATAAAGATTTAGGCAAAATTCTGAAGTACTCTTCAAATTGTACGGTTTCTTTAAATATATTATACATTTTCCCCTTACTTGAAGCTGACACTTTCTCATTCCATGATTGTTTAAATTGATCTACAAGTGTTAATTTTATACTTTTAATGTTAACGGATGTATTGCTATTAATTAGTCCAGTGTTTCCTGTTTCATTTAATATGTTTTTAATATAGTGCAACCATTTGCAATTAAAATTATCTAGACTCGAAATGTGCTCGAACAGCATATATGATAACTTATATTGTTTACCGGATATTATTCTCTTCCAAAATCCTAACATTTTTGTTTTAACTATTATCTCCAGTGGATAATCTCCAGTAGATATACATATAATAAAATGGGGTAATTTCAACTTTTAACACCCACGAAATAATTATTAATAAAATAAAAAGACGATCAATATGTACCAAGCGTAGCAAAGTTAATTACATGCTTATTAACAGTATATGTCAACTATATTATAGTATTTACATAAACGTTAAACCACATGTATTACGAATTACGAGAACAGACCTCTTTATCTTTTTTCTCTCTTTCCTAAAACACTCTTCTTAAAAACATCTTCTTAAAAAAGCGCACTTTCTAAATACATTATGTATGCTCTTTTCTAGTGACATGTCATGTGATTTCAACTATGTTTTGTTATACAATATGTACATGATACATGATGTATTTAAAAAATTGAAAATAAACCATTTAAGAATGGGGCTAAGGAGTTAGCCACATTCTTACACTGGCCCCTTTATTTGTTATTGTATATATCACGGTATGAAATTACGAACGATTGACAACATGTGTCCATGTGTAACCTGTAGGTGAGTATACAATGTAACACATACCGGGTATGTATTCGGTTTAGATGCTCGACATGAGGCAAATACATTTGTCGGTGCTGAGCTGTCGTATGTCTCGGTCAATCGAACGGCTTGACTTCAACGTCCAGTTTCAATAACGTTTTATAAAGTGCTTCCTGATCATCATTGTTAATAATTAACGGAGTAGAGCCACTGGTGAATAACGCCTAGCAGGGATGGTAAAATGGTAACAATTCCTATGTTTAAACACTAGCAGAAACGACAATATAGCCTAAGCCCCACATCCCCAAAAATCAGTTTACCTCCCTCTCAAATGAAGAAAGGATTTGATGCTATTTTTTGCATATATACCTAGGCCAGTTACATTGCAGGTCAGATTACCCAAAGGTTTGCCGGCGAAAGTGCTCAAAATGGCTCAAAATGGCTCAAAATGGCGGAAATCCAAGATGGCCGCAAATTATAAAGATTTTTGCAATATTCAACATAACACAATTCTCAATTTCTATGCATATCAATTGAGTGTATGTTCAGTTTTTAAATCCCTAAACGTATTTTCATTAAGCACAATAAACTACCGGATTTGGCAAATTTTATATTTGCGGCCATCTTGGATTTCCGCCATTTTTAGCGCTTTCGCCGGCAAAATTTTGATTACTCTGACCTGCAATTTTTGACATATATAGATATGCCAGTTACATTGCAGGTCAGATTACTCAAAGGTTTGCCGGCGAAAGTGCTCATTTGGAAATGTCAAAAAATAGCATCAATTATTTTCTTTATTTGAGTGGGAGGTAAAGTGTATTTTTGAGCAGATAGGCGATTTTGGGCTGATGCTAATAGCTGAGAAAAAAATATCTCTAGATGCCACTTTGTAGAGGACAGTTGTTATGGTCAGTGTAGCAATCGTGTTGACTACCAAAAGCACGTAGGCAAACCCCTATATTTAACCAATCATTTTGCAAGTTGTCCGCAAATGACCCAACTGTTGGTTTATAAACATAAGTAGGCGAGTTGTACAATCCATGCGACACATTATTCCTATGTGAGTAGAACAAATCGAAACCGAACAGCCATTAGAATAATTACCTGAATTCATATTGGATTCACTGTAGTTTATCTCTAGATATAATGAGTTATGTTTATAATTGTAAAGCACACATACACATAATTATCGGAGTGCTCATATAGCTAAATTCCAATGGCATATCTTTAAACCGTACACCCTGCGGCCATCCTTTCTAGAGTCACGTGGTAGCGGGTCTATACGTCGGATTAAGTAGTCAATCAGCCCTTCTGGCAGGAACGAGTTCAGGAACCCCACAACCTGTAGGTAGATCATTAACACGGTTCTGCGTTATTGCATCTCCACATTTCGCTGATAATGATAACAAAGAAAGAAACATGGAATGCACTGTTAAGACATGGTGATATAATGCATCCAACGTGAGTAACATAAATAATTTGTGTCGACATGATTCCAGTCTACACGTTGGAATACAGCTGGCGCAACGTAAATTGACACAGAGTGAATTATAAATACGTGAGTATCTGAAGTAGCAACCGAACTTCACAAAGATATAGTCATATGTTTAATAAAACAACGCAAAAATGAGCTACATTATGACGAGTATGTGTATACAAGCTGATTTAAATGTCAACGGCTGACAAAAAGAACAGGCCAAGCATATTGGATATGTACCCGATTTGACAAAGCTAATATATAGCAAGAGTCAAAATCATGACCTTCAGTCCTTACGAACTTGTTACACATATCTTGGAAGAGCGAATAACTCAATCCACACCATAGAAAAGCAAGGTTACCGTTGTATATCAGGCACTATGTGGAGCGAAGTACAGAAATAAACAATGCAGCCAATGCTGTCTAATGGAATTACCGAGGAGGAGAGCAACTGTATTAACTAAAACCAAGTATCATTGGTACACTGCTATCGTTTAAACACCAAGGTGTGTGATCACGTAGTACTCACAACAACAACAAGTATTGAAACTTCCAGAATCCATCCGATTGAAAGTACTTATTATTTTATATTGTCCTTATTACGTAACGGATTTTGATGAAATATGGCGCATCAAACGTGTCTTGTTAAGCTGCATTTGGTCGTCTCTGTATTTTTCCCTAAACTTCTGTCGCTTTTGCGAAGAATCGACACGGAAATCGATTCTTTGCAAAAACGAGATAAGTCTGTGTCAAGCTCCCTGGACCACCAAATGCATCTCACGAAGACGCGTTTGCTGCGCCATATTTCATCAAAATCCGTTGCATATTAAGGAAGCTATCAAATAATACTTACTTTGGAGTGGTCGACGTTGTTGTTGTTGTAACCACGTGATCATGCTCCTTAAACACGTTTAAGGTTCTATGCTGATTAAATTACCCACGTCCAAATGTATTAAACAAGAACAATGTATTCGCGACTGTTTAGAGTCATTGTGTGTGCTACTACGTTCGGTTGGATGGAATGTGCCACTTGCTACTGGCGAATGGACACAGTTCATCGAAAATATAGACTACATTTTCATCAAGAAGCATCCTATATCGCGTCCGGGCTATGACATTTGGTTTAACAAATGTGCTTGCGACATTCCAATGAGTTCCCTATATTATCTCCCTTTATAACTCTCCACCAATTAGCCAATAACAAGGAGGCCGCCTCGTATTGTCGGAAGAACGGGAAGCGATCAGAACGCGTTAATACAAGAACCTATTCGATAGTCGGTACTAGATTATTCGATTATTGTGCTCTAGACTAGTATTGTGTGACGCGTGTTACAAATAATGGATGATAAATACAATAGTCGGCTACAATTCGTGACACCCACAAACATGGCGGTATCATTTTACCAGTCTAAAATATCGGCCGCTGGTACATAAAAACATTAATTTAAGCTTTCCAAGAACATTGGAATCTCTGGGAAGTGTCATATCTGATGTGGATGATATAATAAAGATGGTTGTATGTTCACGGCAACTGCCTGTCAAGGCAAACTAAGATGCAGCTGTTAGTCTATAGACTATCGTTTTTATCTATCCAACCCAGCTATGACATTGCCTCCACGTATGCATTGTTCCCACGTATGTCACAGCAACAAACTGTGCACAAATCCTGTCCATACATCATACTAATAAGCCCATACCATTGAGAGTAGATAATTCCAGCACAACAATATTTACACAATTCCCTAACATTTGATTGGCCCGTAGCAAGTCTCTGTCCAAAATTTATATCCCAGTAAACTCCCACGCCGAACAACTTTCCGTAACCGTGAGGCGCAGTTAAAATAATTCTTAAGAAAACGGAAAATAAACACATTTTCTTGATGAATTTATTTCAAATGCTGGAATTATAAGGAATGAATGGCCTTTTTGTGGAATTTATCGGGGTATAAACTTGGAAAAGTCGCGGGAATACTGCCATTCATTCCTATAATGGATCTTTATTCGATACTGAGATTTCTCCAGTCATAGGGGTTACCACAGAATTATATTTAAACAGAGTGAAATGGCAACTCAAATGTATTCATTCAGGTTTCTGTATAGATTTCGCACTTTTAGTTACTACATTATGGGCTAGTAGATGCAAATAGCTTCAACTAGTTGTTTGCAATCAGTGTAGACCCGGATGAGACTGCATATGAACATATGACAGCTTATGTGAGTATTGCACATGTGTCGTAAAACAACTAGTCACCGCTACTTGCATATACCGGCTGATATTGTTATATGTTGACTGTTCAATTTGTCCATTTTTCTCTCATCCATTCCCTCATTATTGTAGGGCAGAATTGACTGTATGTAAACACATTGCAAATCCTCAATTCAGCTACAATGATCCTATCCATATGCATATTCATTGCTTTCATCTCTTTCATTCTGCTCATTTCCCTTCAAGTATGTCTCGTTTCTGTCCGTTTCAGACGACCGCAACCTGTACGGAATTGCCTTCGATACTTTGAGTTGCCGCACTTACACGTGTTCACGATCCAACAGTTCTTGCCGGCTCAAATTAGTTGTGACTGCCATATTGGGAACATCACCGGGTGTTTCACTGCTAGTGGACGGGACAGTAATAGAATTGGAACTCGCTTCTGAGGTGTGTGAACTATGCAGCCAACACTGACAGTCTTGCATGCAGCTTTATTTCCCGGCATGAAGCCACCTTGCCATAATTTTATTTATAACCACTTATCTATAATCAAATGGACTATTTTACATCCGAAACATTCTAGCCCACTTCTGTCAGACAGTTTAAGACATTGACCAAACTTAGACATTGCGCTTCGTTCCGTACAGAAAGTTCATATTTTAGTCCACCATTTGAACCGTCTCACTGAGGGGTAATTGCACGAATACTTAACCAATGTCTTAATTTCCGTCACAGAAATCACGTGTAGCGAATTCTGAATTACAGGTGATAAGAGCTGTTTGTATGACAGGGGTACATTTATGTGTTTATGCCAGTTACCGTACATCCCTTAATCTGAAAGCCACTGCAATGTGAATGGCGCACTGGTCTAGATACTTTAATACCAGAAGAACCAGTTGTTAAATCATCTGATAGTGATTACCAGTTCATCAATGTGACATGACAGTTCACTGGTAAGCTTCCAACACATTTTGTGAGCATGTATAAGGAAACAGATGAGAAATGTTAAGGCTGCAGACCCTGTTGATCAGTGTTTTGCTTGTACGGTGAACTTGCCACATGTGAAAATGACCTGCATCTTCCTCAAAATGACATAGTTGCATGTTTTGGTGTTCTTGCATCTATTCCTCAACCAGTGGAAGAAATGGACAGTATGAAAGTCATCTCTGTGTTCTGTAATTCCATTTTCAGCACATGTGGGCAGTGCTGGAAAGGCGGCGCTTTAAATGCTGAATTTGTCCGCAAGCAGGTCTTGAGCAAACATTCTGACTGCGGGTTTAATAGGTCACTTGGGCTACAATAATTTGCATGGTTTTGCATGAAATTTATTTATTTACATGTGGCAGTGACATGAGCGGGTACAATTTTTAAAAATAAAAGTTCTTAATGTGGCAGTGCTCGGGCAAGTTGGTTAGTTTCGATTTTTTCCTATGGGCCTTCTAGTAAATATATAAAAACCACATGTCTGTGGCTTGTGAAAATGTTCTACAATTAATTAGCAAACATCATATGATGTTTTCCACTGCATAAAACATTTTTCTGCAAAAATGTGTGATTTTGCTTGCATCTGTGTCATGCTGGCATGATTTCAGTTGCAGAAGAGTGCGAAACTGCTGCTCGGAATTTTCGTCCGCAATATTGGCAGCCATTTTATTTGTCAGAAAGGCAGGTCTACTGTTCGAAAACAAAACGGTCGGTACCAGTACATACTATGATCAGTGTGACAAGGTGTGATTGCAGAATTGGTACAATTAGCAAGTATTAGTGCAAACTCCGCATGGGATATTTGAAATCCATGTTGTGAAATGTGTGGCCGCGGCCAAATAAATGCAGATTTGGGCGCATTTTGTGTAAACACAGCAGAGTGCAGACAGCCTGTGCATTAAGTCTGAATTGGCGTGTGTTGTTAATATAGCTCTTGTACCTATCAGGTAGCAAGTGCATGCAGCAAACAGATTATGTGAATATGTGAAGTGAAAATAATCACAAATAAGTTTCGGCTGCGGTCGCATGCCCGAAAACTCCATAAATTGCCTAAAATGTGAGAGGACTGCCACCTAACTGCCTGTATGGTCAACTTCAGACAGTGTGCCAGCAGCACAACTTTGATTTTGGACGGTAATATCAAGTAAAATATGTGTCTGCTATGCACATAACAAGTTACAACGACAAACGCCCATTAATAATACCGCACTTCCTAGTTAGGCAGAGATGACTGGTCGTGACAAAAAGGATTTGCTCTACTGAATTTCCGATCAGTGCAGCATAAAATCGGCCTGCATATTCAGTTCAAGACGTGAAATTTTCGTCCTCGACAGTATTCATGATGCATACTATAGTAATAAACCCATATCAAGTTGCAGGAGTCTGTAAGTTGATCAACGTTTATACTGATTACAAACGAAGTAGCCTAAAGCACCTTTTGTTGCGTCGCAATATTTTACGATTCATGACTGTTTCCCGATTGTTTATGCGCGCCGTAAACAACATCGTTTGAGCTGGGTCCATACCCAACTGTTTCGAGTGACGTCACAACCACCTGCGAAATTACTCATGTGCGTCACTATTTATAGTAAATACTGTAACTTTTGATACTAATTGAAATAAAGATAGTTTTGTTAATACATTTAAATATAATTTATTTAATTTCACATCATAACTTTAATCTGCGAATAAATACTATTATCATCTAAAACATGGATACATTATATTATGCTTCGTTATTTCCTAAATTCGACGGGTACAGTAGTCGACAAATATACCAAAATATGTAGGTCTGTGGCATTTCGATCCATCACGATTTCACTGTATATGATATTAGTCAATAATTATAACTTGTGTACATTCAGAAATGTCAGATGTTTAATACACAATGTGTTAATCGAATTGATCTGCAGGACACATCTACTGTTTGTGTTGGTAATATGTGTCTGCACAAAACATGGTTGCTACCTACGTATTGTAGGGTTTACTATTTAAAATCTGTGTAAAGCCGATGAGTTTTCACAAGTACGTTATGTACGTAAATGTCTGTATATTATGGTGTATATATGGAGACCGACCCACAAATTCGGATATTAATATTTTGCAGAAATAATATTTAATACAAATTTCATGAAATCAGTATCTGCTATATCTGCATACACAATGGTCCGGTTATTTAACGTGTTTATGCAATATTGTTCATACGCTTCAGTTCTTATTGGTAATTAAATTAAGTACTAATTTGTATACTCCTATCACAAGTACATCCTGGTTTAACGGAAATTGCTCGTTGAGCCAATACATGTATTACTAGGATGCGGTCGCAATAGCAATGCAACAGGCAACAACTTGGTGTATGCGTTGTATACTTATGGCGTGTACTTTAGATGCTGCACATGCTGAGCGGATATTATATTATAAAATAATAGTTTTGTTTTGGTTTATGATGTACAATAACACTACCATAACTCCGTATCCATATAATTAGTAGTATTAATGCGCACTGTAAGCAACTGGTGCATACTGGTTGGGGCATCGAACATAGAACATATTATACTTCTACTTTCAGTCTGTCCAAAGCCAGCTGCTGTACTGCTAGTGTTATTCAGAATATTGACAGTATACCGAAATGAGACCACATACGATACAATAGATCACCGTACAGTGATAATAAAATAATTGTCAACAGATACCGAGGTGCAAGTATTACAAGATGTGTGTGGAAAACCAAAGCATGGTGATACTGGATATACATTTCATAAGGTCGGCCATATTGTATATGCAACATAACACGTTTATACCACAAAGTATATGTTTTTGTTGCGTACTATTATCAATACCAATATGCTAAGCACATTGGCACTATGTTAGTTTCATATATGTGTGTTGTTTCAATACTTAATTGCTCGTACGTGCCTGGTCTTTAAATAATTCATAAAAATCATGTAAAATGGCAGCCATGTTGGACTTTAGTACATCATATTCTTGATAAAATGGATTGATAAACATATAGCCGTCTATAAAGTATTAAATGTCTGACGCTTATCGGTGTTTGTGCTTTTAAAACTGCTATCACAATACGATATGCCCCTACATGTAGTACAGTATTATTTCAATGGCGGCCATCTCGTTTATGCAAATTACTAGGCTTAAGCTTCTACTTCTAAAGGTATATCATGCGGAAATATATAGAGTATATATGTTCAGTCACATTGGTAACAAAAATATTTGGTGCGCCGAGATGGTACTAAAAGTCATATTTTATGCCGATACGCCCAGGGCCTAATGGGGAATACTAGGAACTTTCATATAACTTTCAAGATAATTTTACTACAAAAGCAATTTTCAAATTCGTGAGCTGGCAGGCCAACTAACCGCTACGACGATCATGATGATTGCCAGATTACCATGATTATATAATTTACAGTCCAAAAGAGTTACCATGTTGTTGGTGCAAACCAGTAGTGTTGACATTTCCGATCCAAATGATATGTTACGAGACTGATCAAATGTTGTCACGACAGAGATACACATTGCTGGCATAGGTTATTTTTATCCAAAGTTTGTTGAATGTCAACATAACTTAAGGAAGTTATTTAAGTTAGCTTGTACGGTTATCCTAGCCATGTAAGTATATAGTGTATATGTACATATGGTATATGGAAAGTGCATGTATCACGTCATGAACATAGCGATGTTCTACGCGTATGTGAAACACAGACATCGTGTATGTGGTCAGCATTTACATGATTATACACATCATGACAATGACGACTTGTCTTGTACACCCCTATGGCACCTACTCTACGTGCAGTGAGCAAGGTTTTCATTGTCTTCTTACAAAATGCGCATGGTGTGTAATATCTATGATCGTGATGATACCTCTTCGATTTGTATTACTCATGCTAGTCACAATGGTCGTATGGTTGCTTTTCTGATTATAACTTGAGGAAGTGATTACATATAACTGTTATAGATTATTTTTGTCCGAAACAAACACAAAATATGTTGAATGTCGACATAATTTGAGGAAGTTACTCAAAATAACTGACACTCGTTATCCTAGCCCTGAAAGTATATATGTCCGCAAACAAACTATGCATGGTATATGGAAAGTGTATGTACAACATTATGAAGATAACGCGACCTGTATGGCATGTGTATATCTACATGTTATGCACATATGTGAAACCCAGCTATGGGGTATTTTTTCAAGATAACGTGAGACAATTATTACACATAACTGGTATAGGTTATGCTTGTCAAAACAAATACGAACTTTGTTGAATTTCAACATAACTTGAGGAAGTTATTCAAAATAACTGTCACGGGTTATTCTAATATAGTGCATGCCTACCAAATTATACATGGTAATTGGGAATTACATGCACAGCATTAGAAACATGACGAAAGTCTAAATGTGTTAGCATATGTGAATCCCAGGTATGGTCATTACGATCATGAATGCGTATCTGAACCAACCCAGTATAGAGTTGTACCAACCCCATGTGCTGTGAGCAATGTATTCATGATTTTCTGAAAACATGTACATGATGTACAATACCTGTTCTGTTTGGGTTATTTGACTCATGGTAGTCATCGTTATGTGGTATTTGGGTAAATGTAGCTTGAAGAGGTCACTAAACACTCATGTAGCCTGCTAAAAATCTGGTTTGCTTATTATAAGCATGGTGGGTGTTTCAATTGCGGAATGGTGAACAGTGCATATCATGATCAGACTGTGTGAATGCACAGGCTGATCTGGATCTACACTGATCGCAAACCAATTAGCCCCATTTCTCCAGTCACAGCCAGATATATAGACAGATACAGTGTCCGCATGCCAAACTTATGAAAAATAACTGACATGTTATGTCGACGAAAGCAAACATGACACTTGTTGAATGTCATCATAACTTGAGGAAGTCTTTTATATTTTTTGTATCCGTGACTAGCTTAGACTATTTCATCTATCTTTTATATGTTCTGTATCCGTGACTAGCTTAGACTATTTCGTCTGTCTTTTATATGTTCTGTATCCATGACTAGCTTAGACTATTTCATCTATCTGATGGAATGACGAACAGTGCATATCCTGATCAGGCTATGCGGATGAACAGGCTGATCTGGATCTACACCAGTCACAACCATATTTTATAAATGTAAAAAATACATATTTTTCTAAATTGTTATCTCCCGTTTCCCGATGTGGCGCAATCGTTATCACGATTATACCCGTACAACAAAATAGTTCCGCGAAGTATGCTCATATCGCTTAGGGTTATCACGTGCATGTGCACAATTGTAGCAGCGACTAGATAAATGGGGCTTATGGGATTTGTGAAGCTCCTGATTAAATAGCGCAGTTGTGTAGCCTGATAGCGGTCCATATTGCATGTGAGACGCATGGCGGATGTTTCATTGATGGAACAAGGAACAGTGCAGATCACAATCAGACAGTGCGGATGCATAGGCTGATCTGGATCTACACTGGTCTCAAAACCCACAAGCCCGATTTCTCAAGTCAGTCACAATTATGAGTGTGTCGTTGACATGTCACAAAGCTACCATTATAGTGTAGTGTGCATAACCATTGTCAGACTGCATGCCATAACAATGAAATACGCCATGTTATGTTGTACCTTTGGACATTTCAGAATTTCATGAAATACGTTTACAAAATTTACAATATTTTCCGTAAATGGCGTCAAAAGTTGACAAAATTTTCAGGGTACATGCGGAATTATTTTACGGAAAATAATGTAAATTTTGTAAACGTATTTAATGAAATTACGCAGATGTCCGAAGAAACAAAATCACATGGCGTCTCTCATATTAGAGTAACACCATTACTCCAGTCCACTGTCAAGTTCCGTATCTATGGAACGCCACATCTACATAAACTCAAATAATTAATGCTAGCTTTAAATATTTAGAGCTAGCAATAAATATGTAGAGCTAGCTCTAAATCATGTGACGAGCTCTTTAAATCATATGGAGCTAGATCTACATATTAATGTTAATTATTTGATTTTATTTAGATTTGGCGTTCCAGGAACGCCAAATCTACATAAACTCAAATAATTAATGCTAGCTTGCTAGATCTAAATACTTACAGCTAGCATTAAATATTTAGAGCTAACTCCAAGTCATTTGGTTTAAATAGTTTGTATGTGTATAACGCATGATATCAATAACAATATAATCAGTACTCAGAGCTCCAGATAAGCTTTGTGTCTAAACCGTACTATACCCCCTGATTTCAAAATCATTGCGTATTTTACTTTTACACATGGGTTATTGGGTTTTTTTCATTGCTTTTTGGGGAACAAATGATAAAAAAATAACAAATTTAAACATTCACTTAATTGAGCTGCAAAAAGCAAACGTTTGCTTTTTGCAGCTCAACTAAGTTACGTTTCAACTTTATGACAGTATTTTCACTACTCAATTAGAAAATCAATGCGTATTTTCACATAGCTGTGCGTATTTTGTACTCTGTCCTTTGATATTCAATGCGTATTCAGCTAAAATAATTGCATAATAACTTATAAATGTAGTGTATTCCTATAATGAAGGAATCAGTGCACCAATGGGATTAGTTCCAATATCAAGCGAAAATGTGCACCGCCAATTCTTGTACAAGCTTCACACATTTGTAATATCATAATTTTATTGGTGTAATATCGGGGTTAATAATCACGCCGTTTGCAGAACGCAACGGAAGATCACAATACGGAGAAGGGAGCGCACGGGTTCGACAACCGCCTACAGAGCATGAAGCCCATATTCTATGCGAGAGGACCAAACATCCGACAGAGCTACACCGCCACCCCTTTCAACTCCGTGGACATCTACCCGCTGGTGGCGGACCTGCTGGGCATTCCACCCGCCAACAACAACGGCACCCTCGATAACACGCGGGCCTTCACTGTGTACAAACCCACATCAGGCGCCGCTAATACAGGACTCAATGTCACGCTGATGGCCATCATTTCTCTATTTCTGGCATACGTATAATACACGCCGTCTAACATTTGAAGGAGCCACTGAAAGTATTCTTATCTCCACTGGTCCGCTTATATTGAAGTTATCGGTAGACAAGAAGGTTAACTCCCTCAATAAAGGGGCTAGTGTAAGAATGGGCTAACTCCCTAAAGGAGTTAGCCTCATTCTTACACTGGCCCCTTTATTTGTTATTGTATGTATCACGATATAAAATTACGAACGATTGGCAACATGTGTCCATGTGTAACCTGTAGGTGAGTATACAATGTACCACATACCGGGTATGTATTCGGTTTAGATGCTCGACATGAGGCAAATACATTTGTCGATGCTGAGCTGTCGTATATCCCGGTCAATCGAACGGCTCGACTTCAACGTCCAGTTTCAATAATGTTTTATAAAGTGCTTCCTGATCATCATTGTTTTCAATAATTAACGGAGTAGAGCCACTGGTGAATAACGCCTAGCAGCGATAGTACATAGAGAATAGTAGGTTAGTGCCGTGAATGGGAAACACTATCTGGCAAGGCTTAGGAAACGGGATGGGCGAGGCTCTGCCGAGCACATCCAGTTTCCGAGCCGCGCCAGATATATTTCCCATTCAAGGCACTAACCTACTATTCTATTTATCCCATGAACCCCTACTAATGGATTTTAAATGCAAAAAAAAATAATCCCAGCCACCGCACATATTCATACGCAGTGATTATGTCGTATTGACAGGATATCAAAAATATTTCACGGCACCGTGTTTCACGGCACATACGCACTGTGTTGACGGGATAAAATGGTAACAATTCCTATGTTTAAACACTAGCAGAAATAACAGTACATCCCCAAACATCCGTTTACCTCCCTCTCAAATCAAGAAAGAATTTGATGCTATTTTTTACATATAAACCTATGCCAGTTACATTGCAGGTCAGATTACTCAAAATTTTGCCGGCGAAAGTTCTCAAAATTGCGGGAATCCAAGATGGCCGTCAAATATAAAGATTTTTTCAATATTCAACACAATTCTCAATTGCTATGCACATTAAATGACTGTATGTTCAGTTTTTAAATCCCTAAACGTAATTTCATTAAGCACAATAAACTACCGGATTTGGCAAATTTGATATTTGCGGCCATCTTGGATTTCCGCCATTTTTAGCGCTTTCACAGGCACAATTTTGATTACTCTGACCTGCATTTTTTGACATATATACCTATGCCAGTTACATTGCAGGTCAAATTATTCAAAAGTATGCCGGCGAAAGTGCTCATTTGGAAATGTCAAAAAATAGCATCAAATTTCTTCTTTCTTTGAGTGGGAGGTAAAGTGTATTTTTGAGCAGATAGGCGATTTTTGGCTTATGCTAATAGCCGAGAAAAAATATTTCTAGATGTCACTTTGTAGAGGTCAGTGTAGCAATAGTGTTGACTACCAAAAGCACATAGGCAAACCCCTATATTTAACCAATCATTTTGCATGTTGTCCGCAAATGACCCAACTGTTGGTTTATAAGCATAAGTAGGCGACTTGTACAATCCATGCGACACATTATTCCAATGTGAGTAGAACAAATCGAAACCGAACAGCGATTAGAATAAGTATCTGAATTCATATTGGATTCACTGTAGTTTATCTCTAGATAAAATGATTTCTGTTTATAATTATAAAGCACACATACACATAGTTAACGGAGTGCTCATATAGCTGAATTCCAATGGCATATCTCTAAACTGTACACCCTGCGGCCATCCTTTCTAGAGTCACGTCATCACTTGCTGGGCGACAGGTGGTAGCGGGTCTATCTGTTGAATTAAGTAGTCCATCAGCCCTTCTGGCAGGAACGAGTGCAGGAACCCCACAACCTGTAGGTAGATCATTAACATTGTTCTGCGTTATTGCATCTCCACATTTCGCTGATAATGATAACAAAAAAAGAAACATGGAATGCACTGTTAAGTCAGGGTGATATAATCCATCCAACGTGAGTAACATAGATAATTTGTGTCGACATGATTCCGGTCTACACTTTGGAATACAGCTGGCGCAATGTAAATTGACACTAGAGTGAATTATAAATACATGAGTATCTGAAGTATCAACCGAACTTCACAAAGATATTGTCATATGTTTAATAAAACAGCGCAAAAATTAGTTCCATTATGACGAGTATGTGTATACAAGCTGATTTAAATGTCAATGGCTGACAAAAAGAACAGGCCAAGCATACTGGATATGTACCCGATTGGACAAAGTTAATATATAGCAAGAGTCAAAAGCATGACCTTCAGTCCTTACGAACTTGTTACACATATCTTGGAAGAGCGAATAACTCAATCCACACCATAGAAAAGCAAGGTTACCGTTGTATATCAGGAACTATGTGAAGCGAAGTACAGCAATAAACTAGAGCAGCTTGAGCTGCATCAACGGTTTGAGCCTCAAACATTGATTTCATGTGTAACTAAGATTTAGCCCAAGGTGTAAACTATTGGTTGCAAAAAGAATTTCTGAAGTTTTAGAATGAACAGTCCAACATTATTGTGTTCGCATCATCACACCGATGTGAGGCCGGTTAGCTTAGAGGTAGAGCGATGGACTCGGAGCGAGGGATACCGGGTTCGATCCTCAGCCAAAGTTTTAGCTAAAGGACTGAAATATCGACTACAGCAAAAACAATTTAAATCGAATGATAAATAACGAAGCTGACGTCACATCCGTTTGCTCTATTTTGAAAACTTGAAAAAATACGTTCATCTTTGACATCGAATAGAGCCGTAAGTAGTCAAGATATAGCTCTGAAAATTATCATCTTTCATGCGGCTGACACTCCCCTATCACCCTGGCAAGAAATTATGTTGCTGACAGTACTGTACAAATTGGAAAACGTTTGTAAAGACCACCCGTTATCAGCCGAAATTCGGCAAAATCGTTGATAAGTGCATATAGCTCTTTTATTTGAGCAGATAGCCGAAAACTGTCAGCGAATTTGAGATAGAGAATTTTGTCAGCTTTCTAATGCAAAAAGAATTCTTGAAATCGGTTGGAAAATAAGGAAGTTATAGGAAGTATGACGTCACTTCCGTTTTCGTGGAAAGTAGCATTAAAAGATATCTGAAAATCTCTGAGTCTCTGCCCACACTTGAAAAATTTGAAGTCGATCCGACCAGCCATTTGGTGTAGATGGAGGGAGCCCGTAAGTCAGCGGATGATTATTTTTCGATAGTTATCGCCCTTAAATTGCAGTTTACGCCATTTGTAAATACACCTGAGAAAATTAAATATGTGCAATATTCCGCCAGTGAAGTTTTCGTTTGTTTTTCACCATAGGCCTGACACAAAGCGGGAAAGTTTTAGCTAAAGGACTGAAATATCGACCGCAGCAAGAAATTTTGAAATCTATTGATAAATAACGAAGCTGACGTCACATCCGTTTGCTCTATTTTGAAAACTTGAAAAAAAGACGTTCATTTTTGACATCCAATAGAACCGGAAGTAGTCAAGATAGAGCTCTGAAAATTATCATCTTTTATGCGCCTGACATTCCCCTATCACACTGGCAAGAAATTATGTTGCTGACATTACTGTACAAATTGGAAAACGTTTGTAAAGACCACCCGTTATCAGCCGAAATTCGGCAAAAAATCGGCAAAATCGTTGAAAAATATGTACATTTTTCAACTTCAAATGCCTATAGCTCTCTTATTTGACCAGATAGCCGAGAACTGTCGGAGAGTCCGAGATAGAGAATTGTGTCAGCTTTCCAATGCAAAAAGAATTGTTGAAATCGGTTGGAAAATAAGGAAGTTACAGAAAGTATGATGTCACTTCCGGTTTCGTGGAAAGTGGCATTAAGAGATTTCTGAAAATCTCTGAGTCTCTGCTCACACTTGATCCGAATCGGCATGCAAAATTTGAAGTCGATCCGACCAGCGGTTTGGGCTGTAGACTGAACGGCTGAAAAAACAAAAAAAACAAACGAATACAATAGGTTTTCGGCGCAGCTGAAAGCCGCCTCAAACCTAACAATGCTGTCAATGCTGTCTAATCGCATTACCGAGGAGGAGAGCAACTGTATTAACTAAAACCAAGTATCATTGACACACTGCTATCGTTTAAACACCAAGGTGTATGTATGATCACGTGGTACTCACAACAACAACAAGTACTGAAACTTCCAGAATCCATCCGAGTGAAAGTACGTATTCTTTTATATTGTCCTTATTACATGTACGTAACGGATTTTGATGAAATATGGCGCATCAAACGCGTCTTGTTAAGCTGCATTTTGGTGGTCTCTGTATTTTCGCCTCAACTTCTGCCGTTTTTGCGAAGAATCTATTTCCGTGTCTATTGCCAGACACCCTGAACCACCAAATGCATCTCATGAAGACGCGTTTGCTGCGCCATATTTCATCAAAGTCCGTTGCATATTAAGGAAAATATCAAATAATACTTACTTTGGAGTGGGCGACGTTGTTGTTGTACGTGATCATGCACCTTGAACACGTTTGATGTTATATGTTGATTACATTACCCACTTCCAAATGTATTAAACAAGAACAATGCCTTCGCGACTGTTCAGTGTCATTGTGTGTGCTACTACGTTCGGTTGGATGGAATGTGCCACTTGCTACTGGCAAATTGAAACAGTTCATCGAAAATAAAGACTACATTTTCACCAAGAAGCATCCTATATCGCGTCCGGGTTATGACATTTGGTTTAACAAATGTGCTTGCGACATTCCAATGAGTTCCCTCTATTATCTCCCTTTATAACTCTCCACCAATTAGTCAATAACAAGGAGGCCGCCTCATATTGTCGGAAGAACGGGAAGCGATCAGGATGAGATGAATGTGACCCGCCAATTAACATTATAGACAAAGCTAACGTGTTCATACAAGAACGGCAAACACTGTTTCTGTTGTATTGTCTTACGACTTACACAATACCAGTCCAACAGTTTATTGCTGCCCTGGATCAGATGGCGATACCGAGGCGTACTGTTGGTAACGGCGTCCTCCAATCCGTCCAACACGGGGTCAATTGTACGGACGATGTCGGAACACTCTCCCACAGCCCTCGGAGACACGTGTCCCGGTATTCGTCGCCGTACGCGGCTCGAACCTCTGGCGTGGTGGCCGCCCATTCCGAGTCCGAGGCATTGACGATTCGATCAATCTGACATTGACATAATATATTTAGATATAACTGATGAACTGGGTTAGATCAAAGTAAATTTAAATTGCAATTGTAACAAAGGAACTAGCTGGGAGTTACGGGTACCCCATTTCTGTACAAATATTTCAACCGACTCCATTCTCTGGTACTGACGTAATAACAAACAGATGTGATTGCGATCAATTCAGCTACTGTAACGATACTATACCAAACATTGTACAAGGTGCATGCGTTATAATTTAACTGCAGTTGTCATAGTTCAGAGAATCACATATTTACATTTGCTTTCTGAAGCATCCCCGTCACTCCGCCAAAGTTTCCTGGTTCAATAATGATGACCTTTACCCCGAATCTGAACATCTCGCGCCTGAGGATATCCGAAAACGCCTCGCATGCCCATTTCGTCTGGGTATAGATAGCATCAGTTGCCAAGGCAACCCGGCCCCGGACACTGGTTACATTTACAACTCGACCTAAGAATTAAAAGCGGACATAACTAGTACGGAACATTGCGTAGAACAACAGGGGCGCGTTTCACTAAACTTCGTACGACTAAAATTTCGCAAGTGAAAAATTGTGATAGTCTGTAAATTTCACATTAACGATGTTTTCGTGTAAACAATTATTGGATTTACATTTATTGAGCATAGGCTGCATATGCAGCCTATGCTCAACAAATGTAAATGCATCAATTGAAATTTTCAGACGATCCTAAATTTGCACTTACGAACATTTTAGTCGTACGAAGTTTAGTGAAACGGGCCCCTGGACACTGACACTACCATAAATATGGCAACATTTACTGGGTATATTCAGGAAAAAGCACGAACTCAGCTGTACAGTATTTCTCACAAACGTCTGAATGTATATCCCTGCAATTTGGAGTGTATTAATATAAATGAGTGTATGTTCCCAAAATGAATCGAACTATGATCTGCAACTGGCAACTGGCAATATTATTTTCCGAAGTGGCTATATTATAGGGTTAACTGTATTGTAATGTTGAAATTTGCGGCGTAAATCAGAAAATGATATGTCGGAAAATCTGTTTAATGGCGACTCTAGCGGAGCCATTAAACACGTTTTCCGACCTATCATTTTCTGATATACGCCGCAAATTTCAAAATTACAATGCGGTTAACCTATTTCTAATGCACCTTTACTACTGGCGTAGGAATACATATTGAAATAATTTGCGACCGTTCATCAACAATGATATAGCTGTAATGTATGACCATCAGCCAGTTAGATTGAGTGATATGGATAGAGTGCATTAGAAACACGTTTTGATCAAACTTCATTCAATTAAATTCGGCCGTTTAGGTTTTGGATCATGATTTATAGCTTTTATCACCACGTGATACTGAGTAACTGAGTCGAAACGTTTCAGTTCTCTGAAGCACTTGTGTGAAGTGATATTGTAACAAAGTATACTCCACTATGGATACATTTTATATTATACTGAATTTATTACATTATCACAGCCATTTTGGCTGTGATAATGTAATAAATTCAGTATTGCAGTCGTTAGTTCTATATGAAATAATGCATTTAGGGTAAACCAAATGATTTCTCCCTCAAAGTATACTTTGCTAGATAAGTATACTTTGCACTTTTGATGAAATCGGCTACTGATATGTACAAGTCGCAAGTGTTACCATACCTTGCGATTGCCTGAGGAGCGGTAGAAACGCCTTTGTGACACGGATCATGCCGTACAAATTGACGTCAGCCACCTGCTTCATGATTCCCACAGATACAAACTCGATGTCGCCCAGCCTATTGATGGCGGCGTTGTTTATCACGGCCCACATTTTGTCACCTGAATAGAATTACTGACGGTTGGTTATCCGTATATATATAAGGCTAGGCCAATAAAACTGGTTCATTTTAGAGCGGGGATTCTGATTGGAAAACATGATAACGACATTTTGGAAATAACAAAAAAAGAAATGATAAGAGAGATAAATGTTAATAAAACTAATCTACACAGTTAACACTGGAGTTTTGTCAAAATACCAGTAAATACGAATGGTCCATAAAATGCTAACGGTTGTAACTCTGATCAATAATTGAACCCTGTGTTGTTGTGTTTGTTTTTGCTGTGCATTGAGTGATAATCACACCGACAAGCGCATCTTTGAATATTTGTCCTGTAATAAGGTGTGTTCATTATCAACATGAATTTGAAGGTAAATTCTTATAGTTAGGTGTTATTTATCCCTGAATGTGCAGAGCCAAAACACGCTTTACAAGCATCACGTATATCAAGGTGCATGATCACGTGGTTATAACAACAACAACAGTGGCTGAAAGTGTTGAAATCTTGCCCACTCCAAAGTAAGTATTATTTGATATTTTCCTTAATATGATTTTGATGAAATATGGCGCAGCAAGCGCGTCTTCATGAGCTGCATTTGGTCGTCCAGCGAGTTCGGCACAGACTTACGTAGTTTTTGCGAAGAATCGATTTCCGTGTCTACCATAGATTCTTCGCAAAAACGACAGAGGTTTGGGCGAAAGTACAGAGACCACCAAATGCAGCTTAACAAGACGCGTTTGATGCGCCATATTTCATCAAAATCCGTTATGTAATAAGGACCAATATAAAACAATACGTACTTTGAATCGGATTTATTCTGGAAGTTTCAGTACTTGTTGTTGTCGTTAGTACCACGTGATCATGCACCTTGTATACAGCTTACCAAAATAGAGAATTGTATATCAGGGTATGGGATCTCGTGGTTTCCGAACGTTTCCAAAGGACAATTTCCTTAAACATTCCGAATAAACGGACGGTTTTTCTTTTACATAGCGCGTCAAAGACGACGACGTCTTGTAGATTGCATACCTGAAACTGAGCAGTGTTTCTGGACATACGTCACCGCCTGTGTCACGTGGTCATCATCGGTGACGTCGAGCTGCACAACGCGCAAACGCTCACGGTCCAAAGCTTTTAGCTTCCGCGCCCCGTCACCGTTCTCAAATAGACATCCGGCCACGATCGTAAACCCAGCTTTTTCCAGCCGAATGGCCGCCTCGTGGCCGAATCCTGAAATACACCGCTATGCGGGATACTACTAATGTAATTCTACGATTTTTTGAAAATCTATAGGTAGTCTATATAAGATTGAAGACAAACTATATTGGGCGAAGGTAACGTTTATCTTTCACGATAAGTAATAGTTATAACTCATATATGTAATGTTTAATAAATTAAATCCAAGCGAGCGTCAGGTAACGTATACAAATGTGTATTGTTGCCAGTGAAAGTGGCTGACGGTAGCATAATATAACAGCGCTCCAGATAAGCTACGTACATGTATTTGCGTAAATACCCAATTTAAATTGCCAATAAACCACTTCAAATCAGAACTAGCGAGTATCAAAAAGCAATACAAATTGTATGGTATCTTTATCATGCTCCAGAAAACAATAAACATAGTATATTTTTCTTATTTTCTAAGAAAAGACATCTTGGTATTTTATTAGAATTGTCTCAAAGGAGACAATTCTAATGAAATGCCATGACTTGTTTTCATTTCGAAGAAAACCATTCAATACTTGCTGTTTGTTTATGTGTAATCAGTAGTGTGATTTTATTTTAATCAATTAAAACGCATGAAGGCATGACGAGCTGCGTGATGCATAAAGGGTTCACGTCAGAATGTTTTTTAAATAATCCAGGGCCACCAGACAAGGTGGCGTGTGGTCGCCATTTTGTGTACTTATGTTTTATTAACGACCTTATAAATATACTAGTCAGCAGTAACATGGGATTTAAAATTGGTACCAATAGTTTGTGCGCGCCGACGGTTGCGGCTGATATGTTGCTGCTTTCGCTGTCAAAGCATGGCCTGCAGTGTATGATGAACATTTGCTACACATTATCTTGAGCCTGGCGTTTCCAGTATAATCCAACTAAATGCGCCGTGGTGGTTTATAATGAATCAAAACATGCTTACACGATATCAAGTAGAAGATGGTTGCTTGCCAATGCCATAGTCAATGAGTCGGATCAATACGTACACCTTGGCGTCATGTGTAACAAATACTCGAAACTACATGATAGTGCGCAACTGTGTTGTAATAAGATAAGGAGCACGTATTTTACTCTAAGTAAGTGTGGTTTATCTAGCGGACCTAAATCCACTTATTTTAAAGCATATATACGATGTTATTGTCCTACCAAAGGCGCTATACGGTTGCGAATGCTGGTGTAACCTATCAGTCGGCGATACGATGACACTGGAGCGGGCTCACCGCTTATGCATTAAATGCATGCAGAATCTTAATGCCAGAAGAAGAACAGATGTTGTCCTTAGCTTACTGAACTGCCTTCCGTTAGATGTACTAATAGCTCGCAAGAAACTTGCTTTTCTAGGGCAATTATGCACTCTACAAAGAGACTGTGCTGTAAAACAAGTGTTTTTGTTGCGTCTCAGTTCATACTTGCTAGGTAACTGTACTCGAGGTTTAATGCCCGATATTTTCAAAATTATGGATATATATGGTCTCAGACACGTGCTACAAAAGTATATTTCTTGCGGCGAATTTCCGAAAAAGTCTATATGGAAAACATCTGTTAATGTCCGAACTCGTGAAATCAGTGTTAGCGAGTGGCAGATTAGAACTGCATCGCCTCCGTTCGCCAGGTTCAGAAAGGTACACGTAGAATACAAATGTAACAAGTTATGGAGTTATGCGAGACTGTTTCCAGAGTATCTGAACTACATAAAATATGTATGCCAATTGATTACCAACCTCACGAGATTTAATGAAACGTGTCTCAAATGTGGTTCTCTGATGGACAACTTGGTAGAACATTGTATTTTGGACTGTCCATCTACATTAAATAGTAGATGTAGGTTAATGCATGATATACGGCAAGCTTATGGTGATGCTATTTCCATGCGGCTAAGGTCACTTACCAAGGAAGATTTAGTCACTACTCTATTAAGAGTTGATGCATTTACAGACATTGATACAGCTGTTGAATTCAATCGCGTAGACGATCGCCAAAGAGTTGTATTTGTGAGTCTGCATTACTTGTGGCTGCAGTATATTTCCCGAACATGAACACATCTGTTTATTAATGTTTGTGAAATTAGTTGCGGTGTGTAGCATTAAGTGAATGTATGTACATGTATATATTTGTGTATATGTTAAAACTGTTACAATAATTGTTAAATGCAATTCCATGTCACAAATCTCCAATCATGGGGGAAATAAAGAATATATATATCTGAAGCGCTGATATAACACAGTAATTGCAGTCTATGTTCAGTAATTATCTGTAGGTACAGTGATGGTTGTATGTATAAACACAATTCAAAATCAATGCAATCCATCGGAATAAATGAAAGTTAAATGAAACACAGTCACTATAGATCGTCTGTACATATTTTTATGCCAATTTTAGACCATTCAGCTACCTAGTTTGATATAACACATATTAAGAAACAAAATACCGAGATTTTCGATGTTAATGTCATATTGAACCACAAAGGTTTTAAAATGGTTTCGATGCAAGTCTGAATGCACAAGCCTCAATGTTCGAATGCGAAAGTGATTTTACTGTATATCATATACAGGGAAATGCAAACTATTTGTATTCGGCGGCCATCTTGGATGCCTCAGGACATGGGCAGAATCCAACTCGATATTGAAGTCATCAAAACAGTCTGTTTGTTCAACATATAACTTTCTATACTGATGCATTAAATACAATGTTTAATGAGGGACACAAACAGGGCAAAGGTCAGAAGTTTTGCCCGCCATTTTGAAATGCTCGTTAAAAACAATTCCATACTTGACATCCACCTCAATCATACTCCCATATAAATGTGAAAAACTGAAAATACCATTGGAAATGTTCTACATGATGCAAATGTATGGCTATGATAAACTCATTACTATGCCTCTTTTTTGGGTTTGGGAATTAGACTAATTCACGTGACGTCATAGTTTCATATCAAACGTTTACAGACCAGGCGCGGATGCAGGATTTCGGGTTAGGGGCGGAATTTCTTAATTGAAATATTGTACTATGATTTCGAACGTGCACCGTTCGTTCTGCGACCAGCAGAGCTGAGAGACTGCTAGAGGGGTCCGGGGCATGCCCCGCCCCCGGAAAACTTTTGTTATCTACATCCAACTTCCAGCGTTCTGCCTTCTGGCGCATTTTAGAGTAAACAAATCTTTACTCTCCAAATGTTAGGGGGCGCGCGCCGGGTACACCTTCGCCCCGACCCTGGGGCCCGTTTCACTAAACTTCGTATAATAAAATGTTCGTATGTGCAAATTTAGGATCGTCTGGAAATTACAATTGGTGGATTTACATGTATTGAGCATAGGCTGCATATGCAGCCTATGCTCAATAAATGTAAATCCAATGATTGTTTACAAGAAAATATTGTTAATGTGAAATTTACAGACTATCATACTTCTGCACTTACAAATATTTTAGTCGTACGAAGTGAAACGGGCCCCTGAATCCGCCCTTGCTGAGACAGTGATTAATTTTACAGATAGCGATACAGTTTTCATTGTTTAGCTGATTACATGTGAGCTCATACATATCACATGACCAAACTACCTTACGGTACGCACGTACATTTGTATATTTATGCATGATATACGACTTGTGTAAGTCCCAGGTTGAAGTAACGGACCGAGGTCTGTAAATACATTAAATATGCATAAAGGCATCAATAAATTTAAAAAAATAAGCTAAACATTTTTGTTTACTCCCTCCATATAGATGTATACCATAAGTCTATATAGAGGGAGTAAAAACAATGCTTAGCTTATTTGTTTGCATTTATTTATGTTTTTAGGCATATTTAATGTATTTATAGACCTCGGTCCGTTACTTCAACCTGTGGTGCAAGTGACACATAATTTAACCCGAAATTTTATCCGTAACACAAGGCGATATACAAGTTACAGAAAGTTCGGGTTAAAATACCGTCAACATCGTAGCTACGGGGCGCCAAGTGGGACATGGCTCAATTTTGTCAACAAAATTCATTTTCGTACCGATAAACTTGACAAAAACAAAACAAAATTAAAAATATACTGATTTTGTCAACAAAATTCACTTTTGTGCCGCAAAACTCAATTCTGTGTCACAAAATTCACTTTTGTGCCACAAAACTCAATTGTCACAAAATTCAATTCTGTGTCACAAAATTCAATTCTGCATACGTTTCGTATACGTATTTGCATACGTTTCGATTATGTTGCCCAAATATGGCACACGCATGTAAGAAGAACTACCATTGGTCAGATACAGTATGAAAAAAATGTGGCCTGAATAGTATGTATACAAATATATCAGCAACAAACATGATGGAACTTGGATGGAAAATAACATTTTGTGAATTGGTTGCCATGGCAACCGTTTATTGTAAGTATGTATTGACTATGTACATATATTTAATAACGCTATCCCAATGTTGGTTACTTGAAATAAAACGATGCTATTGTTAAAATGTTTATATAAACTAGTTGTTATTTGGCCGCCCTGGCATCCTACGGGGCGCCAAGTGGGACATGGCTCAATTTTGTCAACAAAATTCATTTTTGTACCTATAAACTTGACAAAAACAAAACAAAATTAAATATATACTGATTTTGTCAACACAATTCACTTTTGTGCCGCAAAACTCAATTCTGTGTCACAAAATTCACTTAAATTCACTTTTGTGCCACAAAACTCAATTCTGTGTCACAAAATTCAATTTTGTGTCACAAAATTCACTTTCTTGTGCACAAAACTCAATTCTGTGTCACAAAATTCACTTCTGTGTCACAAAATTCAATTCTGCATACGTTTCGTATACGTATTTGCATACGTTTCGATTCTGTTGCCCAAATATGGCACACGCATGTAAGAAGGACTACCATTGGTCAGATACAGTATGACAAAAATGTGGCCTGAAAATATGTATAAAAATATATCAGCAACAAACATGATGGAACTTGCATGGAAAATAACATTTTGTGAATTGGTTGCCATGACAACCGTTTATTGTAATTATGTATTGACTATGTACATACATTTAATAACGTTATCCCAATGTTGGTTACTTGAAATAAAACGATGCTATTGTTAAAATGTTTATATAAACTAGTTGTTATTTGGCCGCCCCGTACATCCGCATACATGATTAGTCACAATAAGATTCTCGGATAGAACTAGAGGTATATATTTTGTAATCATAATATAACCAAAATAACTGTCCATAAAGAAGTATAATATCAGGCGCGTAGCTGCATTAAGGCACTGCAGGCATGGGCCTGCAGAATTTTCGAGAAAATGGAAAAAATAATGTGCCAGAGTGCATCATTTACCTTCTAGTTTCGATTTTTTTTTCTGACCCAGCAGCATACTCGCACCAACGGTGCTTGAAGTAGTCAAACCGGGCCTGCAGATTCAAATTGGCTTGCTACGCCCCTGAATATTGATATATTGGGTTATATTTTCGCATTGAAATATTTAAATCTGCAAGTGTACTCCACCATCTAGTGAAATGGACTAAGACCGATCTCAACCAATCAACGTAGAGATGACATAGACTATCAGTTACGCAAACTAATTTTTGTGGACAAAACTGACTTTTGTGAACAAAAATGAATTCTGTCCCACAAAACTGAATTTTGTTCACAAAACTCAATTCTGTCTTACAAAATTGAATCCTTTATAACAAAAATGAATTTTGTATATCAGAATTTTACATAATTGGATTTTGTGATTTTCAGTGTTACAAAACTCAATTTTGTCTGGACAAAATTGGTTTTGTACACATAATTAACATGTCATGCATGGCGCCCCGTACATCCGCATACATGATTAGTCACAATAAGATTCTTGGATAGAACTAGAGGTATATATTTTGTAATCATAATATAACCAACTTGAAAATAACTGTTCATAAAGAAGTATAATATTGATATATTGGGTTATATTTTCGCATTGAAATATTTAAACCTGCAAGTGTACTCCACCATCTAGTAAAATGGACTAAGACCGATCTCAAGCAATCAACGTAGAGATGACATAGACTATCAGTTACGCAAACTAATTTGTGTGGACAAAACTGACTTTTGTGGACAAAACTGAATTCTGTCCCACAAAACTGAATTTTGTTCACAAAACTCAATTCTGTCTTACAAATTTGAATCCTTTATAACAAAAATGAATTTTGTATATCAGAATTTTACATAATTTGATTTTGTGATTTTTAGTGTTACAAAACTCAATTTTGTCTGGACAAAATTGGTTTTGTACACATAATTAACCTGTCCTGCATGGCGCCCCGTAGTAGCAGTATAGAAACATTATTTGAACGAAAAACGACGTGACGTGTTGAAAATGTATTAACTGGTGCCGGCGTAAAATATTTCACGTCGAAAATGCACCGGTTTCCTGACAAGACGCCACTCAGCTCTACTTAGAGCTATCGCATAAACTCATTTTTCATCTTGTAACAGGCGAAAATTTCTTGCGCCGGTTACTAGACGCAAATGTGTTTATGCAGTATGTTAATTAGATGCATGTAGATGAATAGCAATTCGTCGGAGTGCATCACCAGTGTTAACATTGACTGCATACCTGTGTCACAACCGGTAATTACAACGACTCTTCCACGGGCGTCTATAACCTGCTTTACTGTACTCGTGACATACTTATATCCGCAATAACACAGAATAAGTAAAAACACATACGTATATAGTTCAAGTATAATCAAGAATACTAGCGCTAATAATATTATTAAACGAAAAACGTCAACTTTAGACATGATTACTAAAATGTAGTAGGTATTGTTTATCCAGAGTTGGCTCCCAACTGTGTATATACGAGGGGTGTCCCAGAAATACGTAGACTTTTGCATAGACATATTACAGTGTAAACCCTAAATCATTGATTGTTGCTATAAAAAGACTCGTGTTGAACACTTTGCAATGAACTGTTTAATGTTGAATGAACCAGTTATTTGTGAAACGTATGTTAGCTATGACTTTAGTGTGTATAAGCAACATACATATTTTCAACGTCGCCATCGTAACCAATTTCGTCGAGAGCGGAATTGCATATTTTCAGTGTTAAACTGTTGTTCTAACGTTTAGTGGTTCTGTAGTAGTCCAGACACGGTGTGTACTGTACGTCACGGAAACCTGGGGCTCGTTTCACTAAACTTCGTACGACTAAAATGTTAGCAAGTGCAAATTTGGAAACTTCTGGAAAATGAAATTGGTGGATTTACATTTATTGAGCATAGGCTACATATGCAGCCTATGCAGACTATGCTCAATAAATGTAAATCCAATAATTGTTTACAAGAAAACATTGTTATGCGCAATCATTTACAGACTATCATAATTTTGCACTTGCGAACATTTTTGTCATACGAAGTTTCGTGAAACGGACCCCTTGGATGGGGTGTACTGAATCACGTAAGAAAAATCATCCACTTTAGACAATACTGCATTTAACCCTTAGACCGCTACACACAACAATTGTCGTCTGCTGAGGCTTTTATATTTTATTCTCAATAAAAACATGGTTTTACAGCACTTCAGTGTAAATGTAAATTATTCTAAAGTGCTGTCAAACGATGTTGTAAATTATTCTAAAGTGCTGTCTAAGCATGTTTTGATGATAAAAATGGAAAATATAAAATAAACAGCAGACGACAAACATTTAAGATAGCGGTGTATGAGTTACAACAAACGTGTTCGTATTTCTGGGACGACCCCCGTATATACTATATATTGTATGTTTCTGTAACTGGAGAAATTGAGCATATGTATATACTACCAGTGTAGATCCAGATCAGTCTGTGCATCCGCACAATCTGACCAGGATCTCCACTCTCCGCTATTCCGTCAATGAAACACCCGTCATGCTTCTAACAAGCAATATATGTCATTATCAGGCCGTGGGATCATTATCAGGAGATGCACTGAAATGGGTTTTGCGACCAGTGTAGATCCAGATCAGCCTGTGCATTCGCAGTCTGATCAGGATCTGCACTGTTCGCATTTCCATCAATGAAACACCCGTCATGGTTCTAAGAGGCAATATAAATTGCTATCCGGCCACAGGATCAGGAGCTACACTGGTAAGAAATCCCATAAGCATAATTGCTCCAGTCAAAGCCACATATGTACACGTACATGCTACATGGGGCACTGGGAATAAGATAGTGGCTCAAATATTCAATGTGGGGTTTTTCGTGTGACTATATGAACCAATTGTTTACGGATTTCACAGGACACGAGACTATGTCAAGTGCCTTATGCAATCAGTCCACGAGTTCAAACATTATCATTGTATCCGTATAAATGTTAGATTTTATCCCGTCAACACAGTGCTTATGTGCCGTGAAACACGGTGCCGTGAAACATTTTTGATATCCAGTCAATACAATTTTTGCATTTTACAGCCATTTGTAGGTGTTCACGGGATAAATAGAATAGTAGGTTAGTGCCGTGAATGGGAAAAATATCTGGCGCGGCACGGAAACGGTAGCCTCGCTCATCCCGTTTCCTGAGCCTTGCCAGATATTTTTTCCCATTCACGGCACTAACCTACTATTCTCTATCTATTTTCCTTATTTCTGAACCAAAGTATATGTTGTGACCACTCATTTGAACCGTCTCGGCGAGACAGTTCAAATAAGTGGTCACAACATATACTTCTGATGAGAAATAAAGAAATTCTTGAGCCTTGCCGGATATTTTTTTCCATTCACGGCACTAACCTACTATTCTCTATCTATCTATTGCATAACCATATCATTCGGACATTTTACACAACTAGGTGAACATTTATGGCATAACGGTACTCGTGAAATATGGACATTTCACATCACGAGATGAACTTATAATTGTATTATTCTTTGCTAAATAAATGAATTTTCTATTTATTATGTACCACACCAAGAAATGTAGTCAGTTTGGAGAGGATATATCGTAATCACAGGTGGAATACTTGGACCTGTCGCATAAATAATGCCCATTGAAAAAGCCCATTATCCCACCCACCTGGTGTCGTACTGTACGCTACTTTTCTTGTGTTATTAACGATTAAATAAAAACGTAATAACATATCTATGGAGATCCGGATATTAAAGATAATAATACTATGTGTATATGCTTTATAAAAATAAATTATGCTATTCGCCTGTTGGTGTTGCCTGAATGTATTTATACACACTTTTTAAAAAGTAAAACATGTAACTTAAAACATGTTTACTTTGTAATAGTTTATCTGCCTATAATTCCAGCACAAAAATATTTACATAATTCCCTAACATTTGATTGGCTCGTAGCAAGTCTCTGTCCAAAATTTATATCCCAGTAAACTCCCACGCCAAACTACTTTCCGTAACCGTGAGACGCAGTTGAAATAATTCTTAAGAAAACGGAAAATAAACACATTTTCTTGATGAATTTATTTAAAATGCTGGAATTATAAGGAATGAATGACCTTTTTGTGCAATTTATCGAGATATAAACTCGGAAAAGTCGCGGGAATACTGGACGAGGCCTTAAAAAAATTACAATTTTCTAAAAAAAAATTGTAATTTTTTATCGCTTCGTCCAGTATTCCCGCGACTTTTCCAAGTTTATGCCCCGATAAATTCCACAAAAATGCCATTCATTCCTATAATGAATGAAATACAGCACAATGCCCATATATGATAAAAAATCTCCTTTCAGACGGTCTGCATAGCAATCATTTCAGTAACACCACTAGCAGAGTACAACCATTTCTTGGCCATAAGTAAATTGCTTTTCCACAACGTTAACCCCAATGTCGACGTTTAGTCGCAGAAAAGTGCATGTATATGTTATCTTTGACACTATTGACGCTGTATTCTTCCATTTCCGTTACATTATAGCCACAAACTATGTTTGATATTGGCATCTCCCATTTATAACAAATATATAGAGGATATGACATATATGTTCATCGAGTGGTGTGGAATTTCCATATTTTACGAGTGCCGTTAGACACGAGTGAAATATGGACATTTCACACCACGAGATGAACATATATTCGTTGCAAAAATATGAATATTCTATTTATTATATACCGCTCCATGGAAATTAGCAGTTTTTTTAGACTGTATACGGTAATGAATGTGTATTTGCAGCCTATTTGCAGTCTGGCACTGCAGGTGCGCGCTATGAATATAGATAGCGGAAGTAGTCGTATTTTCACCGGAAGATGTTTATTTCATCGATGAGAACATATGACTTTTATTTTACACTGTATAACTATGTATTTCATGGGTAGGTATATAATAAAAAGCAAACGGAATAGCCAAATTAAAGTGAACGTGAATATGTTTAACCTCCCAGCAACAGCTAAGGTCATATAGAGACGGGACCATAGTTTAAAGTCTCAGACGACATACCAGTGGGATGGAAATATTATGTTAGTATCGTGTACGCCTAGGGTGGATATTGAACTGAAAACCTCCAATATTGGGGTCAAATGCCATATCTCGTAGGACAAGCACATCACTAGCCAAATGTAAAGACCGTTGAACTTTGGCATTTGATGACAGTAAAACAATATTGAACACATATGGAGAAAACTGATTAGTGCTACTCTAATTAGTATCGAACATTATCATTGTGATAGCCTAGTGGATAGAATTGCACCACCTCGTCCAATGAATGAGTTGATATACTACATAGGCTAAGTTTGTCTTCTTTGCAATTTTGGTGGCCATTTTGAATTATTTAGTAAATTGAAAAATGTCAACACATTAAATTGAACATGAAGTTAGTATTTGCATACATAATAAGGAACCTTTCACCAACATTCTTTGAATTAAATTGGATAAATATGGTTGACATTGTTCCTTTTGAGTTGATTCCTACTTGCTTCAATGCCAGCCATCTTGATTGAGAACTATCATGCGTTTAATGTATATTTTGATCTGCTAATTGTTTTTATGATGCAGACATATCATTGCAATGACATTGCTTGAAGGATAATTGTCCAACAGGTAAAATAATAATCTGTTTGACTTACCACAAGATTGACATTTTTTTCTACATTTTGGCGGCCATCTTGGATTTTCTTTCATAATAACTTTCAAAAATGTAACTAAAAACAAATATGCATTTTTTGCATTCATTAACATATACATAAAAAAGCACCATGTGTCTGCGTTATATATTAGCTTTATCTGTCAACATAGAGATTATTTGTATTGCAAAGGCGGCCATCTTGGATTTAAACTGTTTTAGGGAGTTTGCTCAATTTTTATTTTGGCAGACATATTTTTCCTGAACACATCATTGAGCTAAATTTAATTGAGAAACTATTTGCGGCATTTTGTTTTCAACCTTACAAAAATGATTATATGTGCATCAATTGTCAAAAGTGTTGTTTTTTTACATATATCTTGGCGGCCATTTTTGGATTCTGAGATGCGTAGAACGCCAAAAATATTAATCTACGTTGGTTAGATTTATGTTATTCATCCACATATAATTATTCATCTCATTTCGTGATTGGTTCCGATTTTATTACTTGTTTGTGATTTGCTTTATTTCAATGACGGCCATATTAGATTTTACCTAGTTTCAGATATTTCCTCAAGGTACACTTTTTCTTCATTAACTTATATCAAAGTGTCGAAAACAGTTAAGAAAGTAAATGTTGCAATTTTGTCCAACCTCGGTGGATTTTGAGGCTTTATTTATCGGACTACATGCATGTTGTAATAATGTCTGGAGATATGTGCTTTCTGTCCTTTATGGCCAGTCTGTAATTTTCATATTGTCAGATAACACTATTATCATTCCTCCCAGACTGCGGGAGTTTACTAAAGAAAACAAACAACATACACCTCATATTTTCCACTCGCAGATACATGTATCTGCGAGTGGAAAAAATGAGGTGTATTTGTGTCATACTGGCGAGTCCATGGTTTCTATAATGCGTGTTGTATGCACAGGGGTCCGCAGTTGTGCTGGGAAAAGTGTACCGAGTCACAGCACAACCTCGGACCCTTGTGGTTGTATGCGTATCGTACAGGGCGCCACGCAGGACGGTTAATAATGTGTACAAAACCAATTTTGTCCAGACAAAATTGAGTTTTGTAACACTAAAAATCACAAAATCCAATTATGTAAAATTCTGATATACAAAATTCATTTTTGTTATAAAGGATTCAATTTTGTAAGACAGAATTGAGTTTTGTGAACAAAATTCAGTTTTGTGGGACAGAATTCAGTTTTGTCCACAAAAGTCAGTTTTGTCCACACAAATTAGTTTGCGTAACTGATAGTCTATGTCATCTCTACGTTGATTGGTTGAGATCGGTCTTAGTCCATTTTACTAGATGGTGGAGACCAACTTGCAGGTTTAAATATTTCAATGCGAAAATATAACCCAATATATCAATAGTATACCCCGTGTATACGTTTAAACAGTAAGAATACCTTGCGACACTAAGCTACAAAGCAGTAACAAGTGTGTTTCATCCAGCGTTCTCTGAAACTTACTTCTTCAGACGCCAGTTTGGATCGCTGATCGGCGACTGTGACCCATTTCTCCAGTCCAATTTCTGACCAATGGTAGTCCTTCTTACATGCGTGTGCCATATTTGGGCAACAGAATCGGAACGTATGAAAATACGTATACGAAACGTATGCAGAATTGAATTTTGTGACACAGAATTGAATTTTGTGACACATAATTGAATTTTGTGACACATAGTTGAATTTTGTGACACAGAATTGAGTTTTGTGGCACAAAAGTGAATTTTGTTGACAAAATCAATATATATTTAATTTTGTTTTGTTTTTGTCAAGTTTATAGGTACAAAAATGAATTTTGTTGACAAAATTGAGCCATGTCCCACTTGGCGCCCCGTACTTGGCGCCCCGTAATCTTTGCTCATCATACACTGGATAACGAGAACACGTCGGTGGATTATGCAACACAGGTATAACCCACTGGTAGTGGTTCCAGTCTTATGAGGATGCTTATTTCCGAGTGTTAACTTATAAATCGGTTATTTCGCACGCATTTGATAAGTATATACATGTACATTATCGCATTACCATTCATGTGTTTACAACATGTAGTTGTATGTATACGAAATGATAACAGTGTTAAGATTTACTGAATTTTCGGATTGCATGTAATGAATGTCAATTGCCAATTTGCATTTGAACCCTTAAAAGGCGGGAACCGAAACTGTCGTCTGCTGTTTTCTCATATTTGTATTGTTTCTCAATAAAAAACATAGTTTTACAGTACTTTAGAATCATTTGATTCTAAAGTACTGTCAAACCATGTTTTTCATGAGTAAAATGGCAAATAAAACATAAATAGCAGACGACAAACTCTAATTCAGCATATATATGGGCCACGCTCTGTGAAAACCAGCCTTAATGACAAAATTTTCAATTTGCACTTTTTTACATTTTTTGATGCGGACACCTTTCAAAAACAATATGCTGAAACGAAAATACAAATACGTTTAATAGTTTTTGTTTTTATCTCACTTTTTGTAGCACCTTGTGAATCACGCAAGAAAAATAAAAGTAACGTCATCGAGAAAATGACGTTATTGAAACGCTGACGTTTGTACAATGCAAAACAACAGCCAACAGTAGAAATGCGTGTTCATAGACTCATTGACTGTGCTTGCTGTAAACTGTATTTGCTGATAAATTACACTAAATGTATCTACAAGTGTTAGTATCTATACTATCAAACATTGAACAGAATAAAACTATGATATGTACATGTAGTGAACAAATCAAACGCACCACTATCGATTTTAAATCTATAATTAGCCGACCTGTGACATCGTAATTTGCTACTATCGCCAACTATCACAGATTATGCATATACAGTAGCGCTTTTCTGCAGGTCAACTATACGTACTATACCAATACTATACGTATACTATACCAATACGATATGTTTTCTATACGATATGTATATAATATAAACGTACGGTATGTTTGTACCGTACATACCAACCAATATCGTATAGATATACAATTCAAATCGTACGTTTATACGATTTTTAGCCAGGTTTTTTTTTTTGAAAATCCAGGCTATTGTATTGGCGAAAGCCGGGTGGGCGGCGGGCGGCGGGCGGCGGGCGTCGGGCGGCGGGCGGCGGGCGGGCGGCGTCCACAATCAATGTTAAGTTTTCGTGTTTAAGTCCATTTCTTTGGTACTGTATCACATAGGACCAACAAACTTTCACAGCTTCATAACCAAGGGGTTCCCACCACATATCACTATGCAACATGTTACCTTTTTATGAACTTAACCCATTTTTTCAGCGCAGTCGACTTTGCCATTTTCAATGTTAACTTTTCGCGTTTACAATGTTAAGTTTTCGTGCATAAGCCAATGTCTTTGATACTGTACCACCTAGGACCACCAAACTTTCACAGCTTCATAACCAAGGGGTGCCCACCACATACAACTATCCAACATGTGACCATTTGTTTTACCTTGACCTATTATACTACGTAATTGACTTAGCCATTTTCAACGTTATCTTTTTAACGTACGTCTGGTTAAAGTTTTTTGGTGAAAGTTTTTCGTTATACTATATCTCTGCAACTGCTTCGCCCATTACCTTGAAACTTCACATGGGTGTTTATCATCATCCATATTTTCATTCTACGTGTACTATATATCTGCAACTTCTTCACCTTGATACTTCACATGGGTGTTTATCATCATTGTCGCGCCCGCTTGCGGAAAGCGCGATATAGTCGGCATTTTGGCATACGTCCGTCCGTCCGCCCGTCCGTGTGTCCAGTTAAAGCTTTTTGGTTAAACTTTTTTCATCTACTATATCACTTTTTTTAGTGTCCATGCCTCGCCCCAAGGCGCGACATGCAGGCCACGGCCATCTAGTCTACAACAAGTGGGTATAATTATGTTATCCAAGTGTCTATGCTTGGAAAAAACCTCATTTTCGTGGCTTTGCCTCGTTTCTTGTTATACATGTGTATAATTCTGGTACGTTTATTGTATCGTACAAACATACCAGATTTGTGTACAATATTCGTATAGTACGTTTGTATAATGTAAACAAACTTTACTATACGATGATACGGTACAAACATACTAATAGTATATGATCATACGATATGCTCATTAATTGAATTGAATTGAAAAAAATATACCAATACTATACGATTACGATATGTATACGATATTAGTATATACAAATAGGTAAGGAGCAGAAAAGAGCTACTGTACATGTACCGTCAGAAAGATACATTGTAATTATTTGAGAATTTAGTTCAGAATCTAATTGACGTTATTTACGTAACTGTTAATTGTGACGTCATGTATTGATGTAGACATTACGTCACTCACCAAAGACCAAACACAAGCAACTAAGCGACATTCCTGGTGTTTGAAATTAAACAATCTGTGATTGAAACAAATGCACTTTTTTTCTGTAGAAAAAATGAATGACCTGAATTTGGTTAAAATTTGGATAAGCCTATGGCTGCACATATCAATGAATTCAGCGCCCGATGGTGTCTAGAGGGTAGTCTGACAACCCCGGAGAGTTTTAAACAAATTAAAAATCGACTGTCCATACCTGACTCTCGGAATTAAATTTACATCTCAGAAAGCGGGAGGAACGTTTTCCTGTGTAGCGGACGGTATTATGCACATGTACCCCGTACTAGCAGGTAGGAGGTCTATTGGTTAATCCTGCGCTGACCCCCACTCCGAGAGGGCAGATATTGGTAGGTGTGTCCGCTTAAATAAGTTGTTGTGTGGGCTACCCGTCTCGATCCTGTCTATGAATTTACTGCCGGTACTGATTTTTGTTATATAAGTTTCTTCTAATTTTATAAATGTATGCATTTATCAACGGTACTTTGTAGATTCCTTCATATGTTTGTTATTTGCGTGACTGATGCCCGCGCGACAGCATGCGTATTTATTTAGAAAATGGAATGTATAGTTGTTAAAATCAAAAGTGGCCAACAGAACATTCAGGGCAAAATTATCCATTACTGTGTATTTTTAAATGTGTGTGGGTTTGAATTTTTAATAATGGGTTTACCATTGGAAAAAAAATATATATACATAAACCTGTCAATGTCAGGAAAATGTGGCGATGTGACATACATGATTGTATCATTGTTACAAAATGTTCTGATAAAAATAACGGCAGGTGGATATATTATATTGCGCATGTTCATTTCCCCGTGAGTTTTGAATTTGCAATAAACAGTGCAGAGAGTATTGCCAATACCAATTAAATCGCTTTCCATAGAACGACATCTGTAAACCAAGACCTTTCATAAATATGATCATGCAATATGTAAATCTACGTAACACATAAATAAGTACATAAATACATGAATGCAGATTGCAGAGTGTGTCTACATATTGTAAGTCAGTGTCTGGACCTGTCTGACCCACTTCCCCCATATGATAATTCACGGAGATGCACTGTCTAGCGTGTGCTTGAGATTAACGCCTATTCTACATGTCAGGATAACCTGCGCATTCGCAAATCGCAGTAATCCACTAATATACGATCCACAGTATGTATGTGTGACCAGTGTAGATGCTGTTCCGCCTTAATGTTTACCGCTAACCCGAATTTTCTGTTTGTGCAAAACATTCGGGTTAGTTTACCACCTACCAATAATGACTATAATTTCCGTCGTGTTTAAAAATAAATATGAGTACATGTATTCTGTTCTTTTTTAATCGAAATCAGAAAATAATGACTGGTCGATGCCGAGTTGATCTGTGTTCAGCCTCGGCACACACGACACAATACGAATTTGAATGAGGTCAGAAAAATGTATAAGCCCGCGCCCAGATGGCTCTATATCAGAACACCGAATAATGTAGACACTGATCAGACTGCGCATGTGTGCATGAGTAATTTTCCCCATGCACTGTTAACTAACCATATTCGACTCGAATACATCATCTAACTTATACTTAAGGCTTGTCACGTTTACATGAAAGTTAGCGTGACTTATCAAAATGCGTAATGCATTCTAATCTATAATAGTGCAGTGGGATAAGGACATGTTTGTGAACTTTTGGAAACAAACATGAAACTTTGCACACGGGTAGATATCATAAATGTAAGCAGCATAGGCTATAGAACCACCTCGAAAGCACACGGTGGCGCCCACATAATGGCGCCACATGGTGGCTCACCTTCCCACGTGAATGGAATGCCCATAAATAAATCCCAAAATCGGAAATGGGTTTGTGCAGCGTGTACGGTTCCGTCTTAGACGGCCGAAAACAACTGACCCCGCTCTAATCTGAACGGGACCGTATAGCATAACTAGTAAAGAACGCACACATGCGCCCCGGGTTCGACCTTCAAGTTGTAAGTACATGTATATCTGATGGCATGTATATATGTTGGTGGTCGCCAGACAGGATAAGTTTTCTTTGAGCATTCCGGTTTCAACCCAAATTAAGAAACATGCAGACGCCTCCATCTACGCCGTCTACAATTGTTCTCGCGTGTGTTTGTAATTGTTATATAAATATATAAATAAAGTTTCAAAGAAGTATTAGCATTATGATTACATATTACTGATTTTGTTATGTGTTATCTAAAAAATACCGGTCGTATGGTTATTTAGTTTCAAATGTCATTTCACAAGTCGTCCATATAATATATGATCAAAAACATAAATGCAATATGCCCATTTGTATAAAAAATAATCGACACAATTACTACGTACATGTATTTCATTGAAGGAAACCGAAGAAAAAAAAGACAACTATCTGAACCACTATGATAACAAGTTAACAACTACAATTCTGCCACAGTAGTATATAGTGAGTCAAAATGATACCACCTAACGGTGGTATCATTTTGACTCCCTATATACTACTGCCACGCATATCCAACATTAAAATATGTGTGAGCCGTAAAGCGTACAGCTATAAATAGGACAACTTATTGCAATGACGCAACAATTCCAAGTGTCAAAATCCGACGTGACGTTGGTAAATTTATGCGTAACTTTGCGACGTCATTTTCAACCTTTCATGACGTTGTCATTAAGGCTGGTTTTCACAGAGCGCGGCCCATATGTATGTATCGGACACTACAGTTAGTAAACCTTTCTGATACACAAAACGAAGCATTTTGATTGGCTAAAGTTCGCTTCGAATTCCGGATAAATTTTTATATAACAGTTTTATATATGACCTCCAATCTGGACACCCTGTGGACTATGGAAGGTAATATCCGCCATAATTATATTAGACTTGATGCTTGCTTGCTGATGTCATTCTAAGGATCAGGGGGGGGGGGTACAGGGGGGGGGTCCCTGAATGACTTTTGTCTTGGCCTAGGTGTCAGGAAATCGCATCTGCGGCGATCTGGCATCTAAAAATTTCCTGGGGAGGACCCATAGGCAACATAATTAGAATTAGATATACATTTCAGCTAGACGAAACGAAATTAAACTGACAGACGGAGGTTGTTTTTTGTGTCCGGATTCGAAAAACTGTAGACAATTCCGACACCTTGTATTGGATGTGTAATCATTTCATACATTGACAATGGAAGTTTTGGAATTCACATTTGCAGTGACAATACTGCTGCTCCTAGTTCGTCACATTCTCATCACGTTTTCACTGTTTCTACACGTCGCCATAGCAACAGCAGTATATCTTTTGCTGGTTAAACGACGAAGGGTGAATGCTAAAAAGATCAAAGGTCAAGGTCAAGGCGTTTTAATAACAGGCTGTGACTCAGGTATGTTACATACGACTTAATACCAGCTGTCTGTGAAACAAAGGAGTTTTAAAAGTTATGTTGGTACCTGTCATGTTTTATTCATGTTATTGTTTATGGGAAATTACTTTTAATACCAATATTACATAATTACTTTGCAAAATGTATATTTGGATTGCCTTGATAGCATCGCTGTTATTTTCAGCTCATTTCCAGAACGATAAACGGCTGTTTTTTTATCCCCGTTTAAACCTTAGAATGCGAGAAACGTAAATTGCTGCATTTATTTTATTTATTTATTTGTTTACCTTCTTTCTCAATAAAAACATGGTTTGACAGACCTTTAGAATCATTTCAAATGGAAATTATTATAAAGTGTTGTCAAATCATGTTTTGATGAGAAAAATGGAATATAAAAATAACAGCAGACGATAAAAATGTAATTCATCAGTGTATTGGTTAAACGTATGTTTTAATACTTCACACCAGGCATTGGTCACGCGACCGCCTTGCGTTTGGAGAGTCTCGGATTCACGGTTTTTGCCGGTTGCTTGTTTCCGTTCGGCGACGGAGCCAGGAAGTTACGGAAGCAAGAGTCCGAACGCATGCATGTTGTCGACCTCGACGTCACCAGCGATGAGAGTGTCAACCAGGCGCTTGGTTTCGTCGCCGAGCTCTGCCCCTCCAGAGGTATTCACACAGCTGAACCTCTCCAAACCGGACACCCTAGGTCCCCACGGTGTCCGGTTTGGAGATGTTCCACTGTAAATCAGACATGTTAGTGTTTAATGGTACATTCTAGTGTTTTGCAATCATGAAATGTCATTGTAATCAGAGATACATGACATCGAAACACATGTACGTTAAATGTCCATATCCCCCCCCCCCTCCCCAACATTAGAATAACCTGACCAGGTGCCAGGTCCATACCACACCAAAGTCACTTCCCCTAAAAGTAATACCGGTAAGATTACTCTTATAAGGGGTATTATAACCAGATTCAATCCTCAATACAAGAAAGCCAAAGACGTACCTGAACACTCGGACCTAGGACCAAATACTTTGTTCATTTGAAAAAATTTACCCCACCCACACATATACATACACTATACATTACAGCCTTTTCAAGGCAGGCAACAGCTTCGCGAAAATGCCGTATTTTCTGGCTCGCTCAAACACCACACATTTCTTCTGCGGACGTTTGTCTCTGGTAATCGATAAATGTCGTAGGTCTTCAAATATATTCACTTCAAGCATCAGCTTTTAGCATTTCGTTAGTCCGGGCGATAAGTGTATGTCCTAATAAATGTCACACATTTGTCTGGGCTGTGGATGCATAAATTACGTGTTAAATCGGGCCGAAGTCCTATTATATCTGTATTAATCTATTACCAGAGATGTCAGCAGAAAAGAATCGAAACTTGTTGTGTTTAGCGATCCCGAAATTAACCATTAGACCGCTACTCACAACAATTGTCGTCTGCTGTTGCTTTTATATCTTGCCTTATTTCTCAATAAAAACATGGTTTGACAGCACTTCAAAATCATTTCCAATGGAAGTGCTGTCAAGCCATGTTGTAAATGATTCTAAGGTGCTGTCAAAGCATGTTTTTGATGATAAAAATGGAAAATAGAAATAAACAGAAAGAAGACAAAAAAATAAGATATCGGTCTAAGGGTTAAGGAATGTTCACAAACACTTGTCTACCTTGAAAAGGCTGTAATGTATAGTGTATGGAAACGGGTGGGTGGGGTAGCGATTTTCAAATGAGCCATGTATCGGGTCCTCGGTCAGAGTCTTCCACCTATGGTCTCCGGTCGGGTCCCATGCCCCCAATCTTCCGTAAATGACATGCGTCCGATGTCCAGTTCAGAAGTTGACACAATTTTCCGAGTACATGCGGAATATAATTCAACTTTTGAAGTAATTTACGGAAAGATTCATGAAATAACGCAGTTGCCAGAAGGTACATAATCACATGGCTCGCCTCATATATATCCATATCCTACTCACAGTACACCGTCAATTTGGCGTCATGGGTCAGACCGCTACAGTACATGCGTCCGATGTCCTAACTAGAAATGTGGTCTGTCGGCACACGAATGCCCCCGCTGGCAGCCAGAGAAAACGAGGCACATTTGAAAACACAGAGAGCCACAGAAGCGTGTATTTGTCACAGCATGAAGACAGACCCATCTGAGCAATGGGTGTGTGAAATATCAAGCAGATCCATGCAAGGAAACATACATTATAGGACACTTACCTCAGTTTCGAACGCACCAAGTATGTGACCTTGACCCTGGGCTTAGCGGGGGCGGGACGATCGTGGATTTGCCATATGGCGGTAGAGGACCATTAAAGCAATGCGTTTGTGAAATATCAAGCAAATCCAATTAAGGAAACAGACATTATAAGACATTTACCCGAGCGTTAAGGTTTCGAACGAACGAAGTATGTGACCTTGACCCTTGGCTTAGCAGGGGCGAGACGATCGTGGAATTGTCACAGGCTAGTAGAGGAGCAATGCGTGTGTTAAATGACAAGCAGATCCGTGTAAGGAAACAGAAATTAAGAGACACTTACCCGAGCGTTAACGTACCCCCAACCTCACCATTCGGCGGCAGGGGCAGAACAATCGATTGTAGTTAGGTTTTGTGTTTGGTGCATGATTGTAGAGGAATACATACAATCGAACAGTTTTGTTGGCCAAGTATAGCCGATTGTTTCCATCGAATAGTTGCATAATCACCATCTTTGAAGTTACAAAGACATGCTACAATACATTTGCATGTGCAGAACTACTGGCAGTTGTAAACAACGCGGGCATCAACATTAGGGCGAACGTCGAGTTGGCTACCATGGAGATGTACAAGCGCGTGGCGGAGGTCAACCTGTATGGCATGGTCAGGGTCATCAAGGCGTTCGCTCCAATGATTAGACAATCCAAAGGTATGTAATAGTATCTGTATCGTTTCGTTTCCATTGCATTGTTTTATCGGTATGTTCTGAAGCCTTGCACAAACCAGATGTAAATCAGTATAATACTTTAGTTCGAGTACAGTGCCTGTCCATTTGAACTTGCATTTGTATATGTATTGCACATGTTGCAGTGACGGACCATGGTCAATAAATACATTACATATACATAAAAGCAACAATAAGTGAACAAAATAAGCTACATATATTTGTACTCCCTCTTGTAACACATTACCGCGAACCCTGTGTTTTAATGGGCCGTACGGCCTCGAGACAACGGACTCTCATGAACCGATTTATATCAGTTCCGCCTATTGCAGAAGTTAGGCAAATGTTAGCGCTCCGCAACAATGTATTGCAGTATGTCAATGCATTTTCAAGCTATGGATTATTCGGTTAAAAAAAAATCTGCATTTTGTTTCTAGTCGTTAGACATTGGGCATTTTTGTTCCCCAATGACGCGTCAGCTCGTACCGTTTCATATCTTCGCTGACAAGCAGGTGCCCGGCTGGTAACTAGTCAAAATAACATGACGTTTTCGCGTGACATTCCACGAATATCAGCCATCACAAGCTTAGCGATGACATCATCGATTCGAAAATATGGCTTCCCGAGAAATTATAGAAATGTCGGTGAGATTGAATTGTCTGTCGTGACTAGAGAGGTTAGACTAGAGAGGTCTAACATTTGCCTTTTTTTTATTTTAAGTTTATACTAGTAAAAACAACAATTAGCTTATTTTGTTCTCACTTATTGGTGCGCAATCAAGTATATTTAATGTATTTATGAACATTGATCCGTTACTGCAACCTGCGACTTATTGTGGAATGTTCTATTATCGAAAATTTTGAATGGTTGTTTAATAGTTACATGTACATACTACGGAAATGTGCATCTGTGTCCGGTTAGCTCAGTCGGTTAGAGCGATGATTTCGTTTTCCAGGTTGGGTACGCATTGCTGAAAGATCATGTAAAACAACACTTATATTGTTCACCTATTGGGATGCGAGGGAGCGTTAGCGAACGCAGCATTTAATTCCTTAAACATTCAATATGTGAGCAATAACTTACTTATAATTAACCAGGTATATAATACTACGCTGAATTACATGTTGTCGTCTGCTGGAAATGCTTTGTTTTCAATATTTCTCTACAAAAACCTGTTCTGACAACGCATGAGACGATTCTCATGTGCTGTCAAAACCAGTTTTTTGTTAAGAATTAAAGCAAAAATGAAAAACAGCAGACGGCAATTTCCGTCTCCAGCGTAGGAAGGGTTAAATCTGGTAATAATAAATATGTAACGCATTGGGGTTAAATCTTGTAATATGTGAACTAAGTGGAGCGCGATACTGGCCAGCCATTGGCTTAGAATGTAGGGTGAATTATAAACACAATTCGTGTCGCATTCAAATGGCGGCATCCATGTACAGCACCCCATGCGCAGGTCGATTTGTGAACGTGACGAGTGTGAAGGGCCGCCTGGCCGTCTGCCTCGAATCCACATACACCATCACCAAGTGGGCGGGAGAGGCCCTCTCAGACATCTTACGGCGCGAGATGCGCCGCTTTGGGGTCAAGGTCGTCACATTCGAGCCCGGGGACTTTGCCGGACTAACGGGCATGTTGAGTCCGGAAACGGTAGGAATTAAGCATGTACTGCAATAGGGGTGGGAGGCGGGGGGATGCCCAAAATCAGAACAGAATATTTGCATTAAAAAAAAGAAAACAGCGAGTAACAAGAAATAATCATATGTTCACTTAAAAAATGGTTAAAATCGAAACTCAGCAAATTGTTGAGGGGGACATCCAGCCTATATCCATTCCTGACTTTCATCAGCCATTACCATGACATTTACGCCCATGTAGACGATATAGGTTGATCCGAGTCTACACTGGTTACAACTTATATCTGTCTGCATGTTTACTATTCTGCCAGTGTATATGATATAGGTTGATCTGGGTCTAACTGGTCACTTATATATGTATGCATGTTTACAATTCTGTCCGTGTAGAGGGAGAGAATGGAGACGGACCTAAACACGGCCTACAGGAGTGCCTCACCAGACGCCCAGGCGGTGTACGGACGGGCGTACATCGACGCCCTGGTAGAGGGGTTTCACCGGTCGTCGACATGGTGCGCCCCGACGCTGGCGCCCGTCATAGACGCCATGGAGGACGCGGTCACCAACGAGAGCCCCAAGGCGCGGTACCTGGTTGATGGCAGCCACCGACTGCTCGATAAGTTTTGTGTAAGTACCACAATATCTATTGTGATTTCACACAGCAAATGAGCCACGATCGGACAAAAACAGGCTTATTTGTGGTTGTGGCTGGAGAAATGAATCGTATGGCATATGCGACCAGTGTAGATCCAGATCAGCCTGCACATCCGCGTGTTCTGATCAGGGCCTTCAGTGAGTGAAACATCTGTCGTGCTCCTAACAAACATTACAGTGCAACCTCTCTGCAATAGCCACCCATGGGAAGACACAAAACTGGCTGTTGTAGAGAGGTGGCTGTTGTAGGGAGGTTAATGCTGAATTAAATTTTGTCGTCTGCTATTTATTTACTTTCTTCGATTATTCTCATAAAAAACATGCTTTGACAGCATTTTAGAATCATTTCCAATGGAAATGTTTCTAAGTGCTGCCAAACCATGTTTTTATTGAGAATTAAGGCAAAATATAAAGCAACAGCAGACGACAATTTTCGTGCTCAGCAGTCTAAATATAATGGACATCATCAATTTGGGATATAAAATAGTGGCTGTTACAGAGAGGGTGTTGTTGTAGAGAGGTGGCCGTTCAGGGAGGTTCGATTGTATATATATGTGTACGATATATATGCAACATTGTGCGAGCAGATCAGGAGCTACACTGGTCACATTTGGCCCCTTCCACTAAAATAGGATTATGAATAATCGTAATACTCACATAAGGGGTATAACCAGATTCAACTGTCACATACAATATGCCAAAAATGTACGTGAGGGCCAAACCAGGTCTCCAGTCGGAATTCCGATCGTTAAATTACCCATCGCATACTCCCACCTGCCACCCACTGAACCTTTGATTAATTTTCTGGATCTACAATATTTGTAAGTATTAGAATTATTGCCTGTGTGGTTGAATGGGCGAACCTTTGATTAACCATTCAACCCCACGGGCTATAATTCTAATATTTACAAATACTGTAGATATAGATCAACCGGCTCGTAACGAGCCGTCTCATCAGGATCTGCAGTTTTTGCCTGTATTTTCAGATATTTCTTTTAACACCCCTTCAGATGAATGGAATAGTCCAATAATTAGAATAGGAGAGTGCATATCAGCTAGTTACAGGTGAAAGGGTTAACACGTACAGCTTGCTATACTTCAGGTATTCGCCCGACTGAATCCATTCCTGCCAGAGGCAGTGATGGACTACCTGATGACATGGTTCTTCGAAAATCCTCCCATCAAAGGTGGAAAGGCCTGATTACACACTACAGATACAGGGATACAGGGAGCATGATTTGTGGCATAGACAGGGGTCTAGAAGCTAGAGTTGCGAGTCTGTGTCCACACCAGTCACTTGGCCCCTTCCCCTAAAATAGGATTACAAATAATCGTAATACTCACATAAGGGGTATAACCAGATTCAACTGTGACATACAAAATGCCAATGACGTATGTGAGGGCCAAACCAGGGGCCCGTTTCACTAAACTTCGTACGACTAAAATGTTCGTAAGTGCAAAATTATGATAGTCTGTAAATTTCACATTAACAATGTTTTCTTGTAAACAATTACCCATCTCATGCTCCAACCTGCCACCCACGGGGCGTAGCAGGCAAATCCATTCAATCTGCTGCTGGTAAAATTACTACTATGTAGATCCTAATTTTGATATGTGAATGTACAGAAGCATCTGGGGCCCGTTTCACTAACCTTCGTACGACTAAAATGTTCGTAAGAGCAAAATTATGATAGTCTGTAAATTTCACATTAACAATTTTTTCTTGTAAACAATTGATGGATTTACATTTATTGAGCATAGGCTGCATATGCAAATTGAGATTTCCAGACAATCATAAATTTGCACTTACACACATTTTAGTCCTACGAAGTTTAGTGAAACGGCCCCCAGATCTACAATGGTTACAAATGAAATATATTTACACTATTTATAACATTTTCTGTAAACATGGTAAATGAATTAGAATGTTGAACAAATGCGGAATTTGCTATGAATCATTTACAGAAAATATTAGTTTCTGTAAATATTTTTCATGAAAAATCGCATATTATGTACAAAATCACACGGCTTTTCTCATATGTGACAAGAAAAATACCAAATAGGTCATTAATACAAAGCATTCAGAAGCATGTTTATATTTGCATCAGCATCTACTATTAATCAGATGACGTGTCAATTATGAATATTTTGCAACCAATCCAATCGTCACATAATTATTTTCAGACTATTCCATTTATGAAAAGGGGATGTTTTTGTTCTCAAAAATACGAAAATGACTTTCAAAAAGTGCAGATCTGGATCTACACTGTTTGCCAATACCACTATACAGGCCTGTAGTGTTGAAAGGGTTAATCTATCATAACCTCTAGTGAACTAGAAAATGTGGTTTGTCAACGAACTTAGCGCTCCTATTTGAGAAACTCTTACAAACACTTTCAAATAAATAAACAGACAGACGGACGTACAATAAGCAGAGAGCGTAATTGTATTAATGTGGAAGAAATTATCGTTACTAAGTACTGCATGTGTGCAATATGAAGATATTAGCTGAAGGCAAACAGAAATTACAGGTGATTTGAGACTCTTACAAAAACTTTCAAAAAAGAAACGGACAGACAGACAGACAGACAGACAGACAGACGGCCAGACAGGGCGAAACCTGCAGGGCACCACCGATTCTCGGCGAGGCCCTAAATAGGGACAGCAGAGCATATTCAAAGAGGTAATTTCTTCTTTCAAGTGTTAGATTACACTATTTAGATCCTATGTTGGTGTTACTGGTAGTAAATCAGTCATTTTGCTACTGAAATCGACTGGGGGCCGTTTCACTAAACTTCGTACGACTAAAATGTTCTTAAGTGCAAAATTATAATAGTCTGTAAATTTCACATTAACACTGTTTTCTTGTAAACAATTATTGGATTTACATGTATTCAGCATAGGCTCAATAAATGTAAATACCAGTACATCAATTGAGATTTCCAGACGATCCTAAATTTGCACTTACCAACATTGTAATCGTACAAAGTTTAGTGAAACGGGGCCTAGCTGTCTACTGATATTTATAGAATCATTTTTAAAAGTACTATGATTTTACAATTTTTTAGAAAATATTTCAGTATAGCATCTTTCACAGTTTTGGCTACTGTTTGCAGAACATGAACAGCAACCTAGGTGAAACAAATATGGGGGGGGGGGGGTAAAATGTCGGGTCGGTCAGGTAACAAGAAAGACACTTTTATTTTAGAAATGGAGTGAAATAAATGTTAAATATCCATTACATCTACAATGTATATGCCTAGTCGAGATGACAAGAATGCTTACGTGTATTAACCGCTGTATGTTGTTTACTTTCATATCTACATATGAAAGGGTAGCTGGGCTTCGAGAATCTGTCTATCCTGTATTCATGGCATTCCTGCAGTAAAACAGAAACAACTTGAAACAAAACTTGCTTGTAGTAAACATGAGACAAGCCATGTGATTCGTAAATGGCATCAAAAGTTGACAACATTCTCAAGACCAAATATGGAATAGAACTGAATAGAATAGAATGAAAATTTCGTCAACTTTTAATCTCATATCACAGTTTCTGATAAATACTATTCATGAACAAGAGTGTCGTAAGCAGGGCTCCAGATAAGGAATTTTCAATTAGTAATTGAGTCTTTTCAATCCATGATTACTGAAGCAATTGTGTATTTCAAAATTGTAATTGGGTAAAATAAATTCACACTACAGTTTACACATCAACAGACAGCAATTAGTGAATAGTTTGCTTCGAAATGAAGAAAAAATCTCTTGGCATTTCATTAGAATTGTCTCCTTGGAGACAATTCTAATGAAATACCAAGATGTGTTTTCATGGAAAATAAGAACCAGATGGCCGCGGCCCGCATGTCGAGCCCGCCGAGGCATTTGATGGTATTTTTAAAAACTTTAACGCAGATTTGAATGGACGGATGGACGCATGGACGGAAGCACGGACGGACGCACGGACACCCGGATGTCATTGTGATCACTATGTCTCGCTTTCCGCAAGCGGGCTCGACAAAAATATGCTATATTTGTGATCTGTTTATTGTTTTTTGCAGCATGTTAAAGGTACAACAAAATTGTTATTGCTTTTTGGTACTCGCAACTTCTGATTTCAATTGGGTTTTTGGTAATTTTAATTGGGTATTTAAGCAAATACGCAGCTTATCTGGAGCTCTGCCGTAAATCACAAAATACGCCCGTTGAAGATGGGCCAGATAGCAAAGATGCAGAAATGTGAAGCTGTCACCAAGGCAAGAAACTTTAATGAGAATTTGAAAATCTATAGCATTATTTCTTCCGCTTGTGATAAACAGGTATATTAATTTAGGTAGAGATGTGTAAAGTATAAATTATATATAATTGGATACAAAAATGTAGAAAAAAGTTAAAACGAGGATGGCCGCGGCCCGCATGTCGAGCCCGCCGAGGCATTTGATGGTCTCGGAGTGTATCTATTTCAAGTTTGATGCCCAATAAGCATACAAAGTTTCAAGAAAATCTGACTTACGGTTACAGAGATAGTAGGTATGTGAAAACTCTAACGCAAATTTTAACAGAAACTTTAACGCAAACTTCTAAGTTCATTTGACCTTGACATAGGGGCACAGGGGCCGCATGAGTGGGATACAGCATGAATATATGGATGATGATTAATAACCATATGAAGTTTCAAGTCAATGTGACTTAGGACTGCAGAGATATAAGGTATTGAAAAACTTTAACGCAGATTTCGGACGGACGCACGCACGCACGGACACCCGGACGTCATTGTGATCACTATGTCTCGCTTTCCGCAAGCAGGCTCGACAACAATTATATTTTTATTAAAAAATATTTGTTTAGCATAAAAACACCAAGGTGCACATTTTCAATATGTGTAGAAGATGTGTGTATAGTTTCAGATCGATTGACTAAACGGTTTAAGAGGAGTTGTGTACACAAAATCTGTACCCTATATAGAATTGTATACAAAAACGTAGAAAAAATGGCTCAGTTAAAAAGGTGATATATTTGTTCAAAAATATGTTTTTTGGCATAAAAATACCAAGGTGCACATCTTCAATATGTGTAGGAGACGTGTGTATAGTTTCAGATCGATTGACAGAACGGTTTCGGAGTTGTGTACACAAGCTATGCAGTTTTTCTGTCCGCCGCCCACCCACCCCGTGGTAAAACATAATACGTACCGTTTTTATTAAAACAGTCGTATAAAAATCACACATCTTCTGAGGTACAAAATCACATGGCTTGTCTCATTCATATGTAAACTGGAATAAGCCCCCGTGACAGACAGCGCACTGGAATTATGTTGCAATTGGATAGAGGACATAGCAATGCTCATCTATATGCACTTGATAAATAGCTGCAAATCATTCCTGGACTGATAAACTGTCCCAAAATATGTTCAACAATTCTGCAAAAACCAGTAATCCACTTTTCCGATGTTTCGGCACAAGGCCTTTATCAAGGAATTAGTTTCTACTGAAACTAATTCCTTGATAAAGGTCTTGTGCCGAAACGTCGGAAAAGTGGGTTCCTGGTTTTTGCAGATAGGCCTTTATCAATGAATTTGTTTCTACAGAAACACTAATTCCTTGATAAAGGTCTTGTGCCGAAACATATTAAATTGTATTATTGCGGAAAGATTACTGTCCCAAAATAGTATGTAATTCGGTGATGAATTTCAATTTGGCAAGGGAATATGTCATTGTAACTACATGTATGCAAGTCACGTTGATGTGACGATGATTTGGCAAACATTTTATAACTAGCTGAAAATATATCTCCATGAAAGCGACATAGAATCAGCTGTTATCTGGGACAATATAATACATGTAGCAACTGGCACATTGTTTACTATGGAAGACTTTCGGACCAATCAGCTCACATACATACGTGTTGCTGTATCAGGCATTGACCATGTCATAATTGCTCATTATGTAGCCTAAAACATTACCTGATAAATAGAATACCATGTTAGTGTCTTCTGATATCAAGTTTATCAGGCTCGGCTCAGAAACCTCGGAATTCCTACACGTCTCCTAACCTTTGCTTAACCCTTACACCGCTATCTTAATTTTTTGTCGTCTGCTGTTTATTTTCAAATTTCCATTTTTATCATCAAAAACATGCTTCGACAGCACTTTAGAATAATTTACAACATGCTTTGATAGCACTTTAGAATCATTTCCATTGGAAATGATTCTGAAGTGCTGTCAAACCATGTGTATATTGAAAAATAAGGCAAGTTATAAAAGCAACAGCAGACGACAATTGTTGTGTGTAAGGTTAATAAAAACTTGACATCAAGACACTGGCCTGGTATTCTCTATCTACATATACATGGAAGTAATTCAGATACTTGATAAAATTATATTCTTACCATTTTACAACTCAGTTTATGACCATACCTACAGTCTACACTCGTTTACTCAAAGTCGGTTAAGTCGAATTCCCTCGTTACGTCGAATTCGTGTCCAAGTCCCGTTTCAGATCCTATTATTTTCAATGTAACTGGCTACGGTTACGTCGAATTTCGTTACGTCAAATTTTCGCCAATTCGAACTAATTGTTAGGTCCCGAACACAGAAATGTGTGGTATTTCACTCTCGTTAAGTCGAAGTGTCAGTTTGCGCTCGAAGTGCGAATTCGCGGTGCCAATTTACCGGACCAAAGACTGGAATTGTTTACCTGTGTAAACATGTGTAAACAAACTTTGAATACGTGTTAAAGGTGATTTCCTCGACACCAATTAAACTTAGCTCATCTGATTTAATCACCTGTGATCAATAACTGAGCAAAGTCTATCTTTCTCGAATTCACAACAAATAATCGAACATTGCTGACTTTTTCCGAAAGGCAGATATTACCGAGTCGGACAGCGTGTAAACTGTGACTAACGCGGGCTGTTTCAAACTGGGGCCGAATTGGACTAGGGCCGTGCGATCACCCTCCGATTGATAAATGCTGTTTGTATATATAATCAAGACCGGTATGCACAAAAACTTGTTAATTTCCGGTTTACATGCTTTATTTATTAAACATAATAAAATGTTACTTTACTGCTTTGTTTTGTCTTTTCTTGTTCCACCCTGATAATACAGAAGTGTATACTTAGTTCGACTACAAACACACAGGGATGCACTCGACCGGCAGTCAAATGTTGAGACCTAAGTATATACATGAGGTTTGACTTCCGGTCGGCATGGAAGACGCCAGGTATGTTACATTTCAAGTTATTATTCTTACTATGTCAAGTTAATTCTCTATTTCGTGCCTCTATCTACTCTTTAATATGTTAATGAAGCCTCGACAATTCGCATGATGTTGATATATTGGCTAATGTTTGCAAAAACGACATGTTTTTGTGTCACTTCGACCAGAACTTGAAAACGAAGCGATGTTGGCTTCTTACGATGTCATTTTCTCCCGATATATTTATACATGTACGCGGATTTTGGTCTGTAATGCAAGGGTCTACCACTTACTTCGATGTGATCAAGTCACAGTTTCCCTAAAAGGTCTAGAAAGTTGTTTTATACTCGTTTTTGGAAAGGCATAAAAATCACTCGGACCCGGTTGAGTCATTTTCTATTTGTATTTGTTTCAAATTCACTGGCCCCGGTTGAGACCTCGTCAAAAAGTGTCCAGTTGGGTCACATTTACAGTAAAAAGTGCACGGTTGAGTCGCAAGATAAGAATGCCATTGAACTACAATTTAATTATAGCTAAGTTAACTCTACGTCATTTCTACGTCATGTCTATGTCAATGACGTAGCATGTGACGCTGCAAAGCGTGCTCTCTGACGAAATGTACACAGTAATTGTACTAGTGCTCGATCTAGAACGTATATGGCAAGTTATTTAATGATTATGTACAGTATATATTGTCATTTTGGTTTGATTTGGTTTGAAAAAGTAATCCTAGATGATACATGTAGAATATCTCACTATAAACCATTTGTTTTATTTCAGAGAACACATAGAGGCATTGGAAACATCATTCCACTCAATGGAGGAGGCACCCTGACAGTTACTGTGTGACGACTGTGTGAAGGTGTTTCGCACCGACAGTGGCTTACGGCGCCACCGGATGAGGCACACGGCCACAGAGAAGTATGCCTGTGAAACATGTAACAAACATGAAACAAACGATTTGTGGAAAAAGCCCACTATGCAAACCACATGAAGAAGCATGACATTGTAAGAAGGACGTGTGTCACACGTGTGGTAGAGCGTTTACTTACAAGAGCACGTTGGCGCGACACAAGTGTCCCGAGCAGAAAGTCAGTATCTCTAAATATGTCTGTGGAGATTGCCAATCCATATTCACACGAAAGGATTCACACGAAAGGTTTTTGAATTTCCATTTTGTGTACCATAACATCAGATAATTCACCTATGGCATATTTCCTTATCCGATCCAAGACACCCGTATATGGGAGTTGTGAAACCATGCATATGGTAGTAAACACTACATAGACTGATAGTCCAAATACTTATCATGTGATCATTGTGTGTTGGTCAGTGCTGTTATTATCGTTTCATAATACATATACATGTAATGTGATATTACAAGTGTCGACATAGTGCTATTAAAAACTAAACGTGTAAGCATTCAAAATATAGATGTAACTCTTACAAAATAAGTTTTCAATACCAATATCGTGTCATTTTTTGTTATGCTTGTATTGCTATATATGTAACACTATGTACAACTCCTCATTTAAATAGAGCAGTGTTGATGTTTTTCCAAAGATAAACACATTAAAGTAGTAATGCAATAGTTTTTAAAATTGACTGATTGATAGATAAAACAGAATTTAACATTTGAAAACAAAGGCCGAAACTGTATGTCATGGCAAATGCCGTTTTCTACAGTAATTCAGCGAGTACTAATTATGTCCAATATTGAACCAGAATAGCAATAATATTGCAGTCATACTTTAAGATACATGCATTATTATAAATCTGGATTGTACATAGGAGTCCATACATGGGCTAAGAAAGTGATGATTGACAAGAATGTCGATTTCGTTTTAGTTTTGTTTCCAGTTATATGACGATTCTGAACGATAATTACAACATATATGATTGCACAAAATTGTTTTATTTTTGTACTGATGTCATGCGAATAATGTGATACTGTGATTGTTTATTTTCATTTTATAAGATGACTTTGTGAAATTTCTTACATTTCAAGCTGCTGTGATAAAGTTTTTGGTGTCACTAAACCGCAAATGGTAAACAGTGTCTTGTATTTACGAGATGTTGGACACATATACTGTAGCGATCACATCTCCAAGATCTATATCGAAAACAAGTCTTTTGCGGTTTAGTGATATCATGATACACATATGTGTGGCATTACAATATAATTTTGATGTCTCGTATGTGCAATGTAGTCATCTGTACTTGAATCATTGTGACAATAAAAGCCAATCATTCTGACTAATAAATGTTTTACAGCCATAGTAACGTTGATTTTTATCTCATATCCTGGACCATTATAAACATGAATATAAATTAGACCGTTTACAAATTCAAAGACTCAAAGTACAAGCACCTGAATTTGAACAAATTGAATCCATAATGCATGTACATTTATACTGATCAAATAAACTAAAAACTTTAAAACCGGCCCAGTATAACTATTTATTCAGTGCACAAGTCTGCAACGACATGTTATTTCAATCTCATTACCATACATAGTTTGCAACATTGAACTAAATTTTCCCCGCCGGCAGTACTTTAGGGATATCTAAGTGGTAATATTAATACAAAAGTCATGTTTTTTTGCATATCAAAGTTGTGCACTAAATAAATGTTGTATAAATATTACGAACACATTGACCAGACCGGAAATTTGTATGGCATATTCTCATCAACAGGTGGTTTAGCAGTTATATAGCTCTATGTCCTTCATATTTGAAGAGTATCACATGATAAAGAAACAAGCATATACGTATATACAGATACATGTACAGGCAAATGCTCAGTATAGACTATCATCTATAGTTGATCCAACGCCAGACCGCGTCTAACATGTGGCATAATTTTACCATCGTGTGCCCTATGGAACTCTCTGACGGGTAGTGGTCGTCGAGCCAGTTCATTTGGTTTTGACACCGTGCCTCGTTTCCTTTTGTGTTTACCTCTCGTTCGTTCTGATAGGTCGAACGTGTGATCTCTGTAATTACAGGAATATTTTATCTTTATGATTAGTCACTCACTATTACATTGAGCATCCATTAAATGTTGGGTACATCTGACCTGTCCATTTTGAAAATAATTACCCATGGTCTGTCCAACTTTTCATTATTAATTTAAAATACAATACAATACCTGATCAAACAAATAAAACCATTGAAGTAAGGGAAATATAAGCCATTCATTTAGTAATAAAACTCAAATTTTGTCTCAACCGGACACTTTTCCGACTAGTTTAATCTTCTCACCGGAACATTCTTGACGAGGTCTCAACCGGGGCCAGTGAATTTGAAACAAATATAGAAAATGACTCAACCTGTTCCGAGTGATTTTTACGCCTTTCCAAAAACGTATATAAAACAACTTTCTAGACCTTTTAGGGAACTGTGACTTGATCACATCGAAGTAAGTGGTAGACCCTTGCATTACAGACCAAAATCCGCGTACATGTATCAATATATCGGGAGAAAATGACATCGTAAGAAGCCAACCTCGCTTCGTTTTCAAGTTCTGGTCGAAGTGACACAAAAACATGTCGTTTTTGCAAACATTAGCCAATATATCAACATCATGCGAATTGTCGAGACTTCATTAACATATTAAAGAGTAGATAGAGGCATGAAGTAGAGAATAAAGTTGACATAGTAAGAATAATAACTTGAAATGTAACATACCTGGCGTCTTCCATGCCGACCGGAAGTCAAACCTCATGTATATACTTAGGTCTCAACATTTGACTGCCGGTCGAGTGCATCCCTGTGAAACATGCGTGTATAGGCAAACGCAAGTAAACACATTATAGTTGCAAACGTGTAACTCTGTGTGTCACAGGTCGTATGGGAGTTGCGTCCCGTAACGTGTATGGCAATATTTCGAGCTCCTGTTCAGATTTCGTTACGTCGAACTTCTGTTTACTCGGAAGTATTTATCACAGTCCGATGGACTTCGAGTAAACGAGTGTAGACTGTACAATATTTCGCCTTCGATATGTTATCTACGGCTACAATTTGACCCCATTCAAAAAATGTGAGCAACCGAAATGCATACCCAAACCTGTTGCATGTAGGTCAAAATTTAGTAATCTGTATATTTTATACCTTTAAACAAATAATCTTTCATGTAGAACTAGTAAATTGCCCAAAATAATACAACAGGGAAATCATTTTCCATTTTCCCATGGATACGGGGCGCCATGCAGGACAGGTTAATTATGTGTACAAAATTGAGTTTTGTAACACTAAAACTCACAAAATCCAATTATGTAAAATTCTGATACAAAAACCAATTTTGTCCAGACAAAATTGAGATTTGTAACATTAAAAATCACAAAATCCAATTATGTAAAATTCTGATATACAAAATTCATTTTTGTTATAAAGGATTCAATTTTGTAAGACAGAATTGAGTTTTGTGAACAAAATTCAGTTTTGTGGGACAGAATTCAGTTTTGTCCACAAAAGTCAGTTATGTCCACAAACATTAGTTTGCGTAGGATAGTCTATGTCATCTCTACGTTGATTGGTTGAGATCGGTCTTAGTCCATTTTACTAGATGGTGGAGTACACTTGCAGGTTTAAATATTTCAATGCGAAAATATAACCCAATATATCAATATTATACTTCTTTATGGACAGTTAATTTGGTTATATTATGATTACAAATGAGTGGTCACACCATATAAGCATATATACTTTGAAGGAGAAATAAGAAAAATATTCAGAATTTTCCCTCAATTATGTAAACAGGGTCAAACATAAAGTAGCCGGGACATAGCTAGACCTGAGAGCATGCCCATATATAGAGAATACCAGGCTAGTGTATTTTGATATCAAGTTTTCAGGCAAGGCTAGGAAACGCGCAGGAATTTCGAGGCTTGCCGAGGAATTCCTACCGTTTCCTAGCCGAGCCTGATAAACTTGATATTAAAATACACTAGCCTGGTATTCTATTTATCAGGTAACGTTTTATGCTCGAAAATGACATTAGATGACGTCGTATTCTAACAGTAGATCTAACCTTGTGAAACAAATGGTATTGGATCTGTGTCTACTAGTTGCGAAGTTACGTGTTCGCAACTATGTGTCTACATGCATTATTTACAGTATACACCATCTTAGTATCCATGGTATCTACACAAATACTACAAATGGTTTCCTCAAATGGCCCAATACACACATTATGTTTATAAACACAGACAGCAGTCAGAACACAGGCAACAGCGCGTGTATTATTGATTTAACTGGGGCAGATGTACCTTGCGATACACAATAAATGACGTCAGTACTCGCGGGAGATCTACATGTACATGAATTATGTGTACAATTATAACGCAAATGAGTTTAAATACGAATGGGTTTGTCAACGTTTGACTGTTTGGAGATAGTTGAAGCAAAATGCAGAATGAGAATGAATCATCGGCAGAATGAGAAATGAATTATCGACATTGAATGTGTAGATCGGCGACCGTGACCCATTTCTCCAGTGCAGTTTCTGACCAATGGTAGTCCTTCTTACATGCGTGTGCAGAATTGAATTTTGTGACACAGAATTGAATTTTGTTACACAGAATTGACAGAATTGAATTTTGTGACACAGAATTGAATTTTGTTACACAGAATTGAATTGTGTGACACAGAATTGAATTTTGTTACACAGAATTGAATTTTGTGGCACAAAAGTGAATTTTGTGACACAGAATTGAGTTTTTTTCGTGGCACAAAAATGAATTGTGTTGACAAAATTGAGCCATGTCACACTTGGCGCCCCGTAATGGAAGCTATTTTTTCTCTAGTTGTTGTTCAACATTCAACATAACGAAATGAAGCTTTCAAATTAACAAGATATACATGTAAATGTCAGATGAACACATTGACACGGTAAAATAACCAATTTCTGCATGTGTATCTTCTTTATTAATAATTTATTGATACAGCTTTGACAGTTTTATATCGCTAACATATCAAACACGCCGGATAACTGATTGCAAAAATCCCTCTTCCATGCGTTACATTAAAGAGATGGGGTTAAATTGCTACCCTCGCGAAAGGTATGGAGGTGGGTAGCAATTTTGTTTCTAGACCATACCATGTACAGTTTTGACACAACTATGACTGCAGATTGTGATAATCATTCAACACAACTGTGGCTGTGACTAGAGAAATGGGTCTTACGGGATTTGTTACCAGTGTATACATATCCTGATCAAATAGCACACTCCTGTAGACTGATAACGATCTGCATTGCTTGTTAGAAGCATGACGGGTGTTTCAATGATGGAATGGCGAACAGTGTAGATCCAGACTGTGCGGATGCACACGCTGATCTGGATCTACACTGGTCGCAAAACAGTCACAGCCACAAATTACGAAACATTGCAATAATATATCTTTAAAGGGAAATAAAGATAGAAAATCATGCAACTGGACAATTTGCTTCATGCATGGTAAATGACATATATAAATCAATCGCACCATTTTATTTTGATCACATTCCCAAAAACATGCGTTATATTCAAGTACAACCTAGCTAGATATGCCGGCTGCTCAGGGACTACACTGGTGTACAAATTACCGACAGTCTGAACAACTTCGCTAGATATGCCGCCTGATCAGGGCCTACACCGGTGTACAGATTACTGAAAGTCTGAACAACAGCTAGATACATGTATGCCGGCTGCTCAGGGACTACACTTGTGTACAGATTACCAATAGTCTGAACAACTTAGCTAGATATGCCGCCTGATCAGGGACTACACTGGTGCACAGATTACTGATAGTCTGAACAACAGCTAGATATGCCGGCTGCTCAGCGACTACACCGGTGTACAGATTACTGATAGTCTGATCAACCTAGCTAGATATACCGGCTGCTCAGGGACTACAATGGTGTACAGATTACCGATAGTCTGAACAACTTAGCTAGATATGCCGCCTGATCAGGACTACACCGGTGTACAGATTACTGATAGTCTGAACAACAACTAAATATGCCTGCAGCTCAGGGACTACACCGGTGTACAGATTACTGATAGTCTGATCAACCCAACTGGATATGCCGACTGCTCAGGGACTTCACCGGTGTACAGATTACTGATAGTCTGATCAACCCAACTGGATATGCCGACTGCTCAGGGACTTCACCGGTGTACAGATTACTGATAGTCTGATCAACCCAACTAGATATGACCGGGATACTGACAAAATCCCCCCGGACATAATCCCCCCCCCCATGATTTTTGACACAGGAGGACAAAATCCCCCCCACCCACGTCTAAAATGCAGGTAGGAAACCCCCCCCCCCCGCCAAAATCACAGGTAGGACATAATCCCCCATTATTACGTTTATTGTGCAACTGAAAATACTTCATCAAATGTGCTTGATGTTTGATGTTTATTGTGCAAATAAAAGTACTGAATATGATTTACCTTGATTCTGGACGGGGGTGATTTTGTCCTACCTTGAATTTTGATGGGGGTGGGGATTATTTCCTACCTGTGATTTTAGACGGGTTGGATTTTGTCCTCCAGTGTCCTCCAGTGTCCTCCAGTGTCCTCCAGTGTCAAAAATCATGGGGGGGATTATGTCTGGAGGGATTTTGTCCTACACTCAGATATGCCTGCTGCTCAGGAACTACACCGGTGTACGCTGGTACGCTGATCAGGCACTACGCAGGTGGTCGTTGAGTCAATACAGCATTTGTTATGTTTATTAGTAACAATCTGCTGCATGTAAAAGTACAATAATTATTATGAGTAGGGTATGCACTGCAAACATATGTTCCAAGGTCACTCTTCTTAACTGACGTCACAGTTTCGCACCTATAGTATGCAGCTACTGTTCATAAATTGGAAAAAATATGCTGATTATGACAGGCAAGAGAGTAAGAAAACATGTTCACATTCGTCTTATGATAAGACAACATTATTTTTGCAATGATTAAAATATCGTTTGTTAATGTGTGTCACCATTTCAGCATTCAATTGTTGTTGCAGACGCGCGAAAACGCGTCGGCTAATGAAATCCTGACTTTCCAAATTATCCGACCAATGATAACTACGCTTCCAGCGGGAAGGAATTTCTGTCTGCCAATCAAAACTTGACATTGAGAAACATTCGTCCAATGAAAACCATACATTGAGCCTAAACCCTGGTTTAAGCTCAAACCTTGGTTTAAGCTATCAGAAACCCTAGTTTGAGAGTCTAAACGGTGGTTTCTGCCGCCAAGTGCACAATAATTGCCCAAACCAGGGTTTAAGAAAACTACCGTTTGGGATCACGATTGGCAGTTTTTTTCTTAAACTATGGTTTGGGTCCAAACTAGGGTTTAGGCTATTTATTGGATTACGGTCTCAAACGGCAGTTTCTGGCCAAATGCACAATAATTGCTCAAACTGGATTTGAGAGCGTAAACCATAGTTTAGACTCACAAACTGGGGTTTAGTGAATTATTGTGCATTTTGGCAAGCCCAAACTAGGGTTTGAGGAGCCTAAACTAGGGTTTAAGCTCCAAACCATGGTTTAAGGAATTATTGTGCGTTTGGCTTGCCATACCCTTCAAAGGTATCAAATTGAGCTTTGCGCATCGCAAATGTTGCAGCCACTGTTGCCACCAGTCGGAACATGATCCATCTAAATGTAAATGCTTTTATTTAACGACGATACTGGCATCTAGCTTCCTTGTTGCACTGATTCCATCAATTATTACAGGTTTGTATGAATAGCTAGATGGGCCGTAACTATCATAAGCCCAATTTCACCCGCCACAGACACACTGAAGGTGTCTGTGGTCTGTGGAAGAAGGGCACTAACTCCATTGTTCCCATCATATCGAATGAATCAGTGGACGAATGTGGCTAACTGCATAAAGGAATGAACTCCCATACTGTAAATATTCAAATGACGTCTTTAAATATGGAGTTATACCTACTTATTCCACTGGCCCCGTCAATCACTACAGGTCTGTACGAAGCTAAACGGACCACAAATGCCATTAGCCCCATTCACCAGACACACCTAAATTTAAAGGTGTCTGTGGAAGAAGGGAGCTAACTACATGGGGGGACTAGCCCCTTTATTCCACTGGCTCCTTTCAATTGAAGTGACCAAGTTGAACAATGTGGCTAACTCCCTGAGTTAGCCCCCTTGTTCCACTGATCACTTCAATTTGATAGGATCAGCGTAAGACGTAAGAAGGTGGATAACTCCAATTACAAGAACCTTCCATTATTACAGGTCTATACGAGGAAAGCCATGGGATAATCGCCAACCGCATGTACGATCCGGTGTTCAACGCCACGTTCGGGATGCGCACCAAGGAAACACGGTGGTGGGATGGCGGCGAACCTATATGGGTCACTGTCAGGAAACACGGGCTCAAGAGTGCCGTCTTCTTCTGGCCCGGAAGTGAAGCGATCATCCGGGGCCTTCGTCCGAATATCTGGTTCCCGTACAATCAGAGCGTCCCGTTTCAACAAAGGTCGGATACGGTTGTGAGCTGGTTCTCAAACAGCAGTCTGAATATCGACCTGGCTATGTTTTATTTTCATGAACCGGACCACACGGGGCATTCGTTCGGTCCCGACTCCCCGGAAATCCATGCTAAGGTGGCAGATATGGATACGCTTTTGGGATACATTGTCCAACAGTTCGAGGCGCATGGACTATTCGACACAGTGAATGTCATAGTAACCAGCGACCACGGAATGACAGAAGTTGACCTTAGCAATCGCATTATTGACCTATCGAAGCTTGTTGACATTTCGGCTATTTTGAGAATGCCCGATGCGGGGCCGGTTGCCGGCATTCAAGCCGTTGATGGCATGGAAGAGGAACTGTTGGCGAACCTGACCAAGATCGATCACGTGACCACGTACCGGAAGGAGGACATACCGGATCACTGGCACTACCACGATAACAGGCGCATCCTGCCGATACTGTGTGTGGCGGAAGAGGGGTGGATGATTACAAAGGTAACAATGGTAACAATGCCTGGAACACTACCGCCTGCGCTAATCTTGCCAATGATGTCAATATATGTATCTAAAAATGCTTCACAATTCTGCTTGAAATCAAGCAGTTTCATTTCTGAGCCTGAGCTGTGTTACAGCTCAGGCTCAGACAATCAAACTGCTTGATTGCGAGCTGACATTGCCAGTATGTCTTCAGAAACGTTGTTAAGCAGAGGAGATTAACGCAGGCGGTTGTGCAGTAGTAGTATAATTGGATGATCTTGCATAAGCGATAATTTAAAATGATATTTATTAAACTCATATGTGGCCATATGGGGTGTATATGTTGTTGGAAACACCACGAGTGTGTCATTGATGGAATGACGAACGATACAGTGAGTATCGGTGTACACAGTTGTTGAACTGTGGATACAGGATGAAAAATAGGATTTCAAAGCATTTCATTTTTTCTAAAATAGCAATTTAAGGAACAAATGACAATTTTGAAAAAGACTGTATTGTGATATAACTTAGAAATGTAGTTTATTCCTATAATAAAGGAATCCGTGCAGCAATGGGATTAGTTCCAATATCAAGCGAAAATGTGCACCGCCAATTCTTGTACAAGCTTCACGCATTTGTAATATCATAATGTTATGTGTAATATCGGGGTTAATAATCACACCGTTTGCAGAACGCAACGGGTCATCCCAATACGGAGAAGGGAGCGCACGGGTTCGACAACCGCCTACAGAGCATGAAGCCCATATTCTATGCGAGAGGACCAAACATCCGACAAAACTACACCGCCACCCCTTTCAACTCCGTGGACATCTACCCGCTGGTGGCGGACCTGCTGGGCATTCGACCCGCCAACAACAACGGCACCCTCGATAACACGCGGGCCTTCACTGTGTCCAAATCCACATCAGGCGCCGCTAACACAGGACTCAATGTCACGCTGATGGCATCATTTCTCTATTTCTGGCATACGTATAATACACGCCGTCTAACATTTGAAGGAGCCAGTGAAAGTGTTCTTATCTCCACTGGTCCGCTTATATTGAAGTTATCGGTAGACAAGAAGGTTAACTCCCTCAATAAAGGGGCTAGTGTAACAATGGGGCTAACTCCCTAAAGGAGTTAGCCTCATTCTTACACTGGCCCCTTTATTTGTTATTGTATGTATCACGATATAAAATTACGAACGATTGGCAACATGTGTTCATGTGTAACCTGTATGTGAGTATACAATGTATCACATACCGGGTATGTTATCGGTTTAGATGCTCGAAATGAGGAAAATACATTTGTCGGTGCTGAGCTGTCGTATATCTCGGTCAATCGAACGGCTTGACTTCAACGTCCAGTTTCGATAACTGATCATCATTGTTTTCAATAATTAACGGAGTAGAGCCACTGGTGAATAACGCCTAGCAGCGATGGTACATAGAGAATAGTAGGTTAGTGCCGTGAATGGGAAACACTATATGGCAAGGCTTAGGAAACGGGATGGGCGAGGCTCTGCCGAGCATATCCAGTTTCCGAGCCGCGCCAGATATTTTCCCATTCAAGGCACTAACCTACTATTCTATTTATCCCATCAACCCCTACTAATGGATTTTAATTGCAAAATAAATAATCCCAGCCACTGCACATATTCATACGCAGTGATTAGGTCGTATTGACAGGATATCAAAAATGTTTCACGGCACCGTGTTTCACGGCACATACGCACTGTGTTGACGGGATAAAATGGTAACAATTCCTATGTTTAAACACTAGCAGAAATAACAATACATCCCCAAACATCAGTTTACCTCCCTCTCAAATGAAGAAAGAATTTGATGCTATTTTTTACATATAAACCTATGCCAGTTACATTGCAGGTCAGATTACTCAAAAGTTTGCCGGCGAAAGTGCTCAAAATGGCGGAAATCCAAGATTGCCGTCAAATATAAAGATTTTTTAAATATTCAACATAACACAATTCTCAATTGCTATGCACATCAATTGACTGTATGTTCAGTTTTTAAATCCGTAAACGTATTTTCATTAAGCACAATAAACTACCGGATTTGGCAAATTTGATATTTGCGGCCATCTTGGATTTCCGCCATTTTTAGCGCTTTCACCGGCAAAATTTTGATTACTCTGACCTGCAATTTGTTACATATATACTTATGCCAGTTACATTGCAGGTCAGATTATTCAAAAGTTTGCCGGCGAAAGTGCTCATTTGGAAATGTCAAAAAAATAGCAGCAAATTAGTTCTTTCTTTGAGTGGGAGATAAAGTGTATTTTTGAGCAGATAGGCGATTTTGGGCTTATGCTAATAGCCGAGAAAAAATATCTCTAGATGCCACTTTGTAGAGGTCAGTGTAGCAATCGTGTTGACTACCAAAAGCACGTAGGCAAATCCCTATATTTAACCAATCATTTTGCATGTTGTCCGCAAATGATCCAACTGTTGGTTTATAAGCCTAAGTAGGCGACTTGTACAATCCATGCGACACATTATTCCAATGTGAGTAGAACAGATTGAAACCGAACAGCGATTAGAATAAGCATCTGAATTCATATTGGATTCACTGTAGTTTATCTCTAGATAAAATTATTTGTGTTTATAAGTATAAAGCACACATACACATAATTATCGGAGTGCTCATATACAATGTAGCTGAATTCCAATGGCATATCTCTAAACCGTACACCCTGCGGCCATCCTTTCTAGAGTCACGTCATCACTTGCTGTGCGACAGGTGGTAGCGGGTCTATCTGTCGGATTAAGTAGTCCATCAGCCCTTCTGGCAGGAACGAGTGCAGGAACCCCACAACCTGTAGGTAGATCATTAACACTGTTCTGCGTTATTGCATCTCCACATTTCGCTGATAATGATAACAAAAAAAGAAACATGGAATGCACTGTTAAGTCAGGGTGATATAATCCATCCAACGTGAGTAACATAGATAATTTGTGTCGACATGATTCCGGTCTACACGTTGGAATACAGCTGGCGCAATGTAAATTGACACTAGAGTGAATTATAAATACATGAGTATCTGAAGTATCAACTGAACTTCACAAAGATATAGTCATATGTTTAATAAAACAGCGCAAAAATGAGTTACATTATGACGAGTATGTGTATACAAGCTGATTTAAATGTCAATGGCTGACAAAAAGAACAGGCCAAGCATACTGGATATGTACCCGATTGGACAAAGCTAATATATAGCAAGAGTCAAAAGCATGACCTTCAGTCCTTACGAACTTGTTACATATATCTTGGAAGAGCGAATAACTCAATCCACACCATAGAAAAGCAAGGTTACCGTTGTATATCAGGAACTATGTGAAGCGAAGTACAGAAATAAACAATGCAGCCAATGCTGTCTAATGGAATTACCGAGGAGGAGAGCAACTGTATTAACTAAAACCAAGTATCATTGGCACACTGTTATTGTTTAAACACCAAGGTGTATGTATGATCACGTGGTACTCACAACAAAAACAAGTACTGAAACTTCCAGAATCCATCCGATTGAAAGTACGTATTCTTTTATATTGTCCTTATTACATGTACGTAACGGATTTTGATGAAATATGGCGCATCAAACGCGTCTTGTTAAGCTGCATTTGGTGGTCTCTGTATTTTCGCCTAAACTTCTGTCGTTTTTGCGAAGAATCTATTTCCGTGTCTACGACACGGAAATCGATTATTTGCAAAAACGACATAAGTCTGTGCTAAACTCCTTGAACCACCAAATGCATCTCATGAAGACGCGTTTGCCGCGCCATATTTCATCAAAATCCGTTGCATATTAAGGAAAATATCAAATAATAATTACTTTGGAGTGAGCGACGTTGTTGCTGTTGTAACCACGTGCGCATGCACCTTGAACACGTTTAATGTTCTATGTTGATTACATTACCCACTTCCAAATGTATTAAACAAGAACAATGCCTTCGCGACTGTTTATAGTCATTGTGTGTGCTACTACATTCGGTTGGATGGAATGTGCCACTTGCTACTGGCAAATGGACACAGTTCATCGAAAATAAAGACTACATTTTCACCAAGAAGCATCCTATATCGCGTCCGGGCTATGACATTTGGTTTAACTCTATTATCTCCCTTTATAACTTTACACCAATTAGCCAATAACAAGGAGGCCGCCTCGTATTGTCGGAAGAACGGGAAGCGATCAGGATGAGATGAATGTGACCCGCCAATTAACATTATAGACAAAGCTAACGTGTTCATACAAGAATTGCAAACACTGTTTCTGTTGTATTGTCTTACGACTTACACAATACCAGTCCAACAGTTTATTGCTGCCCTGGATCAGATGGCGATACCGAGGCGTACTGTTGGTAACGGCGTCCTCCAAACCGTCCAACACCGGGTCCATTGTACGGTACGATGTCGGAACACACTCCCGCAGCCCTCGGAGACACGTGTCCCGGTATTCGTCACCGTACGCGGCTCGAACCTCTGGCGTGGTGGCCGCCCATTCCGAGTCCGAGGCATTGACGATTCGATCAATCTAACATTGACATAATATATTTAGATATAAATGATGAACTGGGTTACATCAAAGTAAATTTAAATTGCAATTGTAACAAAGGAACTAGCTGGGAGTTACGGGTACCCCACTTCTGTACAAATATTTCAACTGACTCTATTCTCTGGTACTGACGTAATAACAAACATATGTGATTGCGATCAATTCAGCTACTGTAACGATACTATACCAAACAATGTGCAAGGTGCATGCGTTATAATTGAACTGCAGTTGTCATAGTTCAGAGAATCACATATTTACATTTGCTTTCTGAAGCATCCCCGTCACTCCGCCAAAGTTTCCTGGTTCAATAATGATGACCTTTACACCGAATCTGAACATCTCGCGCCTGAGGATATCCGAAAACGCCTCGCATGCCCATTTCGTCTGGGTATAGATAGCATCAGTTGCCAAGGCAACCCGGCCACGGACACTGGTTACATTTACAACTCGACCTAAGAATTAAAAGCGGACATAACTAGTACGGAACATTGCGTAGAACAACAGGGGCGCGTTTCACTAAACTTCGTACGACTAAAATTTCGTGCAAAATTGTGATAGTCTGTAAATTTCACATTAACATTGTTTTCGTGTAAATAATTATTGGATTTATATTTATTGAGCATATAGTAGGGTCATATTCCAGGATTCTTTGACCATTTTGTTCCTACCTTTTTTTTATCACTGATTTGACTACCCGAACCATTTTAGAACAAAATGAGCTCCTATGCCCCTCCCAAAAATGGAGGCATAATCCGCTAGAGCGCAAAATACAAGATGGTCGCCGTCTGCCATCTTGAAAATCGTGAGATGCAATATCTCAGGAGTCAGATGAGCTACAAGTACGAATGAGGTGTCTTTTTTCACTAATTATATCATGGTAAGCCTAATGGAATAATTTCTTTTCATCTGATCTCAAAATCCAAGATGGCCGCCATCTGCCATCTTGAAAAGTATAAGATGCAATATCTCAGTAGTCAGATAAGCTACAAATAGTAAGTAGACGTCTTTTATGACTGATTTCGGCATGATAAACACACTGGAATTGTGTATTGTTTAGTTTGGATGTCATCCTGACTTCTTAATCCAAGATGGCCGCCATCCGCAATCTCGAATAATTAAGTCTTGCAAAGAAAAGCAAATGGCGTGAATTAGAAAACTTATGTGGTTGCGCAGTACATGCAATTCAGCTGATTAATGCCATTCAACTGCACCACTTTATTCCGCAAAACTCCATTGAGTTTAGCTATTATTCCGAAAACTTCAATTGGTTAAGCAAATTGAGTACATATGAAAGCAAATGGCGAGAAGTCATAACATTGCGATTTTTATGGGTTTATTTGAAAAAATGATGTTATGAAATAGGCATATGCACCATAGAAATCAAACACAAGTGTTAGCTGCGTAAACAATCATAACTGACAAGAAAACACTGTTCAAATGACCAAAAGATGATTGTGATAATGCAAATGGCGCAACTGTGAGACCTCAAATGGGTCTGATGAGGAGTATACACAATGAGAATGATTTGTCACATGCATCACACATGTAGAGCCTTTTGTCAGTATGTGCCAGATGAGATCAGATGTGTGTGAGAATTACTATCACAAACATGACATGTAAGCGGTGCCTCTCCAGTATGGATATGCATGTGGGCTGCTAGATACCACTTAACTAAGATGGACACACATCACATGTAAATGACTTTGTAATGACGATGTAAATGCATAATCAACATCCCAGGTAGCTGCACGAGTCACTGTCCGAGTCGGAGCTGGCAGAGTCGCCGTCATCGGTTGCACTTCCAGCATCAGTGCTGCTATCCTCTTCTGGCTGAGGGTTTGGTGGCAAGGAGATAGATGAAGGGATTGGGGGCTTAGTGCAACGGATAGGCAGACATGATGCCATACGTGGCCAATCGGCGAAGGGTGCCTTTGGACGTCGAAGTGTGTTTGCAGATAAGTCAGATAGTGTGTACGCTGTCGGCATCGGGTGCGAGTCTGATGGTGCGTTTCCTCTTCTGCGCCCTCCACTTGGCAGCCCGCACTGCTCCCAGGTTCTGACACAGAATATCCATGCTATAAGAACAAGGAACTGGTCCGAGTTCAAGTCTTCTCTTAAGCTTATGCTTCCTTAGGTGCAAGTACATGTATATGACAATGACAGATATGGTCGTTATCTTCTTGATTTCACCACAGTGCTTGACACACTGCCCGCCGACCAAGCTTCATTCATGGAGAGTGGTCTCTTTGCGCAGTCGATGATAGGCAAGCCATATTCCTGTGTCGCCCTCTACATCTGGATAGAGTCAACAATGAATAAGGGCTCCAAGCTAAAGTCTGGTTGGCTGGCCAATGAAAACAATGAAAAGCAACTCCTGTCGAACACTCGCAATGTAAATAACATCAATCGGGTGAGGGCAAGCGTTCATCGACATGCTGATCGCAAGAAACACGCTAAAGAGAAGCATGCTGATACCTCATCGAGCAAAATGCCGAAGGACGAGAAAGCTGTCCATGATATGAACGCTTGTCTCAACGAGTTCAAGTGTGACCCATTTGATCATGAAAATCAGACTCTTCGATCTCTACAGTCAGGAATCTCGGCTACCGAAGAGTTCGCGGCTGACTTGAAGTCTGCAAAGGAGGATGGCACACGCAAGGTGAACGAGTTCTTGAAAGAGAGAGTGTATTCCAAAACAAAGTCTCTCAATGACCGAGTCCCTCGTAGCAAGCGTCAGAACTTTTTAACTCAAGAACTGAAGAAAGCAAATGGCGGAAGCCTGACTGGAAAGACTGAGGAAATGAAGTCGAAAGCCATAGTAGCTGTTCTCGCACTTGTCGAAAGCAGCGGTGCCCTCAAACTAGAAGACGTATTTCAGCATCGTGTTACAGGAGAATGCCTTTCTATCTTCAACGCAAATGGAACCATGCGGAAGGTCCATAAAAAGCAAGCTCCAGGAGCTTACTATGACTCCAATTCCAGAACCTGATGTGTACACGTCTATTGTCGACATGGGTCTCATCTGGCACCTGGCAGCTCCAACCACTGAAGACAGAGTGAAGGGTGACGGTACCAAGTACACCTGGGGAGATTATGCAGAAAAGGTAGTGCGCTCAGTTCTGACTAGACACAGACATGCAGAGCGGATCATTTGCATCAACGATCAGAAATTGACCATCAAAGACAGTGGACGGATGCTGCGCCAGAAAGGCACACAAATCAGCAAAATCAGTCTACATGAAGCCGCATACATCATACCGCTACATGTGCTCACTGGATGCGACCATAACTCTGGCTTCTATGGAGCAAGTAAGAAGCTTATCATTGATCGTCTCCAGAATTCGAAGGAGGCGCGTGATCTGTTAGCAGGGTGTGGCAATGAGGTCCCGGCTTCACAAGCGGTCATCAACGATTTGGAGCAATTTGTAATTCGGTGTGTATTCGGTGACACAAAAAACAGGACACTGTGGGCAGTGCGGGCTGCCAAGTGGAGGGCGCAGAAGAGGAAAAGCACCATCAGACTCGCACCCGATGCCGACAGCCTCTGCCCTCACTTGGAGCGTACAAACTATCTGACTTATCTGCAAACACACTTCGACGTCCAAAGGCACCCTTCGCCGATTGGCTACGGATGGCATCGTGTAGACAGCAAATTTCTGCCTATCCGTTTCACCAATCCCCCACTCCCTTCATCTATCCCCTTGCCACCAAACACTCAGCCAGAAGAGGATAGCGGCACTGATGCTGGAAGTGCAACCGATGACGGCGACTCTGCCAGCTCCGACTCGGACAGTGACTCGTGCAGCTACCGGGAATGTTGATTATGCATTTACATCGTCATTACAAAGTCATTTACATGTGATGTGTGTCCATCTTAGTTAAGTGTAATCTAGCAGCCCACATGCATATCCATACTGGAGAGGCACCGCTTACATGTCATGTTTGTGATAGTAATTCTCACACACATCTGATCTCATCTGGCACATACTGACGAAAGGCTCTACTAATGAGTGTGGGATGCTATGTTGACAAATCATTCTCATTGGGTATACTCCTCATCAGACCCATTTGAGGTCTCACAGTTGCGCCATTTGCATTAGCACAATCATCTTTTGGTCATTTGAACAGTGTTTTCTTGTCAGTTATGATTGTTTACGCAGCTAACACTTGTGTTTGATTTCTATGGTGCATATGCCTATTTCATAACATCATTTTTTCAAATAAACCCATAAAAATCGCAATGTTATGACTTCTCGCCATTTGCTTTCATATGTACTCAATTTGCTTAACCAATTGAAGTTTTCGGAATAATAGCTAAACTCAATGGAGTTTTACGGAATAAAGTGGTGCAGTTGAATGGCATTAATCAGCTGAATTGCATATATTGCGCAACCACATAAGTTTTCTAATTCACGCCATTTGCTTTTCTTTGCAAGACTTAATTATTCGAGATTGCGGATGGCGGCCATCTTGGATTAAGAAGTCAGGATGAAATCCAAACTAAACAATACACAATTCCAGTGTGTTTATCAAGCCGAAATCAGTCATAAAAGACGTCTACTTACTATTTGTAGCTTATCTGACTACTGAGATATTGCATCTTATAATTTCCAAGATGGCAGATGGCGGCCATCTTGGATTTTGAGATCAGATGAAAAGCAATTATTCCATTGGGTTTACCATGATATAATTAGTGAAAAAAAGACACCTCATTCGTACTTGTAGCTCATCTGACTCCTGAGATATTATTGATTTTTTCTAAAATGGTTCGGGTAGTCAAATCAGTGATAAAAAAAAGGTAGGAACAAAAATGGTCACAGAATCCTGGAATATGACCCTACTAATAGGCTGCATATGCAGCCTATGACTCAATAAATGTAAATCCATCAATTGAAATTTTCAGACGATCCTAAATTTGCACTTACGAACATTTTAGTCGTACTAAGTTTAGTGAAACGGGCCCCTGGACACTGACACTACCATAAATATGACAACATATACTGGGTATATTCAAGAAAATTTCTTATGACACAGTTATTTTGCCGAAATGGTTCATACTGCTGGTTAGTTTTCACGAAAAGTTTTAAATTTGGAATACAAACACTTAGTGATTTCTGGGTAAATATAAATATCGACCGGTAAATATCGGATGGATAATAAAAATACCAACATTCAAATTCCCATATCTCAGACAGTACGTATTGTATCTCAATGTAATTTCTCGTAGAAATGAATCATGCAATTATCCCTGACATCTAAACGTTTTAACGTTAATACTTGTAATCGAGCAGTTCTGACGCTGAAATAAAAATACGTTCCGAAAATGGAAATGACGGAATATCATTGAATCCGGAAAATAATATGGAAAATTCAACAAACGGAACTATCATGACAAATGTTTAAACATCCTAACTTGTCTGTGCTGTGGATGTGCTAAAATATGCAAACTCGCATGACTTTCTGAAATTGACTGATATGCTTTCTGTGATCAATTGTATTTTTCAGTTACAGTGGGGTCAGCGTGTAAGTGCACACACGAACGAACACGACAGGTTGGTTCCAACCTGTCGTGTTCGTTCGTGTGTGCACTTACACGCTGACCCCACTGTAGTTCAAAACTGGTGGACTTTTGTACCCTTATGATGCCCTATACAATATTTCTCACACACGTCTGAAGGTATATCCCTGCAATTTGGAGTGTATTAATATAAATGAGTGTAAGTTCCCAAAATGAATCGAACTATGATCTGCAACTGGCAACTGGCAATATTATTTTCCGAAGTGGCTATATTATAGGGTTAACTGTATTGTAATTTTCAAATTTGCGGCGCATATCAGAAAATGATAGGTCGGAAAATCTGTTTAATGGCGACGCTAGCTGAGATATTAAACATGTTTTCCGACCTATATCTGATATACGCCGCAAATTTTAAAATTACGATGCGGTTAAAGGTACACGCCCACTCAACAGGCACAAAATGTTCTTTATATCAAAGACATCATCTGAGACATTTTCTGGCAATATAAACATTAATTCACCATTACCCCACTTATTGGTTGGCATTATTATACATGTTATATCAGACGTAATTTTCCACACTGATATCAGGGGCGATAACCGTGTTTCTTGAAAATGTTAACTGACATTATTATTTATACTCTGTATTTATTTTGTGATGTGTAATTTTTATACTTCATAATCTTTGGAAAATATTATTTGTTCAGGTAACGCATTTAACTAGCATAAATAATTAAAACATACCATGCCTCATTTGCATATGAAAATAGCATGATACCAACGCGCGTCACTATCAGTAAAATAAATATTACTAAATGATTTTACCTGTATATTTTATAGCGGCCACTCGAGAACTGGTGGAATGGTGACACAATAATACACTAATTTAATTCCCATAAAGAACAGTTTGTGCCTACTGAGTGGGCATGTACCTTTAACCTATTTCTAATGCACTCCTTTACTACTGGCGTAGGAATACATATTGAAATAATTTGCGACCGTTCATCAACAATGATATACCTGTAATGTATGACCATCAGCCAGTCAGATTGCATTAGAAACACGTTTTGATCAAACTTCATTCAATTAACTTCGGCCATTTAGGTTTTTGGATCATGATTTATAGTGTTATCACCACGTGATTATTTACAAAGATACTGAGTCGAAACGTTTCAGTTCTCGGAAGCACTTGTGTGAAGTGATATTGTAACAAAGTATACTCAACTAAGGATAAATTTATTATTTTATATTATACTGAATTTATTACATTATCACAGCCATTTTGGCTGTGATAATGTAATAAATTAAGTATTGCAGTCGTTAGTTCTATATGAAATAATACATTTAGGGTAAAATAAATGATTACTCCCTCAAAGTATACTTTGCTACATAAGTATACTTTGCACTTTTGATGAAATCGGCTGTTGATATGTACAAGTCGAAAGTGTTACCATACCTTGCGATTGCCTGAGGAGCGGTAGAAACGCCTTTGTGACACGGATCATGCCGTACAGATTGACGTCAGCCACCTGCTTCATGATTCTCACAGATACAAACTCGATGTCACCCAGCCTATTGATGGCGGCGTTGTTTATCACGGCCCACATTTTGTCACCTGAACAGAATTACTAACGGTTGGCTAGGCCAATCAAACCGGTTCATTTTAGAGCGGGATTCTGATTGGAAAACATGATAACGACATTTTGGAAATAACAAAAAAAATAATAATAAGAGAGATAAATGTTAATAAAACTAATCTACACAGTTAACACTGGAGTTTTGTCAAAATACCAGTAAATACGAATGGTCCATAAAATGCTAACGGTTGTAACTTTGATCAATAATTGAACCCTGAAGTTGTTGTGTTTGTTTTTGCTGTGCATTGAGTGATAATCACACCGACTAGCGCATCTTTGAATATTTGTCATGTAATAGGGTGTGTTCATTATCAACATGAATTTGAAGGTAAATTCTTATAGTTAGGTAGTATTTATCCCTGAATGTGCAGAGCCAAAACACGCCTTACAAGCATCACGTATATCAAGGTGCATGATCACGTGGTTATAACAACAACAACAGTGGCTGAAAGTGTTGAAATCTTGCCCACTCCAAAGTAAGTATTATTTGATATTTTCCTTAATATGAAAAGGATTTTGATGAAATATGGCGCAGCAAGCGCGTCTTCATGAGCTGCATTTGGTCGTCCAGCGAGTTCGGCACAGACTTATGTAGTTTTTGCGATGAATCGATTTCCGTGTCTACCATAGATTCTTCGCAAAAACGACAGAGGTTTGAGCGAAAGTACAGAGATCACCAAATGCAGCTTAACAAGACGCGTTTGATGCGCCATATTTCATCAAAATCCGTTATGTAATAAGGACCAATATAAAATAATACGTACTTTGAATCGGATTGATTCTGGAAATTTTAGTACTTGTTGCTGTTGTTAGTACCACGTGATCATGCACCTTGTATACAGCTTACCAAAATAGAGAATTGTATATCCCAAGCATCAGGGTATGGGATCTCGTGCTTTCCGAACGTTTCCAAACGACAATTTCTTTAAGCATTCCGAACAAACGGACGGCTTTTCTTTTATATTGCGCGCCAAAGACGACGACATCTTGTATGATTACATACCTGAAACTGAGCAGTGTTTCTGGACATACGTCACCGCCTGTGTCACGTGGTCATCATCGGTGACGTCGAGCTGCACAACGTGCAGACGTTCACGGTCCAAAGCTTTTAGCTTCCGCGCCCCGTCACCGTCCTCAAATAGACATCCGGCCACGATCGTAAACCCAGCTTTTTCCAGCCGAATGGCCGCCTCGTGGCCGAATCCTGAAATACACCGCTATGCGGGATACTACTAATGTAATTCTACGATTTTTTGAAAATCTATAGGTAGTCTATATAAGATTGAAGAAAAACTATATTGGGCGAAGGTAACGTTTATCTGTCACGATAAGTAATAGTTATAACTCATATACTTAATGCTTAATAAATTAAATCCAAGCGAGCGCCAGGTAACGTATACATATGTGTATTGTTGCCAGTGAAAGTTGCTGACGGTAGTATAATATAACAGAGCTCCAGATAAGTTACGTACATGTATTTGCGTAAATACCCAATTTAATTTGTCAATAAACCACTTCAAATCAGAACTAGCGAGTATCAAAAAGCAATACAAATTGTATGGTATCTTTATCATGCTTCAGAAAACAATAAACATAGCATATTTTTCCCATTTTCTAAATCCACTTACTTTAAAGCATATATATGATGCTATTGTCCTACCAAAGGCGCTATACGGTTGCGAATGCTGGTGTAACCTATCAGTCGGCGATACGCTGACACTGGAGCGGGCTCACCGCTTATGCATTAAATGCATGCAGAATCTTAATACCAGAACAGATGTTGTCCTTAGCTTACTGAACTGCCTTCCGTTAGATGTACTAATAGCTCGCAAGAAACTTGCTTTTCTAGGGCAATTATGCACTCTACAAAGAGACTGTGCTGTAAAACAAGTGTTTTTGTTGCGTAACTGTACTCGAGGTTTAATGCCCGATATTTTCAAAATTATGGATATATATGGTCTCAGACACGTGCTACAAAAGTATATTTCTTGCGGCGAATTTCCGAAAAAGTATATATGGAAGACATCTGTTAATGTCCGAACTCGTGAAATCAGTGTTAGCGAGTGGCAGATTAGAACTGCATCGCCTCCGTTCGCCAGGTTCAGAAAGGTACACGTAGAATACAAATGTAACAAGTTATGGAGTTATGCGAGACTGTTTCCAGAGTATCTGAACTACATAAAATATGCATGCCAATTGATTACCAACCTCACGAGATTTAATGAAACGTGTCTCAAATGTGGTTCTCTGATGGACAACTTGGTAGACAATTGTACTGTTCATCTACATTGAATAGTAGATGTAGGTTAATGCATGCTATACGGCAAGCTTATGGTGATGCTATTTCCATGCGGCTAAGGTCACTTACCAAGGAAGATTTAGTCACTACTCTATTAAGAGTTGATGCATTTACAGACATTGATACAGCTGTTGAATTCAATCGCGTAGACGATCGCCAAAGAGTTGTATTTGTGAGTCTACATTACTTGTGGCTATAGTATATTTCCCGAACATGAACACATCTGTTTATTAATGTTTGTGAAATTAATTGCGGTGTGTAGCATTAAGTGAATGTATGTACATGTATATATTTGTGTATATGTTAAAACTGTTACAATAATTGTTAAATGCAATTCCATGTCACAAATCTCCAATCATGGGGGAAATAAAGAATATATATATCTGAAGCGCTGATATAACACAGTAATTGCAGTCTATGTTCAGTAATTATCTGTAGGTACAGTGATGTTTGTATGTATAAACAGAATTCAAAATGAATGCAATCCATCGGAATAAATGAAAGTTAAATGAAACACAGTCACTATAGATCGTCTGTACGTAATTTTATGCTAATGTTAGACCATTCAGCTACCTAGTTTGATATAAAACATATTAAGAAACGAAATACCGAGATTTTATGGCAATTTTCGATGTTAATGTCATATTAAACCACAAATGTTTTAAAATGGTTTCGATGCAAGTCTGAATGCACAAGCCTCAATGTTCGAATGCGAAATTGATTTTACTGTATATCATATACAGGGAAATGCAAACCATCTTGGATGCCTCAGGACATGGGCAGAATCCAACTCGATATTGAAGTCATCAAAACAGTCTGTTTGTTCAACATATAACTTTCTATACTGATGCATTAAATACATTGTTTAATGAGGGACACAAACAGGGCAAAGGTCTGAATTTTTGCCCGCCATTTTGAAATGCTCGTTAAAAACAATTCCATACTCGACATCCACCTCAATCATACTCCCATATAAATGTGAAAAACTGAAAATACCATTGGAAATGTTCTACATGATGCAAATGTATGGCTATGATAAACTCATTACTATGCCTCTTTTTGGGTTTGGGAATTAGACTAATTCACGTGACGTCATAGTTTCATATCAAACGTTTACAGACCAGGCGCGGATGCAGGATTTCGGGTTAGGGGTGGAATTTCTTAATTGAAATATTGTACTATGATTTCGAACGTGCACCGTTTGTTCTGCGACCAGCAGAGCTGACAGACTGCTAGAGGGGTCCGGGGCATGCCCCGCCCCGGAAAACTTTTGTTATCTACATCCAACTTCCAGCGTTCTGCCTTCTGGCGCATTTTAAAGTAAACAAATCTTTACTCGCCAAATGTTAGGGGGCGCGCGCCGGGTACGCCTTCGCCCCGACCCTGGGGCCCGTTTCACTAAACTTCGTAGACTAAAAAGTGCAAATTTAGGATCGCCTGGAAATTTCAATTGGTGGATTTACATTTATTGAGCACAGGCTGCATATGCAGCCTATGCTCAATAAATGTAAATCCAATAATTGTTTACAAGAACATATTGTTAATGTGAAATGTACAGACTATCATACTTCTGCACTTACGAATATTGTAGTCGTACGAAGTTTAGTGAAACAGGCCCCTGAACCCGCCCTTGCTGAGACAGTGATTAATTTTACAGATAGCGATATACAGTGTTCATTGTTTAGCTGATTACATGTACGCTCATGCATATCACATGATCAAACTACATTACGGTACGCACGTGCATTTGTATATTTATGCATGATATACGACTTGTGCAATTCACAGGTTGAAGTAACGGTCCGAGGTCTATAAATACATTAAATATGCCTAAAAGCATCAATAAATGAAAAGAAAACAAATAAGCTAAACATTTTTGTTTACTCTCTCCATATATATGTATACCATAAGTATATATGGAGGGAGTAAAAACAATGTTTAGCTTATTTGTTTTTCATTTATTTATGCTTTTAGGCATATTTAATGTATTTATAGACCTCGGTCCGTTACTTCAACCTGTGGTGAAAGTGACACATAACGTTAACCCGTTATCTGTAACAAAAGGCGATATACAAGTTACATAAATTTCGGGTTAAAATACCGTCAACATCGTAGCAGTATAGAATAATTAATTGAACGAAACACGACGTGGCGTGTTGAAAATGTATTAACTGGTGCCGGCGTAAAATATTTCACGTCGAAAATGCACCGGTTTCCTGACAAGACGCCACTCAGCTCTACTTAGAGATTTCGCATAAACTCATTTTTCATCTAGTAACCGGCGCAAAGTTCTTGCGCCGGTTACTAGACGAAAATGTGTTTATGCAGTATGTTAGATGCATGTAGATGAATAGCAATTCGTCGGAGTGCATCACCAGTGTTAACATTGACTGCATACCTGTGTCACAACCGGTAATTACAACGACTCTTCCACGGGCGTCTATAACCTGCTTTACTGTACTCGTGACATACTTATATCCGCAATAACACAGAATAAGTAAAAACACATACGTATATAGTTCAAGTATAATCAAGAATACTAGCGCTAATAATATTATTAAACGAAAAACGTCAACTTTAGACATGATTACTAAAATGTTGTAGGTATTGTTTAATCCGAGTTGGTCTCCCACTGTGATATACGAGGGGTGTCCCAGAAATCGTAGACTTTTGCAAATAGACATATTACAGTGTAAACCCTAAATCATTGATTGTTGCTATAAAAAGACTCGTGTTGATACACTTTGCAAGTGGACTGTTTAATGTTGAATGAACCAGTTATTTGTGAAACGTATGTTAGCTATGACTTTAGTGTGTATAAGCAACATACATATTTTCAACGTCGCCATCGTAACCAATTTCGTCGAGAGCGGAATTGCATATTTTCAGTGTTAAACTGTTGTTCTAACGTTTAGTGGTTCTGTAGTAGTCCAGACACGGTGTGTACTGTACGTCACGGAAACCTGGGGCCCGTTTCACTAAACTTCGTACGACTTAAATGTTAGCAAGTGCAAATTTAGAAACGTCTGGAAATTGAAATTGGTGGATTTACATTTATTGAGCATAGGCTGCATATGCAGCCTATGCTCAATAAATGTAAATCCAATAATTGTTTACAAGAAAACATTGTTATGCGCAATCATTTACAGACTATCATAATTTTGCACTTGCGAACATTTTTGTCATACGAAGTTTCGTGAAACGGACCCCTTGGATGGGGTGTACTGAATCACGTAAGAAAAATCATCCACTTTAGACAATACTGCATTTAACCCTTAGACCTCTACACACAACAATTGTCGTCTGCTGAGGCTTTTATATTTTATTCTCAATAAAACATGGTTTTACAGCACTTCAGAATCATTTCCAATGTAAATTATTCTAAAGTGCTGTCAAACGATGTTGTAAATTATTCTAAAGTGCTGTCTAAGCATGTTTTGATGATAAAAATGGAAAATATAAAATAAACAGCAGACGACAAACATTTAAGATAGCGGTGTATGAGTTACAACAAACGTGTTCGTATTTCTAGGACGACCCCCGTATATACTATATATTGTATGTTTCTGTAACTGGAGAAATTGAGCATATGTGTATACTACCAGTGTAGATCCAGATCAGTCTGTGCATCCGCACAGTCTGACCAGGATCTCCACTCTCCGCTATTCCGTCAATGAAACACCCGTCATGCTTCTAACAAGCAATATACATCATTATCAGGCCGCGGGATCATTATCAGGAGATACACTGAAATGGGTTTTGCGACCAGTGTAGATCCAGGTCAGCCTGTGCATTCGCACAGTCTGATCAGGATCTGCACTGTTCGCATTTCCATCAATGAAACACCCGTCATGGTTCTAAGAGGCAATAAAAATTGCTATCCGGCCACAGGATCAGGAGCTACACTGGTCAGAAATCCTATAAGCATAATTGCTCCAGTCAAAGCCACATATGTACACGTACATGCTATATGGGGCACTGGGAATAAGATAGTGGCTCAAATATTCAATGTGGGGTTCTTCGTGTGACTATATGAACCAATTGTTTACGGATTTCACAGGACACGAGACCATGTCAAGTGCCTTATGCAATCAGTCCATGAGTTCAAACATTATCATTGTATCCGTATAAATGTTAGATTTTATCCCGTCAACACAGTGCTTATGTGCCGTGAAACACGGTGCCGTGAAACATTTTTTATATCCAGTCAATACAATTTTTGCATTTTACAGCCATTTGTAGGTGTTCACGGGATAAATAGAATAGTAGGTTAGTGCCGTGAATGGGAAAAAATATCTGGCGCGGCACGGAAACGGGATGTGCTCGGCATAGCCTCGCCCATCCCGTTTCCTGAGCCTTGTCAGATATTTTTTCCATTCACGGCACTAACCTACTATTCTCTATCTATTTTTCCTTATTTCTGAACCAAAGTATATGTTGTGACCACTCATTTGAACCGTCTCGGCGAGACGGTTCAAATGAGTGGTCACAACATATACTTCTGATGAGAAATAAAGAAATTCTTGAGCGTTGCCGGATATTTTTTCCCATTCACGGCACTAACCTACTATTCTCTATCTATCTATTGCATAACCATGAAATATGGACATTTCACATCACGAGATGAACTTATAATTGTATTATTCTTTGTTAAATAAATGAATTTTCTATTTATTATGTACCACACCAAGAAATGTAGTCAGTTTGGAGAGGATATATCGTAATCACAGGTGGAATACTTGGACCTGTCGCATAAATAATGCCCATTGAAAAAGCCCATTATCCCACCCACCTGTTGTCGTACTGTACGCTACTTTTCTTGTGTTATTCACGATTAAATAAAAACGTAATAACATATCTATGGAGATCCGGATATTAAAGATAATAATACTATGTATATATGATTTATAAAAATAAATTATGCTATTCGCCTGTTGGTGTTGCCTGAATGTATTTATACACACTTTTTAAAAAGTAAAACATGTAACTTAAAACATGTTTACTTTGTAATAGTTTATCTGCCTATAATTCCAGCACAAAAATATTTACACAATTCCCAAACATTTGATTGGCTTCGTAGCCAGTCTCTGTCCAAAATTTATATCCTAGTAAACTCCCACGCCAAACTACTTTCCGTAACCGTGAGACGCAGTTGAAATAATTCTTAAGAAAACGGAAAATAAACACATTTTCTTGATGAATTTATTTAAAATGCTGGAATTATAAGGAATTAATGACATTTTTGTGCAATTCATCGGGATATAAACTTGGAAAAATTGCGGGAATACTGGACGAGGCCTTAAAAAAATTACAATTTTCGAAAAAAAAGTTTTTGACTTTTTTTTCGAAAATTGTAATTTGTTATCGCTTCGTCCAGTATTCCCGCGACTTTTCCAAGTTTATACCCCGATAAATTCCACAAAAATGCCATTCATTCCTATAATGAATGAAATACAGCACAATGCCCATATATGATAAAAATCTCCTTTCAGACGGTCTGCATAGCAATCATTTCAGTAACACCACTAGCAGAGTACAACCATTTCTTGGCCATAAGTAAATTACTTTTCCACAACGTTAACCCCAATGTCGACGTTTAGTCGCAGAAAAGTGCATGTATCTGTTATCTTTGACATTATTGACGCTGTATTCTTCCATTTCCGTTACATTATAGCCACAAACTATGTTTGATATTGGCATCTCCCATTTATAACAAATATATAGAGGATATGACATATATGCTCATCGAGTGTTCATCGAGTCACACCACGAGATGAACATAGATTCGTTGCAAAAATATGAATATTCTATTTATTATATACCACTCCATGGAAATTAGCAGTTTTTTTATAGACTGTATACGGTAATGAATGTGTATTTGCAGCCTATTTGCAGTCTGGCACTGCAGGTGCGCGCTATGAATATAGATAGCGGAAGTAGTCGTATTTTCACCGAAAGATGTTTATTTCATCGATGAGAACATATGACTTTTATTTACACCGTATAACTATGTATTTCATGGGTAGGTATATAATAAAAAGCAAACCGAATAGCCAAATTAAAGTGAACGTGAATAGGTTTAACGTCCCAGCAACAGTTAAGGTCATATAGAGACGGGACCATAGTTTAAAGTCTCAGACGACATACCAGTGGGATGGAAATATTATGTTAGTATCGTGTACGCCTAGGGTGGATATTGAACTGAAAACCTCCAATATTGGGGTCAAATGCCATATCTCGTATGACAAGCACATCACTAGCCAAATGTAAAGACCGTTGAACTTTGGCATTTGATGACAGTAAAACAATATTGAACACATATGGAGAAAACTGATTAGTGCTACTCTAATTAGTATCGAACATTATCATTGTGATAGCCTAGTGGATAGAATTGCACCACCTCGTCCAATGAATGAGTTGATATACTACATAGGCTAAGTTTGTCTTCTTTGCAATTTTGGTGGCCATTTTGAATTATTTAGTAAATTTAAAAATGTCAACACATTAAATTGAACATGAAGTTAGTATTTGCATACATAATAAGGAACCTTTCACCAACATTCTTTGAATTAAATTGGATAAATATGGTTGACATTGTTCCTTTTGAGTTGATTCCTACTTACTTCAATGCCAGCCATCTTGATTTAGAACTATCATGCGTTTAATGTATATTTTGATCTGCTAATTGTATTTATGATGCAGACATATCATTGCAATGACATTGCTTGAAGGATAATTGTCCAACAGGTAATATAATAATCTGTTTGACTTACCACAAGATTGATATTTTTTTCTTCATTTTGGCGGCCATCTTGGATTTTATTTTATAATAACTTTCAAAAATGTAACTAAAAACAAATATGCATTTTTTTTTTATTCATTAACATATAAATAAAAAACCACCATGTGTCTGCGTTATATATTAGCTTTATCTGTCAACATAGAGATTATTTGTATTGCAAAGGCGGCCATCTTGGATTTACACTGTTTTAGGGAGTTTGCCCAATTTTTATTTTGGCAGACATATTTTTCCTGAACACATCATTGAGCTAAAATTAATTGAGAAACTACTTGCGGCATTTTGTTTTCAACCTTACAAAAATGATTATATGTGCATCAATTGTCCAAAGTGTTGTTTTTTTACATATATCTTGGCGGCCAATTTTGGATTCTGAGATGCGTAGAACGCCAAAAATATTAATCTACGTTGGTTAAATTTATGTTATTCATCCACATATAATTATTCATCTCATTTCGTGACTTGTTTGTGTTTTAGCTTTATTTCAATGACGGTCATATTAGATTTGACCTAGTTTCAGATATTTCCTCAAGGTACACTTTTTCTTCACTAACTTACATCAAAGTCTCGAAAACAGTTAAGAAAGTAAATGTTGCAATTTTGTCCAACCTCGGTGGATTTTGAGGCTTTATTTATCGGACTACATGCATGTTGTAATAATGTCTGGAGATATGTGCTTTATGTCCTTTATGGCCAGTCTGTAATTTTCATATTGTCAGATAACACTATTATCATTCCTCCCAGACTGCGGGAGTTTGCTAAAGAAAACAAACAACATACACCTCATGAAAAAATGAGGTGTATTTGTGTCATACTGGCGAGTCCATGGTTTCTATAATGCGTGTTGTATGCACAGGGGTCCGCAGTTGTGCTGGGAAAAGTGTACCGAGTCCCAACACAACTTCGGACCCTTGTGGTTGTATGGTACCAGTCCACTTGAAAAAGGCTTAGTTTCGTAGTTTTCCTATTTTACTGAATATTCCAAAACTGCCTGTGTGTGGTGATTGAATGTGACTTAAAATTAAATACTCACCATCCTACGCTATTTTCAGCTGACAAAAGCAAGTATTTGTAAAAGTATGTGCCAACCTGTGATCTGGGCCATGTAGTGAGCATATTCAGATTAAAATTGTACGCATCTTCCGCTCGAAATGTGTGTTTGTTGTTTGGGGCGCAATTTTAACAGTCTGAAACAGAGGTTTGTGGCTCGAAAACAAAACACTCAGTACCAGTACAGACTATGATCAGTGTGGGCACATGTAGACTTGATTCACACATTATTTGTTGGTGCAAACTCCGCACGTCACATAGCTTTCTGGCGCCTTTAGTCCAGCGGCCATGACGGAATATGTGCAGAAACTGACCACCACATGCTAACTTTTACACATTATAAATGCTCTTAGCTGTATGCCAATTTGATTTGTGTAGCTAAAAAGTTTCTTGACATATAATGTAACAGGTGTATACAGCAAACAGCCTCTGTGAATATATGAAGAGGATATCTGAGAAAAAAAACTTGCGGAAGTGCTCGCTCGGCCAAGAATTGCTAAAAAAAATTCTAAAATCTTGGTGGACTGGTACCTTAATATGCGTATCGTGTGTAGTTAGTTATCTTTGCTCGTCATACACGGGATAACGAGAACACGACGGTGGTTCATGTAACACAGGTATAACCCACTGGTAGTGGGTTCAGTCTTATGAGGATGCCTATCTCCGAGTGTTAACTTATAAATCGGTTATTTCGCACGCATTTGATAAGTATATACATGTACCTTATCGCATTACCATTATTTGCAACATGTATTTGCAACATGTAGTTGCATGTATGTATACGAAATGATAACGGTGTTAATATTATAAGATTTACTGAATTTTCGGATTGCTTGTAATGAATGTCAATTGCCAATTTGCATTTGAACCCTTAAAAGGCGGGAACCGAAACTGTCGTCTGCTGTTTTTTTCATATTTGTATTGTTTCTCAATAAAAAACATAGTTTTACAGTACTTTAGAATCATTTGATTCTAAGTACTGTCAAACCATGTTTTTCATGAGTAAAATGGCAAATAAAACATAAATAGCAGACGACAAACTCTAATTCAGCATATATATGTATGTATCGGACACTACAGTTAGTAAACCTTTCTGATACACAAAACGAAGCATTTTGATTGGCTAAAGTTCGCTTCGAATTCCGGATTTTATATAACAGTTTTATATATGACCTCCAATCAGGACACCCTGTGGACTATGGAAGGTAATACCATAATTCTATTAGACTTGATGCTTGCTTGCTGATGACATTCTAAGTTCTATCCGTCTATTACAATTCTATGTGGCGCGGATACAGGGGGGGGGGGGTCCCAGGGGGTCCGGACCCCCCCCCCCCCCCCCACCCCCACCTGCTCCCGGCAAAAAAAAATAATACGAAAATCTACAATACTCGAATAGTTGGATGACTTTTTTCGTGGCCTAGGTGTCAGGAAATCGCATATACATTTCAGCGAGACGAAACGAAATTAAACTGACAGACAGAGGTTGTTTTTTGTGTCCGGATTCGAAAAACTGTAGACAATTCCGACACCTTGTATTGGATGTGTAAGCATTTCATACATTGACAATGGAAGTTTTGGAATTCACATTTGCAGTGACAATACTGCTGCTCCTAGTTCGTCACATTCTCACCACGTTTTCACTGTTTCTACACGTCGCCATAGCAACAGCAGTATATCTTTTGCTGGTTAAACGACGAACGATGAACGCTAAAAAGATCAAAGGTCAAGGTCAAGGCGTTTTAATAACAGGCTGCGACTCAGGTATGTTACATACGACTTAATACCAGCTGTTTGTGAAACAAAGGAGTTTTAAAAGTTATGTTGGTACCTGTCATGTTTTATTCATGTTATTGTTTATGGGAAATTACTTTTAATACCAATATTACATAATTACTCTGCAAAATGTATATTTGGATTGCCTTGATAGCATCGCTGTTATTTTCAGCACATTTCCAGAACGATAAACGGCTGTATTTTATCCCCGTTTAAACCTTAGAATGCGAGAAACGTAAATTGACGCCTGCTGCTTTTATTTTATTTATTTATTTGTTTACCTTCTTTCTCAATAAAAACATGGTTTGACAGCACTTTAGAATCATTTCAAATGGAAATTATTATAAAATGTTGTCAAATCATGTCTTGATGAGAAAAATGGAATATAAAAATAACAGCAGACGATAAAAATGTAATTCATCAGTGTATTGGTTAAACGTATGTTTTAATACTTCACACCAGGCATTGGACACGCGACCGCCCTACGTTTGGAGAGTCTCGGATTCACTGTTTTTGCCGGGTGCTTGTTTCCGTTCGGCGACGGAGCCAGGAAGTTACGGAAGCAAGAGTCCGAACGCATGCATGTTGTCGACCTCGACGTCACCAGCGATGAGAGTGTCAACCAGGCGCTTGGTTTCGTCGCCGAGTTCTGCCCCTCCGGAGGTATTCACACAGCGGAACCTCTCCAAACCGGACACTCTAGGTCCCCACGGTGTCCTGTTTGGAGATGTTCCACTGTAAATCAGACATGTTAGTGTTTAATGGCACATTCTAGTTTTTTGCAATCATGAAATGTCATTGTAATCAGAGATACATGACATCGAAACACATGTACGTTAAATGCCCATACTCCCGCCCCCACCCCCCCCCACACACACACACACGCGTGTGTCCGGTTTAAGGGGTTCCACTGTGTATGGATAGTACCGTCTCTAAACCGCATAGCCTGTGAGGCCGGCCCCCTGTGATGTCCGGCTTATATTATTCAGATTTATTACGTTCAAGATTATGTCTCTCCGGAGGTATGCATAATATGAAAATTGAAGAAGTAATTAGCCTAAATATTCGGACACCATAATCAATTGCTGTAAGTATCATGAAACTTGAACAAGTTGATTATGTTATCCAGTGAGGCGTCCAATACATGCTGACAAAATGGCAAACACTGCAGACCCTGATCAGCCGGGCCAACGTTATTGCTGCATTGGGGGGGGGTGCCAAAATCAGATCGGAATATATATTCAGCCTTGAAATTAGAATAACCTGACCAGGTGCCAGGTTCATACCACACCAAAGTGTATGTCTCCGGTAATCGATAAATGTCGTAAGTCGCAGCTTTTAGCATTTCGTTAGTTCGGGCGATAAGTGTATGTCCCAATAAACAGAAATACGACAAAAAAAATAAGATAGCGGTCTAAGGGTTAAGGAATTTTCACAAGCACTTGCCTACCTTGAAAAGGCTGTAATGTATAGTGTATGGAAACGGGTGGGTGGGGTAGCGATTTTCAAATGAGCCAATATCCCCCCCTACCCCCCCCCCCCCCCCCCCCCCCCCCCCCCCGCCCCCCCCCCCCACCCCCCCCCCCCCCCCCCCCCCCCCCCCCCCCCCCCCCCCCCCCCCCCCCCCCCCCCCTATAAGACTCGTAATAATAATAGTTGGAGGACTTTTTTCGTGGCCTAGGTGTCAGGAAATCGCATCAGACCCCCATACTATACGATTTCGCGCTCGCGGAGGTCGGCAGTGTAGTAATTGTAATTACAGACCCCCCCCCCCCTGCAATTATTTCTGTATCCGCGGCGCCTGGTAACTGTGACTGGAGAAATTGGGTTTAAGGGATTTGTAACCAGTGTAGCTCCTGATCAAATAGCACTCTCCTAGTCTCCTATATTGCTTGTTAGAAAAATCACAACGGGCGAAACGCCCACAAGCAATATAGATTTGATGAGCATAATATAGATTTAATGGAATGGCGAACATTGCAGATCTACACTGGTTGCTAAACCCATGTCCCATTTATTCAGTCATAGCCACATATCGGCAGAGGTCTACCACCAATAGGAGACACGCCATGCGAGTTTGTACCTACGGATATCTGTGATATTTAATGAAATATATTTACAGAACATGGGATATCTTCCGTAAATGACATGCGTCCGATGTCAAGTTCAGAAGTTTACACAATTGTCCGAGTACATGCGGAATATAATTAAACTTTTGAGGTCATTTACGGAAAGATTCATGAAATAACGCAGTTGTCAGAAGGTACATAATCACATGGCTCGCCTCATATATATCCATATCCTACTCACAGTACACCGTCAATTTGGCGTCATGGGTCAGACCGCTGCAGTACATACATCCGATGTCCTAACTAGAAATGTGGTCTGTCGGCACACGAATGCCCCCGCTGGCAGCCAGAGAAAACGAGGCACATTTGAAAACACAGAGAGCCACAGAAGCGTGTATTTATCACAGCATGAAGACAGACCCATCTGAGCAATGGGTGTGTGAAATATCAAGCAGATCCATGCAAGGAAACATACATTATAGGACACTTACCTCAGTTTCGAACGCACTAAGTATGTGACATTGACCCTGGGCTTAGCGGGGGCGGGACGATCGTGGATTTGCCATATAGTGGTAGAGGACCATTGAAGCAATGCGTTTGTGAAATATCAAGCAGATCCAATCAAGGAAACAGACATTATAAGACATTTACCTGAGCGTTAAGGTTTCGAACGAACCAAGTATGCGACCTTGAGCCTTGGCTTAGCAGGGGCGAGACGATCGTGGAATTGTCACAGGCTGGTAGAGGAGCAATGCGTGTTGTCAAATGACAAGCAGATCCGTGTAAGGAAACAGAAATTAACCCTTTCAACACCACAGACCTCTATAGAGACAATGTTTGCAAACAGTGCAGATCCAGATGAGCCGGCTCGTAACGAGCCGTCTCATCAGGATCTCCACTGTTTGTTAATAATTTTAAACGTCGTACAGATTACCCTTTTAGAAGAATGGGATAATTTGAATGAACAAAATTAATGAAATAGCGTGAAACATTGGCATGGAACATCCTATTAAGTTACTTGGTGTTGAAAGGGTTAAAAGACACTTACCCGAGCGTTTAATTGCCCCCCCCCCCCCCCCCCCCCCCCCCCCCCCCCCCCCCCCCCCCCCCCACGCCCCCCCCCCCCCCCCCCCCCCCCCCCCCCCCCCCCCCCCCCCCCCCCCCCCCCCCCCTCACCATTCCGGGTTCGGCGGCAGGGGTAGAACGTCGATTGTAGTTAGGTTTTGTGTTTGGTGCATGATTGTACAGGAATACATACAATCGAACAGTTTTGTTGGCCAAGTATAGCCGATTGTTTCCATCGAATAGTTGCATAATCACCATCTTTGAAGTTACAAAGACATGCTACAATACATTTGCATGTGCAGAACTACTGGCAGTTGTAAACAACGCGGGCATCAACATTACGGCGGACGTCGAGTTGGCTACCATGGAGATGTACAAGCGCGTGGCGGAGGTCAACCTGTATGGCATGGTCAGGGTCATCAAGGCGTTCGCTCCAATGATCAGACAATCCAAAGGTAGGTAATAGTATCTGTATGGTTTCGTTTCCCTTGCATTGTTTTATCGGTACGTTCTGAAGCCTTGCACAAACCAGATGTAAATCAGTATAATACTTTAGTTCGTTTACAGTGCCTGTCCATTTGAACTTGCATTTGTATATTTATTGCACATGTTGCAGTGACGGACCATGGTCAATAAATACATTACATATACATAAAAGCAACACTAAGTGAAACAAATAAGCTACATATATTTGTACTACCTCTTGTAACACATTACCGCGAACCGTATGTTTTAATGGGCCGTACAGCCTCGATACAACGGACTCACGAACCGATTTATATCAGTGCCGCCAATTGCAGAAGTTAGGCAAATGTTAGCCCTCACTTATTGATGCGTTCAAGTATATTTAAAGGTACATGCCCACGCAGCGCGTGTTAATTGGTGTTAAATCGCATTTTATATGCCGCGACCAGAAAGGGTATTTTCCGACCTCGTGCTATTTTTACCAACACGCGTCACGTGACATGGTCAATCATATCACATATTTGACATGCGCAGTGAAGTATCGGAAGTTGAGAAGAAAAATCTCTGTTCGAATCCAAATCTAAATCTCCACGTAACTCTTTCCATTTGGTGATCTGGTCGCCAATATTAACCACTCTCTCTCTCTTTACTGCCTGTCCCTCAGACATTTCTCTTTCTTTTTGGCCGACGCCGTTTCATACAATTTCCGTCCTGGACATTTCGACATGTTGATATTCTTGTTTACATATTGGGAAGCCTACTGGCGCGCGTAGTATACTGCGCATGCGCACCGCAAGCCGTGATGTGAAAGTCGTCGTCCCCGCACATTATCAAAATAGACTGTTACCGCCGCGCGTCGCTAACAGTAAATTGATAATTAATAAATGATTATATTTGTACAGTGGGCACTCGTAATTTTTAGAACTGGTGGAATAGTGACATAATTATACTCTTATTTAATTCCTATAAAGAACATTTTGTGCCTACTGCGTGGGCATGTACCTTTAATGTATTTAGAACATTGGTCCGTTGCTGCAACCTGCGACTTATTGTGGAATGTTCTATTATCGAACATATTGAATGGTTGTTTAATAGTTACATGTACATACTACGGTTTTATATTGCAATGATACTGTTGTGGATGTATGTACATCTCTATGGAAATGTGTATCTGTGTCCGGTTAGCTCAGTCGGTTAGAGCGATGATTTCGTTTTCCAGGTTGGGTACGCATTGCTGAAAGATCATTTAAAACAATACTTATATTGTTCACATATTGGATGCGAGGGAGCGTTAGCGACCGCAGCATTTAATTCCTGAAACATTCAATATGTGAGCAATAACTTACTTATAATTAACGAGGTATATAATACTACGCTGAATTACATGCTGTCGTCTGCTGGAAATGCTTTATTTTCAATATTTCTCTACAAAAACCTGTTCTGACAACGCATGAGAATCGTTTCCAGTGGAGACGATTCTCATGTGCTGTGAAAACCAGTTTTTTGTTAAGAATTAAAGCAAAAATGAAAAACAACAGACGGCGTAGGAAGGGTTAAATCTGGTAAGAACACATATGTAACGTATTGGGGTTAAATTTTGTAATATCGATGGTCTAGTAACACAAGGTCGTAAGTGCTATGCTTTAGCATAGCACTTACGACCTTATGTTACTAGACCATCGATATGTGAACTACGTGGAGCGCGATACTGGCCAGCCATTGGCTTAGAATATATATTGAATTATAAACACAATTCGTGTCGCATTCAAATGGCGGCATCCATGTACAGCACCCCATGCGCAGGTCGGTTTGTGAACGTGACGAGTGTGAAGGGCCGCCTGGCCGTCTGCCTTGAGTCCACATACACCATCACCAAGTGGGCGGGGGAGGCCCTCTCAGACATCTTACGGCGCGAGATGCGCCGCTTTGGGGTCAAGGTCGTCACGTTCGAGCCCGGGGACTTTGGCGGACTAACGGGCATGTTGAGTCAGGAAACGGTAGGAATTAAGCATGTACTTCCTAAATCTACGTTATCCATCTCTTATCTACGTTATCCAGGAATATAATTTTAATACAATATTAGTAAATTATTGATTGATGATTGGTGTTTAATGGCCTATCAATTGCTAAGGTACTTTAAGGTCAGGCAAACGAGTATTTAACCCGCTGCATTGGGGGAGGGAGATGCCCAAAATCAGAACATAATAGTTGCATTAAAAAAAAAAAAATAGCGAGTAACAAGAAATTATCATAATCTGTCCACTTAAAAAATGGTTAAAATCTAAACTCAGCAAATTGTAGAGGGAGGACATCCCGCCTATATCCATTTCCGACTTTCGTCAGCCATTACCCTAACATTTATGCCAGTTGATCTGAGTCTACACTGGTCACAACTTCTATCTGTCTGCATGTTTACTATTCTGCCCCTGTAGAGGGAGAGAATGGAGGCGGACCTAAACACGGCCTACAGGTGTGCCTCACCAGACGCCCAGGCGGTGTACGGACGGGCGTACATCGACGCCCTGGTAGAGGGGTTTCACCGGTCGTCGACATGGTGCGCCCCGACGCTGGCGCCCGTCATAGACGCCATGGAGGACGCGGTCACCAACGAGAGCCCCAAGGCGCGGTACCTGGTTGATGGCAGCCACCGACTGCTTGATAAGTTTTGTGTAAGTACCACAATATCTATTGTGATTTCATACAGCAAATGAGCCACGATCGGACAAAAACTGGCTTATTTGTGGTTGTGGCTGGAGAAATGAATCGTATGGCATATGCGACCAGTGTAGATCCAGATCAGCCTGCACATCCTCGTGTTCTGATCAGGGCCTTCAGTGAGTGAAAACATATGTCGTGCTACATAACAACACTTACAGTGAAATCCTCTCTGCAATAGCCACCCATGGGGGGAAGGACACAAAACTAACTGTTGTAGAGAGGTGGCTGTTGTAGGGAGGTTAATGCTGAATTAAAATTTTGTCGTCTGCTGTTTATTACTTTCTTCGATTATTCTCATAAAAAACATGCTTTGACAGCATTTTAGAATCATTTCCAATGGAAATGTTTCCTAAGTGCTGCCAAACCATGTTTTTATTGAGAATTAAGGCAAAAATATAAAGCAACAGCAGACGACAATTTTCGTACTCAGCAGTCTAAATATAATGGACATCATCAATTTGGGATATAAAATAGTGGCTGTTACAGAGAGGGTGTTGTTGTAGAGAGGTGGCCGTTCAGGGAGGTTCGACTGTATATATGTGTACGACACTGCAACATTGTGCGAGCAGATCAGGAGCTACACTGGTCACATTTGGCCCCTTCCCCTAAAATAGGATTATGAATAATCATAATACTCACATAAGTGGTATAACCAGATTCAACTGTCACATACAATATGCCAAAGATGTACGTGAGGGCCATACCATGTCTCCAGTCGGAATTCCGATCGTTAAATTACCCATCGCATACTCCCACCTGCCACCCACTGAACCTTTGATTAATTTTCTGGATCTACAATATTTGTAAATATTAGAATTATTGCCTGTGTGGTTGAATGGGCGACCTTTGATTAACCACCATTCAACCCCACAGGCTATAATTCTAATGTGTTCACAAATACTGTAGATATATGAGCGGCTCGTAACGAGCCGTCTCATCAGGATCTGCAGTTTTTGCCTGTATTTTTTCAGATATTTCTTTTAACACCCCTTTTCAGATGAATAGAAAATAGTTCCAATAATTAGAATAGAAGAGTGAATATTCATGCATCAGCTAGTTACAGGTGAAAGGGTTAACACGTACAGCTTGCTATACTTCAGGTATTCGCCCGACTGAATCCATTCCTGCCAGAGGCAGTGATGGACTACCTGATGACATGGTTCTTCGAAAATCCTCCCATCAAAGGTGAAAATGCCTGATTACACACTACAGATACAGGGATACAGGGAGCACGAGTTGTGTCATAGACAGGGGTCTACAAGCTAGAGTTGCGAGTCTGTGTCCACACCAGGCACTTGGCCCCTTCCCCTAAAATAGGATTACAAATAATCGTAATACTCACATAAGGGGTATAACCAGATTCAACTGTGACATACACAATGCCAATGACATATGTGAGGGCCAAACCAGGGGCCCCGTTTCACTAAACTTCGTATGTTTCACTAAACTTCGTTCCACTAAAATGTTCGTAAAATGCAAAATTATTATTATGTAAATTTCACATTAACAATGTTTTCTTGTAAACAATTATTGGATTTACATTTATTGAGCATATGCTGCATGTGCAGCCTATGCTCAATAAATGTAAATCCATCAATTGAAATTTACAGACGATCCTAAATTTGCACTTACGAACATTTTAGTCGTAAGAAGTTAGTGAAACGGAACCCCAGGTCTCCAGTTTGGAATTCCATGTAAGGAAGAATCCCGATTTTATTTTAAATTACCCATCGCATGCTTCCCACCAGCCACCCACCCACATGTGTGACCGACCGATCATTTAACTAACCCTTAGAATGCAGAATGCGGAAACTAAAATAGGTCGTCTGCTGTTGTTTCTAATGTTGTCTTTTCTTTTGATAAAAACATGGTTTTGTCTGCATGTTTTAGAATCATTTCCATTGACAAAGTATGATGGTGTATTTCCACATAATATGTTTTTATTAATAAGAACCTGGTGGGAACCGTTTCACTAAACTTAGTACGACTAAAATGTTTGTAAGTGCAAAATTATTTGCTAGTCTGTAAATTTTCATCAACAGCATTTTTTTGTTAACAATTATTTGGATTTACGATTTATTGAGCATAGCAGCCTATGTTCAATAAATGTAAATTAATCAATTGAACTTTCCAGAACCACTGTATTAATAAATTTGCACTTACGAACCATTTTAGTCCTACAAATGTTTTATATTGAAACGGACCCCCAGTTGTTTGTTGCTAACCTTAGACTGCTGAATTACACTGTGTCATCTACTCTTAAATGATTCTGAAAGTGCTGTCAAACCATGTTTTTATTAGAAGAAGACAAAATATAAAACTACAGCATACGACAAGTTTTAGTCGTACAAAGTTTTAGTGAAACGGGCCCCTGATTACTAGTGCAATGTATATTGCAACCATTCACATATTACCTGTATACTTAGATCAAATTGGTATTGATGAATTATAGAGAAAGAAAAAAATAAAAACAATTAAAAACAAAACTAACTAGACATTGCATTTGTAACACAAATAAATAATGAAACCCTTGGCACATACAAACCAACCATAAACAAGAGAATTGTCAGTAGAGAATGGAGCTTGGTAGCTAGGATTAATAGGTGGGGTCAATGTAATAAAGACATTAGACACATGTGAAAAGAACTTTTAAAGAAGTAACCAGAAATTATACGAATTTATCCCAAATTAGAATTTTAGTTTATGTTTGTTTGCTGGGGTTTAACGGCCTATCAACAGCTAAGGTCATTTAAGGCCGGGTCAATGGGTTTAGTACTAAATACCATATATTACCTGTACAAGTACATGTACATGTGGGGGGAAAATCCCAAAATCAGAACTGAATATTTATAATAACAAAAACTATATATTTCAGCCGGTGAAATCAGAATAATCCTGATCTGATGCCAGGTCCTCGCCACACCAGAATCACTTGGCCCCTCCCAAAAGCAGTAGGATCAGTAAATAATCTTACTACTTTATAAACGGGCAATAACCCAATTCAACTCCCAGGTAAACTAAAGAGCCAAAGATAAAACGTACCGCCCGAGGGCCAAAACCAGGCAAACCGTGATTCCCATAAGGTGGTAACCCATACCGTAATTGAATTTTAGTTAATGCATTAAGTATGTGATAATTCATACCAACAACATTAGCATGGGTGATGGATTTGCCACAGTGGGCAGCAGTGGAATACATTGTGAAATATATAGTTCCGTGAAAGGTTAACTGAATTTAAATAAAAAATTTTTCCTTTTTCCCATGTTAAGTTTGTTTAGCTCTCACCAAGTCCATGTGACATGATATAAATGAGAGAACCATCAGAGGATTGCAGGCGTGAAATATCAAAATGTTTCTTGAAAGGGATTTATTGATTGAATGGCTTTTAACTCTTTGCATGCTAGCGGCGAAAATATCCGCCAAACGAATTAGGAGTATATGTTTTATTTCTCTCTGTAAATATGTCTTGAAATTTCATTAGAATTGAGTCCTCAGGACTCAGGACTCAATTCTAATGAAATTCCAAGACATATTCATGATATTTACGGGGAGAAATACAAGAAAATATGAGGAACTTTTGTCCGCTAGTTTTGAACTATTTATAGCCCACAAGTTTCCCAGCATGCAAAGAGTTAACAGCCTGTTACCAGCTAAGGTAATTTTAGGCCAGGTTAACGGGGTCGAATCTCGTATTTCATCTGTTGTAATGATCATGGGGAGGGGGGGGGGGGGAATCCAAAAATCAGAACACCCTGAAATTAGAATACCTGTAAACAAACCTGGTGCCAGGTCCTCACCTCATCAGTCGCTTAGCCCCACTCAAAATATATCAATTTCATTGTTCCAGCTCATGCTCAACTAGTTAAATGGCTTGATTTGTAGCATGGCATCTGATAATCAAGATGATACGGTACTTGATAATAAAAACGACTGAGAATGGTCTCAAAATGTTTACTAACAAGAAACGAGGCAAAGTCACGAAGGCCAGGTTTTTTCCAAGCATGGACACTTGGATAACATAATTATACCCACTTTTTGTAGACTAGATGGCCGTGGCCTGCATGACGCGCCTTGGGGCGAGGCATGGACACTAAACAAATAGATATAGTAGATGGAAAAAAGGAAAAACTTTAACGAAAAAACTTTAAACCGGACTACACGGACGTACGGACGGACGGACGTATGCCAAAATGCCGACGATATCGCGCTTTCCGCAAGCGGGTGCGACAATAATGATAAATACCCATGTGAAGTATCAAGGTAATGGGTGAAGCAGTTGCAGAGATATAGTACACGAAAAAACTTTAACAAATAAATTCAAAGTAATTTGATCTTGACATTGAGCACAGGGGCAGCCACGGTTGGGGGTTAGAGTGAAAATATGGACGATTGATATAAACACCCATGTGAAGTTTCAAGGTAATTGGGCGAAGCAGTTGCAGAGATATAGTAACAAAAAAGTTTTAACCCAACAAATTTAACAAGACGTACGTTAAAAAGTTAACGTTGAAAATGGCTAAGTCAATTACGTTAGAAATAATAGGTGAAGGTAAAAAAAAAAAATGGTCACTATGTTGGATAGTTGTATGTGTGTAGGCACCCCTTGGTTATGAAACTGTGAAAGTGGTGGTCCCTAGGTGGTACAGTACCAAAGAAATGGACCTTAACACGAAAACTTAACATTGTAAACGCGAAAAGTTAACATTGAAAAATGGCTAAGTCGACTGCGCGGAAAAAATGGGTCAAGTTAAAAAAAAGTAACATGTTGGATAGTGATATGTGGTGGGCCCACCCCTTGATTATGAAGCTGTGAAAGTTTGGTGGTCCTATGTGGTACAGTACCAAAGAAATGGACTTAAAACCACGAAAACCTTAAACCTGAAAACGCCAAAACTTAACATTGAAAAATGGCTAAGTTCGAAATTGCGCGGATGGGTCAAGTTTAAAAAAAAAAGTAAAACATGTTGTATAGGGAAATGTGGTTGGGCAACTTTGAATTATGAAAAGCTTGAAAGTTTTGGTGTCCTTAGTGGTAAAACAGTTAACAAAAGAAAAATGACTTAAAACACGAAAACTTAACAGGAACGCCAAAACTTAACATGAAAATGGCTAAGGTCGGAAAAAACTGGGTGCGGAATGGGTTTGAAGGTAAAAATGTAACATGTTGGATAGGGGATATGTGGTGGGCACCCTCCCTTGATTATGAAGCTGTGAAAAGTTTGGTGGTCCTAGGTGGTACAGTAACAAAGAAATGGACTCAACACGAAAACTTAACTTGATTGTTGAAAAAGCCGGCCCGCGCCAAAACCCGCCCGCCCGCCCCCCCGCCCGGCTTGTTCGCCAATTTTTTTTTTTTTTCCAATTAGCCGAAATTTTTTTTCAAAAAACCTGGCTAAGTAACATGTTGGGAATATGATATGATGCACCCCCTGATATGAAGGGCTGAAATTTGGGTGGTCCTTAGGTGGTACAAAGTAACCAAAGAAATGGACTTAAACACGGAAACTTAACATTGTAAACGCGAAAACTTAACATTGATGCTAAAGGTCGACAGAGGGCGGAAAAAATAGGTCCAAGTTTAAAAAAAAAAAGTAACATGTTGGATTAGTGAATTGTGGTGGCACTTGATTAGAAAGCTGTAAAGTGGTGGTCCTAGGTGGTTACAGTAACAAAGAAATGGACTCAAACACGAAAACTTAACATCCACGAAAACTTAACATGAAAATGGCTAGTCACTGCCGCGGAAAAAATGGGTCAAGTTAAAAAAAAAACGAAACTAAACATGGTGGTAATGCTAGTGTGGAGTTGGGCACCCCTTAGATTATGATTATGAAGCTGTGAAAGGGTGGTACAGAAACAAGAAAGGATTTGGTGGTCTAGGTGGTCGAAACAAAGAAATGGACTCAAACACGAAAACTTAACATTGATTGTGGACGCCGCCCGCCGCCACCGCCCGCCCGCGCCCGGCTTTCGCCAATCCAATAGCCTGGATTTTTTTTACAAAAAACCTGGCTAAAAAAAACAAAAACGTAGTATCTGTGTAGAACCGCAAGCATGTGGCATGTATTGGTGGGTGAGATTTTCTAGGAAATATCCCCACCGCCACCATTTACCATATGCATAGTGCATATGGACGTCTCTTTGTAGACAAGAACAGCCCACGATTGGGGGAGTATTTCTGATGAAATGAAATAATGTATGTTGGTGTAGAACAGATAGCATGTGGCATGTATTGGTGGGGGGGGGGAGATTTTCCTAGGAAATATTCCCCCCCCCCCCCCCGCCACCACCATCACCCTATGCATTGTGGATGTGTTGTCTCTTTGTAGACAAGAATAGCCCACGATTGGGGGAGTATTTCTGAAGAAACAAAATAATGTATGTTGGTGTAGAACAGACAGCATGTGGCATGTATTGGTGGGGGGGGGAGATTTTCCTAGGAAATATTCCCCCCCCCCCCCGCCACCATCTACCCTATGCATAGTGGATGTGATTGTCTCTTTGTAGACAAGAATAGCCCACGATTGGGGGAGTATTTCTGAAGAAACAAAATAATGTATGTTGGTGTAGAACAGACAGCATGTGGCATGTATGGGTGAGGAGGGGGGAGATTTTCCTAGGAAATATCCCCCCCCCCCCCCGCCACCACCTACCCTATGCATAGTGGATGTGATTGCCTCTTTGTAGACAAGAATAGCCCACGAGTGGGGGAGTATTTCTGAAGAAACAAAATAATGTATGTTGGTGTAGAACAGACAGCATGTGGCATGTATTGGTGGGGTGGGGGGTGTGTTTCACAAGGAGAAGAGTAGCAGGTGATTGGGGGAGTATTTCTGATGAAATGAAATGAAAGTTGGTAAAGAGATAGCATGTGGCATGTATTGGTTAGGGGGGTATGTATATGGTAGATGGTTTGGGGGATATTTCCTAGGAAAATCTCCCCCCCCCCCAAGACATGCCACATGCTATCTGTTCACACCAACATACATTATTTCATTTCATCAGAAATACTCCCCCTATCGTGGGTTATTCTTGTCTACAAAGAGACATTCACATCCGCTATGCATATGGTAGATGGGTGGAATGTTTCCTAGGAAAATATCCCCCCTCCCTCAATACATGCCAAATGCTATCTGTTCTTCACCAACATACATTATTTCATCATGAGGGAGGGGGGGGGGGGGGTTATTGTTGTCTACAAAGAGACATTCACAACCGCTATGCATATGTTATGGTTGGTGGGGGGGGATTTCCTAGGGAAATATGCGTCACATGCTAACTGTTCTACACAAACATTTTCACTTGATCAGACATTTTCCCCCAATCTTGTCTATCAAGGGACTTACACTATGCATATGGTAGATTGGGGTGGGGTGTGAGGAAGGTGATTTTTTATGTTCCCCTTTCTTATACTACCGAATGACATACATTGTGCCTATATGCACATGTTTGGTGGGAAATAATTCTGCTTTGTAGCTAGCATTCGAACACAAACTTTTGGGTGGGGGGCAGAATTTCCAGTGTTGGGAGGAGAATTTCTAGGGTCGAGCCGTAAAATATTCCCCGCACCACCCCCACTGGAGCTGGGGGGGGAATAGAAATTCTTCCCCAGGGGGGAATATTTCCAGGCTCGACCCTGGAAATCTCCCCCCACAGGGGGGAATATTTCCAGGGGGGAGAATTTCCTGTGACACCGGTACATCAATTGAGATTTCCAGACGATCCTAAATTTGCACTTACCAACATTTTAATCGTACAAAGTTTAGTGAAACGGGGCCTAGCTGTCTACTGATATTTATAGAATCATTTTGAAAAGTACTATGACTTTACAATTTTTTAGAAAATATTTCAGTTTAGCATCTTTCACAGTTTTGGCTACTGTTTGCAGAACATGAACAGCAACCTAGGTGAAACAAATATGGGGGGGGGGGGGGGGGGGGGGGGGTTGGGGAGTAAAATGTATGGTCGGTCAGGTAACAAGAAAGACACTTATATTGTAGAAATGGAGTGAAATAAATATTAAATATCCATTACATCTACAATGTATATGCCTAGTCGAGATGACAAGAATGCTTACGTGTATTAACCGCTGTATGTTGTTTACTTTCATATCTACATATGAAAGGGTAGCTGGGCTTCGAGAATCTGTCTATCCTGTATGCATGGCATTCCTGCAGTAAAACAGAAACAACTTGAAACAAAACTTGCTTGTAGTAAACATGAGACAAGCCATGTGATTTTGTACCCAAGACGATGCGATTTTTCGTAAATGACATCAAAAGTTGACAACATTCTCAAGACCAAATATGGAATAGAACTGAACAGAATAGAATGAAAATTTTGTCAACATTTAATCTCATATCACAGTTTCTGATAAATACTATTCATGAAAAAGAGTGCCGTAAGCAGGGCTCCAGATAAAGAATTTTCAATTAGTAATCGAGTCTTTTCAATCCATGATTACTGAAGCAATTGTGTATTTCAAAATTTTAATTGGGTAAAATAAATTCACACTATTGTTTACACATCAACAGACAGCAATTATTGAATAGTTTGCTTCGAAATGAAGCAAAAATCTCTTGGCAAAAAATCTCAATACCAAGATGCGTTTGCATGGAAAATAAGAACCAGATGGACGCGGCTCGCATGTCGAGCCCGCCGAGGCATTTGATGGTATTTTTAAAAAATTTAACGCAGATTCGAATGGACGGATAGACGCATGGACGGACACACGCACGGACGCACGGACACCCGGACGTCATTGTGATCACTATGTCTCGCTTTCCGCAAGCGGGCTCGACAAAAATATGCTATATTTGTGGTCTGTTTATTGTTTTCTGCAGGTACCACAAAATTGTTATTGCTTTTTGATACTCGCAACTTCTGATTTCAATTGGGTTTTTGGTAATTTTAATTGGGTATTTAAGCAAATACGCAGCTTATCTGGAGCGCTGCCGTAAATCACAAAATACGCCCGTCGAAGATGGGCCAGATAGCGAAGATGCAGAAATGTGAAGCTGTCACCAAGGCAAGAAACATTAATGAGAATTTGAAAATCTATAGCATTATTTCTTCCGCTTGTTGTGATAAACTGGTATATTAATTTAGGTAGAGATGTGTAAAGTATAAATTATATAGAATTGGATACAAAAATGTAGAAAAAAGTTAAAACGAGGATGGCCGCAGCCCGCATGTCGAGCCAGCCGAGGCATTTGATGGTCTCAGAGTGTATTTATTTGAAGTTTGATGCCCAATAAGCATACAAAGTTTCAAGCAAATCTGACTTACGGTTACAGAGATACTATGTGAAAACTTTAACGCAAATTTTGACAGAAACTTTAACGCAAACTTCTAAGTCATTTGACCTTGACATAGGGGCACAGGGGCCGCATGAGTGGGATACAGCATGAATATATGGATGATGACTAATAACCATATGAAGTTTCAAGTCAATGTGACTTAGGACTGCAGAGATATAAGGTATTGAAAAACTTTAACGCAGATTTCGGAATGCAAACTTCTAAGTCATTTGACCTTGACCTTGGGCACAGGGGCCACATGAGTGGGACACAGCATGAATATATGACTAATAAGCATACGAAGATTCAAGTCAATGTAAGCATACGAAGATTAAAAGTCAATGTGACTTAGGACTGCAGAGATATAAGGTATTTAAAAACTTTAACGAAAATTTCGGACGGACGCACGCACGCACGGACACGCATGGCAGTAGATTTGTGTCTATGTTCGATCGGCATATTTTCATTTGATTATCGCATAATTATATTCAATAATCCAATGAATATTGATGATTATCGAACGTAAATACTATTGTTATTTTATGGTTGCATATATGTTCAATAATTAAATACATTATTGTAATTTCACAATAAACGGTTTATTTGTATGTTCAATAAATCAAACGTAAATATAAATTCGTTCAAACATATATTTACCCAATTGAATATAAATATGCACTGTCTGCAGATAACAGTTCTGCTATTTATTCGATAAATCGAACATAAAATAAACTGATATATTTACCTAATCAAACATAAATATAGTTTTTTTAAACACTTATGTGTGCTACATTGAACACACATAGTGCACTGCTGTATTGGTTCGATTATGCTTATTTTCAGTTAACTCAGTCGAACGTATATATGTGATGTCAATTGTTTTGTTAAACATATTGGTTCGATAAATTATACATATTGTTTCGATTAATGATACATACATATAGGTTCGATAAATGATACATACATATTGGTTCGATAAATGATACATATATTGGTTCGATAAATGATGCATATTGGTTCGATAAATGATACATACATATATTGGTTCGATAAACGTTATATATTGGTTCGATAAATGATACATATATTGGTCCGATAAATGGTACATATATTGGTTCGATAAATGATGCATATTGGTTCGATTAAATGATACATATATATATTGGTTCGATAAATGGTACATATATTGGTTCGATAAATGATACATATATTGGTTCGATAAATGATGCATATTCAGGGGCAGATCCAGGATTTTGGTTTAGGGTGTGTGTGAGTTAAGGTCCACGATTTTGACCGAAATGCTTCGAGGGTTCGGGGGCATGGTCCCCCACCCCCCCCCCCCCCCCCGGGAGATTTTTGGAACGTAGATGCCAGCAGGTGCAATCTGGCATATGTCTGAGACTATAGTGCTGAATATCACAACACAGGAGAAGTAAGAAAAAGAGAAATTAAATTTGACCATTTTCATTTTAAATTTGCATACCCACGCATTACGCAAACATAATATTATTATATAGTTGCTCCACACCTTTCAAGCATAAAAAAGTGTCCGTTTTTACACCGTGACTATTAACTAATATCTTACTACTGTGCATTGAGTGAGGCGCGTCACTGTCCGTACACGGGGAAATAAGCATATTGTCTCAAACTATTATGCTACGCGCGGGCTGAGCATCATCTCCCCACTGTGCTAGCGACATGAATTATCGGTCTACGGGTGGTTAAGCGGGGCACTGTGGAATATGCTACCAGCGGTCTGAGCATCATCTCCCCACTGTTCTAGCGACATGAATTATGCGACATGAACTGTCGGTCTAAGTGTGGTTAAACGGGGCACTGTTGAATATGCTACCGGCGGGCTGAGCATCATCTCCCCACTGTGCTAGCGACATGAATTGTCGGTCTATGGGTGGTTAAACGGGGCACGGTGTGATATGCTTCCCGCGGGCTGAGCATCATCTCCCCACTGTTCAAGCGACATGAATGGTCGGTCTACGGGTGGTTAAACGGGGCACAGTGGAATATGCATGCTACCGGCGGGCTGAGCATCATCTCCCCACTGTGCTAGCGACATGTATTGTCGGTCTACGGGTGGTTAAACGGGGCACGGTGTGATATGCTTCCCGCGAGCTGAGCATCATACCCCACTGTTCTAGCGACATGAATTGTCGGTCTACGAGTGGTTAAACGGGACACGGTGTAATATGCTACCCACGGGCTGAGCATCATCTCCTCACTGTTCTAGCGACATGAATTGTCGGTCTACGGGTGGTTAAACGGGACACGGTGTGATATGTTTCCCGCGGGGAGATGATGCTCAGCCCGCGGGTAGCATGCATATTCCACTGTGCCCCGTTTAACCACCCGTAGACCGACAATTCATGTCGCTACAACAGTGGGGAGATGATGCTCAGCCCGTGGGAAGCATATCACACCATGCCCCGTTTAACCACCCATAGACCGACAATTCATGTCGCTAGCACAGTGGGGAGATGATGCTCAGCCCGCGGGAAGCATATCACACCGTGCCCCGTTTAACCACCCGTAGACCGACAATTCATGTCGCTTGAACAGTGGGGAGATGATGCTCAGTCCGCGGGAAGCATATCACACCGTGTCCCGTTTAACCACCCGTAGACCGACAATTCATGTCGCTAGCACAGTGGGGAGATGATGCTCAGCCCGCGGGAAGCATATCACACCGTGCCCCGTTTAACCACCCGTAGACCGACAATTCATGTCGCTAGAACAGTGGGGAGATGATGCTCAGTCCGCGGGAAGCATATCACACCGTGTCCCGTTTAACCACCCGTAGACCGACAATTCATGTCGCTAGCACAGTGGGGAGATGATGCTCAGCCCGCGGGAAGCATATCACACCGTGCCCCGTTTAACCACCCGTAGACCGAAAATTCATGTTGCTAGCACAGTGGGGAGATGATGCTCAGCCCGCGGGTAGCATGCATATTCCACTGTGCCCCGTTTAACCACCCGTAGACCGACAATGCATGTCACTAGAACAGTGGGGAGCTGATGCTCAGCCTGCGGGTAGCATATTCCACAGTGCCCCGTTTAACCACCGAGATGATGCTCAGCTTGCGCGTAGAGTGTGCATATTTATATTCAATTGGGTAAATATATAGACACAAATCTACTGCCATACACAAACTCTGTACCCTATATTGAATTGTATACAACAAGAAACGAGGCAAAGCCACAAAGGTCAGGTTTTTTCCAAGCATAGACACTTGGATAACATAATTATACCCACTTTTTGTAGACTAGATGGCCGTGGCCTGCATGTCGCGCCTTGGGGCGAGGCATGGACACTAACAAAAATAGATATAGTAGATGGAAAAACTTTAACGAAAAAACTTTAACCGGACACACGGACGTACGGACGTACGGACGGACGTATGCCAAAATTCCGACTATATCGCGCTTTCCGCAAGCGGGTGCGACAATGATGATAAACGTCCATGTGAAGTATCAAGGTAATGGGTGAAGCAGTTGCACAGATATAGTACACAAAAAAAAACTTTAACAAAAAGATTCAAAGTAATTTGACCTTGACATTGGGCACAGGGGCCGCACGGTTGGGGGTTAGAATGAAAATATGGATGATGATAAACACCCATGTGAAGTTTCAAGGTAATGGGCGAAGCAGTTGCAGAGATATAGTACAACGAAAAGGTTTTAGCCAAAAAAATTTAACCAGACGTACATTAAAAAGTTAACGTTGAAAATGGCTAAGTAAATTACGTAGAAATAATAGGTGGAGGTAAAAAAATGGTCACATGTTGGATAGTTGTATGTGGTAGGCGGCACCCCTTGGTTATGAAGCTGTGAAGGTTTGGTGGTCCTAGGTGGTACAGTACCAACGAAATGGACTTAAACACGAAAACATAACATTGTAAACGCGAAAACTTAACATTGAAAATGGCTAAGTCGACTGCGCGGACAAAATGGGTCAAGTTAAAAAGAAAGTAACATGTTGGATAGTGATATGTGGTGGACACCCCTTGATTATGAAGCTGTGAAAGTTTGGTGGTCTTAGGTGGTACAGTACCAAAGAAATGGACTTAAACACGAAAACTTAACATTAAAAAAAAAGTAACATGTTGGATAATGATATGTGGTGGACACCCCTTGATTATGAAGCTGTGAAAGTTTGGTGGTCCTAGGTGGTACAGTACCAAAGAAATGGACTTAAACACGAAAACTTAACATTGTAAACGCAAAAACTTAACATTGAAAATGGCTAAGTCGACTGCGCGGAAAAAAATGGGTCAAGTTAAAAAAAAAGTAACATGTTGGATAGTAATATGTGGTGGGCACCCCTTGATTATGAAGCTGTGAAAGTTTGGTGGTCCTAGGTGGTACAGTAACAAAGAAATGGACTCAAACACGAAAACTTAACATTGATTGTGGACGCCGCCCGCCGCCCGCCCGCCCGCCCGGCTTTCGCCAATCCAATAGCCTAGATTTTTTTCAAAAAACCTGGCTAAAAATGTAGAAAAAATGGCTCAGTTAAATAGGTGATATATATGTTCAAAAATATGTTTTTTGGCATAAAAATACCGAAGTGCACATCTTCAATATGTGTAGGAGACGTGTGTATAGTTTCAGATCGATTGACAGAACGGTTTCGGAGGAGTTGTGTACACAAACTATGCAGTTTTTCTGTCCGCCGCCCACCCACCCCGTGGTAAAACACAATACGTACCGTTTTTATTAAAACGGTCGTATAAAAATCACACATCTTCTGAGGTACAAAATCACATGGCTTGTCTCATTCATATGTAAACTGGAATAAGCCACAGTGACAGACACCGCACTGGAAATATGTTGCAATTGGATAGAGGACAAAGCAATGCTCATCTATATGCACTTGATAAATAGCTGCAAATCATTCCTGGGCTGATAAACTGTCCAAAAATATGTTCAACAATTCTGCAAAAACCAGGAACCCACTTTTCCGACGTTTCGGCACAAGGCCTTTATCAAGAAATTAGTTTCTACTGTACCAAAATTACTGTACCAAAAGAGTATGTAATTCGGTGATGAATTTCAACTTGGCAAGGGCATATGTGATTGTAACAACATGTATGCAAGTCACTTTGATGTGACGATGATTTGGCAAACATTTTATAACTAGCTGAAAATATATCTCCATGAAAGCGACATAGAATCAACTGTTATTTGGGACAATAGAATACATGTAGCCACTGGCACATTGTTTACTATGGAAGACTTTCAGACCAATCAGCTCACATACATACGTGTTGCTGTATTAGGCATTGACCTGATACAAATATCCAGGATACAACAAATTGAAAAGTAACAGAAACAAGTTTGCGTTCTTTTCAACGGAAACCATGTCATAATTGCTCATTCTGTAGCCGAAAACATTACCTGATAAATAGAATACCATGTTAGTGTCTTCTGATATCAAGTTTATCAGGCTCGGCTCAGAAACCTCGGAATTCCTACACGTCTCCTAACCTTTGCTTAACCCTTACACCGCTATCTTAATTTTTTGTCGTCTGCTGTTTATTTTCCATTTGTATCATCAAAAACATGCTTTGACAGCACTTTAGAATAATTTACAACACGCTTTGATAGCACTTTAGAATCATTTCCATTGGAAATGATTCTGAAGTGCTGTGAAACCATGTTTTTATTCAGAAATAAGGCAAGATATAAAAGCAACAGCAGCCGACAATTGTTGTGTGTAGCAGTCTAAGGGTTAATAAAAACTTGATATCAAAAGACACTGCCCTGGTATTCTCTATCTACATATACATGTAAGTAGTTCAGATATTTGGTAAACTTATATTCTTACCATTTTACAACTCAGTTTATGACCTAGCTACAATAATTCGCCTCCGATATGTTATCTACGGCTACAATTTGACCCCATTCAAAAAATGTGGCAATCGAAATGCATACCCAAACCTGTTGCATGTAGGTCAAAATTTAGTAAACTGTATATGTTATACCTTTAAACAAATATTCTTTGATGTAGAACTAGTAAATTGCCAAAAATAATACAACAGGGAAATCATTTTCCCATGGAAGCTATTTTTTCTCTAGTTGTTGTTCAACATTCAACAGAACGAAATAAAGCTTTCAAATTTACAAGATATACATGTAAATATCAGATAAACATATTGACATGGTAAAATAACCAATGTTTGCATGTGTATGTTCTTTATTAATAATTTATTGATACAGCGTTGACAGTTTTGTATCGCTAACATATCAAACACGCCGGATAACTGATTACAAAAATCACTCTTCCATGCGTTACATTAAAGAGATGGGGTTAAATTACTACCCTCGCGAAAGGTATGGAGTGGGGTAGCAATTTTGTTTCTAGACCATACCATGTACAGTCTTTGACACAACTATGACTGCAGATTGTGATAATCATTCAGCACAACAGTGGCTGTGGCTAGAGAAATGGGTCTTACGGGATTTTTACCAGTGTATACATATCCTGATCAAATAGCACACTCCTGTAGACTGATAACAATCTACATTGCTTGTTAGAAGCATGACGGGTGTTTCAATGATGGAATGGCGAACGGTGTAGATCCAGACTGTGCGGATCCACACGCTGATCTGGATCTACACTGGTCGCAAAATCAATAAGCCCCATTTCCCCAGTCACAACCACAAATTACGAAACATTGCAATTCTATATCTTTAAAGGGAAATAAAATCATGCAACTGGACAATTTGCTTCATGTATGGTAAATGACATATATAAATCAATCGCACCATTTTATTTTGATCACATTCCCAAACACATGCGTTATATTCAAGTACATGCTATCACAAGGTGTATGATCGCGTGGTGCTAACAACAACAACAAGTACTTAAACTTCCAGAATCCATCTGATTCAAAGTACGTATTCTTTTATATTGTCCTTATTACGTAACGAATTTTGATGAAATATGGCGCATCAAACGCGTCTTGTTAAGCTGCATTTGGTGGTCTCTGTATTTTCGCCCAAACTTCTGTCGATTTTGTGAAGAATCGATTTCCGTGTCAGTAGACACGGAAATCGACCTTCGAAAAAAAGACATAAGTCTGTGCCGAACTCCCTGGACCACCAAATGCAGCTCATGAAGACGCGTTTGCTGCGTTGAATCCGTTGAATATTTAAGGAAAATATCAAATAATACTTACTTTGGAGTGGGCGAAGTTGTTGTTGTTGTAACCACGTGATCATGCACCTTGTATCAGAAAAAAGAGTCATAAGCAAGGGAGATAATTTGGCTTGGAACAATTTGGTAGTTTTACTGTACGTACCAGTACATGTATAAAGGAAAAAAGGAAAAAATGATGAAATTTTTCTTAAGTTTTGTTGTGAAATGATTATACTATACAAATTTTAGAAAGAAGTTCCAATCATAGATGCTAGTGTAATTAATTTAAATAAAATATTAGTAACCATTGATTGAAAAACATGTTTATAATACCGAAAGATAACTAGCGCTGCAGGTACAATTGGGTTCAGAAATGCGATACAAATCTACAATTAAACTATTGTTTCCTCTTCTGTTTCGGGGCATATCTGAGACACAGTGCCTGTGGTAGGTGCCAGGGGGGCGTTTCACTAAACATTTTACGACTAAAAATTATGATAGTCTGTAAATTTCACATTAGCAATGTTTTCTTGTAACCAATTATTAGATTTACATTTATTAAGCATAGGCTGCATATGCAGCCTATGCTCAATAAATGTAAATCTCAAATTAAATTTCCAGACGATTCCTGAATTTGCACTTACGAATATTTTAGTCGTACGAAGTTTAGTGAGACTGGCGCCTGGTGTAGTCCACATGCCGTGCACGACTTACATGTCCCAGATGGTCGTTGGAGGCACAGTTGTAGCAGTAGGTGGGTAACTCCCGCTTCCGTTTCCTACCCGGGGTCACAGCCCCTTCTCTTACCTGGACAAGGTATAATCACAGGCGGTTTGTTTAGAGATACTGATAGGACGGTATGACAGACTCTTTAAGATATGTAGAAAAGAACCAGATATGACCAGCCAGCATATCGTGCCTGCCAAGGTATTTGATAGTCTCAGTGTGTGTGTATATAGTTAGACTCAATCGGAATGGAATGGAATGGTGCTTAACGGCCAGACTCAATCGGACTTAGGGTTGGTGAAATTATTTGGTACTTAAAACACATATTTTTGAAAATCAACAGAAATTGCAATGCAATTTGACCTTGGCCTTGGGCATGTGGACCGTATGTATGGGCTATAGAATGAAAGTATGGATGGTGATACACAAGTATGTTAAGTTTCAAGTCAATTGGAATTTGGGTTGTGGAGATATTGGGTACATAACAAGAGCTGTAGGAGAACAGCATAGCTCGACTACGAGGGTTGTCGATGTACACATAGCTTGACAAAGAAGGTGGCTGCGGCCTACATAAAAACCTAAACCAAGGTTGACTAAAAACATTAACCAAGGGAAAATAGAAATGTCGCCTATCGGCACACGAATACCCCCACTAGCAGCCAAAGAAAACGAGGCATTTTTGATCATAAGCCATTTAGCCGAGCGTTAAGGTTTCAAATGCATCAAGTCTGTGACCTTGACCCTGGGCATAGTGTGATAATCCGTGCATCGGTGTAGAAGATATAGAGCGGAAGAGAATTTCAATAGGTTGGACCTTTGACCTTCACCTATGACCTTGACCTTGGACGTAGGTGTGTGGTTATTGATCGAGACACACCTTCTCATCCTGAGAAACATTTGTGCCAAGGCATTTGATAATCCATGCATCGGTGTAGAAGATATAAAGCGGAAGGGAATTTCAATAGGTTTGACCTTTAACCTTCAACTGTGACCTTGACCTTGGACGTAGGTGCGTGGTTATTGATGGCGACACACCTTCTCATCCTGAGAAACATCTGTGCCAAGCCATTTGATAATCCATGCATCGGTGTAGAAGATATAGAGCGGAAGGGAATTTCAATAGGTTTGACCTTTGACCTTCAACTGTGACCTTGGACGTAGGTGCGTGGTTAGCAATTTGATAATCCATACATCAGTGTAGATGATATAGAGAGGAAGGGAATTTCAATAGGTTTGACCTTTGACCTTCAACTGTGACCTTGACCTTGGACGTGGTTGCGTGGTTATTGATGGCGACACACCTTCTCATCATGAGAAACATTTGTGCCAAGCCATTTGATAATCCATGCATCGATGTAGAAGACATAGAGGAAGGGAATTTCAATAGGTTTGACCTTTGACCTTCAACAATGACCTTGACCTTGGACGTAGGTGCGTGGTTATTGATCGCGACACACCTTCTCATCGTGAGAAACATTTGTGCCAAGCCATTTGGGAATTTCAATATGTTTTTACCTTTGAGCTTCAACTGTGACCTTGACCTTGGATGTAGGTGCGTGGTTATTGAACTCGACACACCTTCTCATCCTGAGAAACATTTGTGCCAAGGCATTTAATAATCCATGCATCGGTGTAGAAGATATAGAGCGGAAGGGAATTTCAATAGGTTTGACCTTTGACCTTCAACTGTGACCTTGAACGTAGGTGCGTGGTTAGCAATTTGATAATCCATGCATCAGTGTAGAAGATATAGAGCGGAAGGGAATTTCAATAGGTTTTACCTTTGACCTTCAACTGTGACCTTGACCTTGGACGTAGTTGCGTGGTTATTGATGGCGACACACCTTCTCATCATGAGAAACATTTGTGCCAAGCCATTTGATAACCCATGCATCAGTGTAGACGATATAGAGCGGAAGGGAATTTCAATAGGTTTGACCTTTGACCTTCAACAGTGACCTTGACCTTGGACGTAGTCCAAGTATGGTTGGTGTAGGGCCAGGAGTATTCCATCTACAAGCTTGACTAAAAACCTTAACCAAAGAGAATTAACTAAGTAATTCAAGAGGAAATGTAGGTCAAGGTCAAATATAGATCAGGGGTTATTGATGTACATCACTATGAGAAAAGGTTGTCCAATTATGGTGTCTGTATGCACAATAGTATTCCATGTACAAGCTTGAGTAAAAAGCTTAACCAAGGTCGAGTAAAAACCTTAACCAAGGGGAATTAAGTAAGTAATTCAAGGTTATATGTAGGTCAAGGTCAAATATATGTCAGGGGTTGTTGATATACATCACTAGGAGATGAAGTTGTCCAAGTATGGTTGGTGTAGGGCTAGGAGTATTCCATCTACAAGCTTGACTAAAAACGTTAACCAAGGGGAATTAAATAATTCAAGAGGAAATGTAGGTCAAGGTCAAATATATATCAGGGGTTGTTGATGTACATCACTAGGAAATGAAGTTGTCCAAGTATGGTGGGTGTAGGGCCAGTAGTATTCCATATACAAGCTTGACTGAAAACCTTAACCAAGGCGTGACTGTGACGCCGACGCCGACGCCGACGCCGACGCCGACTCCGGGGTGACAACATAAGCTCTACTTATTCTTCGAATAGTCGAGCTAATAAAAACTTTAACGCAGATATTACGAATAACTTTAACGCAAATTTCAAAGTAATTTGACTTTGACCATGCGGACCACATGGGTGGGTCATAGAATGAAAACATGGGTGTTAGGGTTGTGGAGATATTTGGTACTTAATACCAAGGTCACAGAACATCAGATTTAACAGTTGTATGGTACACATACAATGTAGTGGATCATACTGTTTGGTGACGGATGTCTGAATGGTATTGAAAGTATATGGTTTAAAAAATCCTTTAACATTTTCAACACTACATGCCTGTATAGTGAGTGGTATTGGCAAAACATGTAGATCCAGATGAGCCGGCTCGTAACGAGCCGTCTCATCAGGATCTGCACTTTTTGCAAGTAACTTATTTTTTGGAACAAAAACACCCCCCCCCCCATCCCCCTCCATTTCATAAATGGACTAGTCTGAAAATCATTTTGTGACGATTGGATTGGCTGCAAAATTGACATGTCAAAATCCATTGCAGTTACTTAGGGGTGAAAGGGTTAACCAAAGTATGAAATCATGCTGGCACATTGGTGACAAGATCCGCTGTCCTTATTGTTTGATTGATTGAACGATCGATGTTCAGCTGTGAGCATGTGGTTGTGATTGGAGAAATCACATTTGCATGCAGTGTAGACCCTGACCAGACTGCGCGGTCAAGGTTTACACTGTTTGCCATTCAGTTACAGAAACACCAGTCACAGTTTTAACAAATCCTGTAGATGATGTACATATATGGTCAGCGGCTTGGCATCTAGATTGACCAAACATGCCATAAGCTCCATTTCAGTAGTCACAACCATATACATGTATGAGACGGCGTCACAGGTCATGTGATTTTGTACCTTCGGACATCTGCGTAATTTCATGAAAATTTTGTCAACTTTTGACGCCATTTACGGAAAATATGGTAAATTTTGTAAACGCATTTCATGAAATTATGCAGATGTCCGAAGGTAAAAAATCACATGGCGTGTCATATGTCTGTGCCTGTGTGCGAGAAATGGTCAACTCACTGAATTCACAAGATCCTGATCTGGTGTCAGGTGTGATTGCCACACTAAAAATGAAACATGTAGCGAGACTTACCGTGGTGTGGTACCGTCGCCACTTATCCTGGACATTTCTACAACAGAGATGTGGCTTCATAAATGTTTGCCCCGTCAGAGCTTCAGATGACAAAATGTGCACAATTAGAGCACCAGATAAGGTGCGCATTGGCGTATTTTACACTTATTTTAGCAGAATACGTACGATTATAAAAAGTTGGTGTACAAAATACTCACAGCAATGTTAAAATATGCATTGTTTTTAAAATTCAGTAGTGAAAATACGGTAGTAAAGTTGAAAATTTACATATAAATTGAGCTGCAAAAAGCTCAAATCTGTGAATTTTTAAATCTGTTTTATTTTTTTATCATTTGTTCCCTATTTAATAAGGAAGAAAATCATTTGTAAAAATAAATCACAGGCTGTAATTGAATTTCATGCCTTGCCGTAATAAACATGTAAACCAAATTTGGTTATGATCCGTCGAGTAGAACTTCAAAGGTACGTGCCCACTCAGTAGGCATAACATGTTCTTTATATGAGAGACATCATCCGATACATTTTCAGGAAAAACTAGATTGGTCAGTAAGCGAGTACGGAAATTACGGCCCCCCCCCCAACCCCCCCCCACCGCCCCCACCCCCCACCCCCCCCCCCCCACCCCCCACCCCCCTCCCCCCCCCCCCCGTTTGGGCCCAGGTACCCCTAAATATGTAAACAAAAATCCAAGTGTGTGAGCTTGTGACCTTGACTCTGGGCATGAACATGAATTTGTCACACGGTGGTAGAGGTCCATTGGAGCAATGCGTGTGTGAAATGTGAAGCAGATCCGAGCAAGGAAATAGAAGTTTTAACCAATTTCTCCCATGTTAAGTTTGTAAAGAGACTAAGTATGTGACCTTGACCTCGAGATCAGCGGGGATTTGTCACAGCATGATAGTAGAGCCTTAGAGGAATGCATGCATGAAATATTAAGAATTTTCAATGAAAGAAATAGAAGGTATAACATATTTCGCTGATGTTAAGTTTTGTAAAGAGTTAGTAAGTATGTCACCTTGACCTTGGGATCAGCGGGTGTTGGATGGTTGTAGGTTTGTCATAGCATGATAGTACAACCTTCCTTAGAGGAATGCATGTGTGAAATATTAAGCATTGTCAATGAAGGAAATAGCAGTTATAACTTATTTCTCTGATGTTAAGTTTAGTGACGGACAGACGGACGGACAACCTGACTCCAGTATCCCCCCCCCCCCACCCCCCCCCCCCCCCCCCCCCCACAACTCGTTGCGGGGGGTATAATAAACATTAATTCACCATTACTCCACGCATTGATTGGTATTACTATACATTTTTTATCAGACGTTAAGTTAAGTTTTGTAAAGAGACTAAGTATTTGACCTTGACCTTGGGATCAGCCGGGGTTGGACGGTCATGGATTTGGCACAGCATGGTAGTACAACCTTACATGAATGCATGTGTGAAATATTAAGCATTTTAAATGAAGGAAATAGAAGTTACAACATATTTCATTGATGTTAAGTTTTGTAAAGAGACTAAGTATTTGACCTTGACCTTGGGATCAGCGGGGGTTGGATAGTCGTGGAATTTGGCACATCATGGTAGTAGAGCCTTACGGAATGCTTGTGAAATATTAAGAGGAATGAAAGGAAAAACAAGTTATAACTATTTCTCATGTTAAGTTTTGTAAAGAGGATAAAGTATTTGACCTTGACCTTGGGATAGCGGAGTTGGACGGTCGTGAATTTGGCACAGCTGGTGAGAGCCTTTTCAGGAGCATGTGATTTTAGCTAGATGGAAATAGAAGTTATAACAATATTTCACTGATGTTAAGTTTAGTGACGGACAGACGGACGGACAACCTGACTCCTGTATACCCCCCACAACTCGTTGCGGGGGGTATAATAAACATTCATTCACCATTACTCCACGCATTGATTGGCATTACTATACATTTCATATCAGGGGCATTAACCGTTTCCTTAAAATCACTTTATAATATATGTATGCCAAAAAAGGTGAAGCATTCAATAAGTATAAATAATGAAACAAGAGGGCCATGATGGCCCCAACTCGCTCATCTGACCCCATGAACACCGGAGGAGAATGTGACATTGAGTGCATGTGTTTTAAAAAAAAATGTGCTATTTTTAGATGGCCGCCATCTTGGATTAGCGATGACCTCCGTTTTAACAACGGAAAAGGCTTCAACCATGGACCATAACTGTGAAGTTTTGCCACCATGGGCCAAGCGGTTCGTGTGAAGAAGAATTTTGAAATCTCTAATAAAAGAACGACCTTTTGACCTTTCGGCGGCCATCTTGGATGACATGACCATCCAATTTCAACAAAAAATGTACCAGAGTGATCGCCTCTCTGATACCTTCAACTTGATATAGACATGACCATATTCGGTCAAAAATACAATTTGACCCCAATTTGACACCACGGGTCAGGCCCATTTTTGACCCCGGGGTCACCATTTTAACAACTTTGAAAGAGCATTGTACATCGATCATTCCTACCAAGATTCGTCGAAATCCGGCTGGCGAAGAAGATTTTTAAGAATTTGTGCTATTTTCAGACAGCGGCCATCTTGGATTATCGACGACCTCCATTTTAACAAATCTGAAAAGGCTTCACCCATGAACCATAACTTTTAAGTTTGGCCATGGACCATAACTTTTAAGTTTGGCTACCATGGGCCAAGCGGTTCATGTGAAGAAGAATTTTGAAATCTCTAATAAAAGAACGACCTTTTGAAATTTCGGCGGCCATCTTGGATGACATAGCAATCAGATTTCGACACAAAATGTACTAGAGTGACCGCCTCATTGATACATTCGATTTGATATATAACATGACCATATTCGGTCAAAAATAAAATTTGACCCCAATTTGACCCCACAGGCCACGCCCATTTTTGACCCCGGGGTCACCACTTTAACAACTTTGAAAGAGCAATGTGCATCGATCATTCCTACCAAGTTTCGTCGAAATCCGACTAGCGGTTCATGAGAAGAAGATTTTTTAAGAATTTATGCTATTTTTTGACGGCCGCCATCTTGGATTAGCGAAGACCTCCATTTTAAAAAATCTGAAAAGGCTTCACCCATGGACCATAATGTTTAAGTTTGGCTACCATGAGCCAAGCAGTTCATGTGAAGAAGAATTTTGAAATCTCTAATTAAAGAACAACCTTTTGACCTTTCGGCGGCCATCTTGGATGACATAACAATCCGATTTCGACAAAAAATGCACCAGAGTGATCGCCTTATTGATACCTTCAATTTTATATATGACATAACCATATTCAGTCAAAAATAAAATTTGACCCCAATTTGACCCCACGGGCCACGCCCATTTTTGACCCTGGGGTCACCATTTTAACAACTTTGAAAGAGCAATGTACATCGATCATTCCTACCAAGTTGTGTCGAAATCCAGTTGGCGGTTCTTGAGAAGAAGATTTTTTAAGAATGTGTGCTATTTTTAGACGGTGGCCATCTTGGATTACGTAATGACATCATTTTAACAATTTTGTAATCCCCCTACCTAAGGACCATGACCATGAAGTTTGGTGACTATAGACCCAATGGTTACCGAGGAGAAGACGTTTGAAAATGTTCACGGACGACGACGGACGACGACGGACGACGGACACATTGCGGTAACAATAGCTCACATGAGCTTCGCTCAGGTGAGCTAAAAATGTCATACCTCATTTACATAATGCCATATGAAAATAGTCTGATACCACCGCAAGCCGTTATCAGTAAAATAAATATTACTAAATGATTATATCTGTATAGCACACTTATAATTTTTAGAACTGGTGGAATAGTGACACAATTATACACTTATTTAATTCCTATAATGACCATTTTGTGCCTACTGAGTGGACCTTTAAGATATTGCGTGGAAAATGATACAGAATGTGAAAATTAAATATGGCCATCAAGGGGAGATGTCATCCGAAAAGTTTGAAAATCAATATAGTTCTTCTACTTGTCTATCAAAACATGATTTGATTACTTAAGAATCATTTCCAAAGGAACTTATTCTAAAATGCTGTCAGATGATGTGTTTATTGAGAGAATATAAAATATAAAACAACAGCTGACGAAAATTTTCACCCACTAAACAAGGCGATCGCCACGAAGGTCAAGGTCATGAAGATCAAGGTTACACTATGAGGAAGTTCAAAAATAATTGATACAAAGGTCTCGGTCACCAAGGTCAAGGTCACACAAGACACTGTGTGGATAGCCATCAAATTGAGGAGGTATTGGTGAGGTTTGGTAATGATCTGACTAACAGATGAAGAGATATTCAACATTTGGACGTACATCAAAAATTATTGACACAAAAGTCAAGGTCACCAAGGTGACAGTCAAAATCACCGGAATGACACTGGATTGGTAGCTATCAATGTGAGAAAGCTATTTATTAAAATTGGTAAAGATACGACCTTCGAGATACAGTTGGACATATGTCCAAAACTGTTGACATCAAGGTGAATGTCACCACGGTCGAGGTCAGCCAAATTACACTTGTAGATATTCATCAATGTGAAGAAGCTATTGATGAAGTTTGGAGATGATCCTACTAACGGATAAATAGATATCCCACGTTTGGACGTACATGTACGTCCAATATCATTGACATAACGGTCAATGTCAGCCGACTGAGAAACTGGGTTGATAGACATCAATGTGAGGTAGCTACTGATGAAGGATCCGACTGACGGATCCGGAAGTATTCAACATTTGGACGTATGTACAAAATTATTGACACAAAGGTTAAGGTCACCAGTGTGTGGATAGCCATCAATGTGAGAAAGCTATTGGTAAAATTTGGTAATGATCCGACTAACGGATCAAGAGATATAGGAAATTTGGCTACGTCCAAAAGTTATGTCCCACCAAGGTTAAGGTCCCCAAGGTGAAGGTCAATGTCTCCCGAATGACAGTGGGTAGATAGCCATCAATGTGAGAAAGCTATTGATGACATTTGGTAATGATCCAACTAATGGGTCAAGAGATATTGGAAATTTGGCTACTTTCAACATTTACGTCCCACAAAGGTTAATGTCACAAAGGTGAGGGTCAATGTCATCCGAATGACAGTGGGTGGATAGCCATCAATGTGAGAAAGCTATTGGAAACCGATAAAAATGAAAGGTGTTACATGTACTAACGTACGTACGTACATGTACTAATGTTATATCCCATATTACAGCGAACTAAACATTATGTTTGTAAAACATGGATATGCCAATTTGGTATACTTGACTGTAAAAAATGGCTAAGTGTTTCAGCAACCTTGTGATGGTAAAAAAGAATGGTCATGGTCAAGTTAATGAAACTTACAAACATTTTGACGTAACAAAATGGTCGTGTTTCAGCGACATTTCAAAGGTGACAAAGGTCACGGTTGTGTTAATGGTGGCATGAGTATGTGACAAGTGTTATTCAAGTGCCCAAGTATTGAAGCAATCCTTCTTGTAATATTGATGATAAGTCGATATTACATGTTGGAGAAACTCTTACAAACTTTTTGACATAACAATATGGCGAAATATTTCAGGCGTGGCACGAGTGTGGACAAATCAGGTGATCCAAGTGTCCAAGTATTGAAGCAATACTTCGCGTAATATCGAAGACATTTCATGTTGGAGAAACTTTTAAACATAACAAAATGACTAAGTGTTTCAACGACATTTCGAAGGTGACAAAGGTCAAGGTCATGTTAATGGTGGCGCGAGTGTGTGACAAATGTTCAGGTGTTTCAAGCGTCCAAGTATTTACGCAATCCATCGCGTAATATTGAAGATATTATAAGTAAGTAAGTAAGTAATTTGTTTATTATAGTGACATGTGTAAACGTACACGAATAAATATAACATTGATAATCATACTAATTACACCCGGCCCATTGGACCTATATGTCACCTTGTTGCAACATAACAGCACGGTCATAACAGCTTACGGAGCATTTTACTCATCAATACTGACAGCATTGATGTCTTAATGCGACCGTATTCTGTACAAATACGTGAGCAGGTGGATTAGCAGGCTCGGGATTTCCAGCAAATAGATGCGACCGAATTATACAATTTGGCTTGTCGATGACCAGTGTAGTTTTTAATCGATATGCGTGTATACGCAGTTCGATTCGAAGCTAAACTGTCAATTGGCTAGTATTATTGAACAGAGCAAAGTTCAATTATGCCGTGTTACTAATCAGCATAATCTGAATTTACTCTGGTCACAAAGGAATGAAATAGGTGTATACGTCAGTCGCTGAGTGAGGTATTGTGAATAATAACTGGTGAGTAAATGTGTGTATCCGAGTTAATCACATAGCATTTGACGACTTTCACTTGTGATAGTGTACATGCACTTATATTGTCTAAATTAAGGGTTTATTTGTGAACAGTGTATATGCTCATCAGCATACGGATCACCACGGTCTGATGAGGAAATAAACTGCTCAATAAATATAACACATACACACCAGACCAATGCGATGCGATATGTTGGCCTACAGTTATATACCCTGACCAATCCGCACTGGCACGCTGGCTGATCCGGGTCTACACTGGTTGCCCTGTTGTATGATAGCCTCATTTTCGGTTTGATATTATTGATTTAAGATGGTTATTGTGATCACAGATTGTAGGATTTAGTTGTAAATGATGTTTCGGCGTCTCAGATATGCTTTCACATATATTTGCTTATTTGTCTAGCACAGTTCTGAATAAGAAAGCGAAGTTTAGTACTGTATCACTTAGAGTTGTGAAGTTAACTGCTGTATTTAGGTAATTAAAAAGGTTTGTTCTTATGTCTGTATACAGTTCACAGTGTAGAATGAAGTGAGTTTCACTCTCTACTGCCTGCAGATCACAAAATCTGCATAGCCGCTGGTCGGAGGTTTCACCTATATATCGTCCTGTTTCGATTCTTAGCGGGAGTATACCGCACCGGAATTGTGCCAGTAATGACCGTTCATATTTCTTCATGGAGAGCTGCAGGTACTGTTCTTGTTCGAAGCATGTTTTGTATGTATTATATGTTCTTAGTTTAGGGACGTTAGTCACGCTTTGTTGCCAAATATTCGAGTAATAGTTTGTGATATGTGTCTTTGCAACAGTAAGATTCACCACCATTTTGTTGTCATATTAGTTTGTCAAATTCAATTTGGTAAACACTTCACGCAATTCACTGCACCAATTGTTTTCACAAAGTATATAATCTCTTGTGAATGCGCGTTTTGTTATTCTATTGTCATCAAATGTATTCAATCTGTTCCAGTAACGGATCATGGATAGCTATCGACGGTAGTTACTTGGGAGCCAACCAATGTCTCCGGTAATTGCTAAAATTGGTGCGAATCGGTGGACTCCCATGTAATAACGTATGGCTCTATTTTGAACGTTGTCTATTGATTGGTAAGATTTGTAGCCCCATACACCTGATGAGTAATCCAGAATGGGTATCACACACGATTCGTATACCTTTTCAAATGATTTAAGGCCGAACTCTTTAATAGAATGTATTTTCGAGATAATTTTCCCAAGAGCTCTGCCGGCGCCTTTCGATAACGTCTCTGCGTTAAATGTAAAATTACACTTGTAATGGATGTTACACCCAGATATTTGTATGTATCGATGTTTCCAGGATATTTTGTCTATTCTAAAAATGTGGTTGGTTTGGGGAGCGCGTCCTTTTCGAAAATGCATGCATTTGGATTTGTTTAGTGTTTATGAGCACTCTCCATCGTTTGCACCAGTCGTGGAGCTTGTTCAGCATGAGTTGGAGATCCGTTTCTGACTTCGCAAGTAGTACAATATCGTCCGCGTATAGTAAGATAGACAATGTATTGTCATCCAGTTGGCATCCAAGGTCAAGGTCATTTATCTCTTTGACAAGGTCATTTGCAAATATGGAGAACAGTGTTGGAGACAGGTTGTCAACTTGCTTGACACCGGTGTTGCAGTCAAACCATTTCGTTAGTTTGTCATTTATCCGTACACACGATGTAGAATGTATATATATGCTTTTTCCCATCAATGTTATTCAGGAGCAGTTTATACAGCATCATGTCTCGGTCTATGAAGTCAAAACATTTACGGAGATCTATATATGCAGCAAATACTGAAGGATTGTTTCGCACAACACTACTGAGTGTATATACATGATCTTCACACGATCTGTTCTTTCTAAACCCATTTTGCTCATCCGCCAACATCCCATTTCCCTCTAAATATTGTGTCAATCGTTTGTTAATAAATGCACTATACGTTTGCTCACACTGACAATAGACTAATTCCTCTATAATCATTGGAATACTTCATTGGAATACGTGGGTCACTGGCGCTGTCTTTGAGGATCGGAATATAAATTATGGCCTTTCTCCATGTTGAGGGGATTATACTCGTGTCAAATATTAACTGGAATAATTGCTGTAATGTTACAATCACCTGTGGGAATTTGAGCACACTGTAAGGGATTTGATCGTAGCCGCAGGCTGAACGTGATTTTGCGTGCAGTATTATATTGCGTATTTCATCCAGGTGAATGTTACAATTTAGCATTGCATTCGTGGTATACAGTGGGTCACTATTCCTGTTCTCAAGTAAATGTTTGTGTATTTTCGCTTGAGTATAATGTACGTCGTCAAAATCGGTATGATCCGCACCGTTATATAAGTTCTCGAAATCTTGACGCCATTTTTCGAATACATCACTTTTATTTCGCACACTGTGTCCCGAATTGTCCACAATTTCAATTGGTATACCTTTGTCACTTCTAGGTCCGAGTTTACGTATTTTATCCCAGAATTCATTAGGATTGTTAGTCGACATTGACTCTATTTCATCGGCCGTCATTTGTCTATAGGTTCTTTCCGTCTGTTTTAATGTTCTGTCAAATCTGTTTCTGGCTTGTATGTATTCGTGCCGTAGTGCCGTCTTCACACGTCTGTTATTGGAGCATGCCAAGAACGTGTTTTCTTTGGTACGCATGTCGTTCCATAGTTTGGTCAAGGTTTCATTCCAGTAGGGTTTTCTATTTTTTTGACGTTTATTTGTCATGTTAGTACAGTTTACTTTCGGGATTTTATTGTTCATTTCCGTGATTATCGTCTCTTGTAATTGTTCGTATATGGCATCGATTTCCCTTGTGTTTCTCGGTCCTTTCGATTTGCGATACAATGCTACTAATGCCATTTTGGTTAAATCACTGTCCATGAAATCCGCCGGTATGCTGTTAAAATTATACCGTGGGCGTCTTGTCTCTTGGTCCGATAACGGTTCGTGCGTGGCATTCCCGGCCTGAGAAACGGTAAACTCGGTCACTAACACTGAGTGGTCGGGAAGTCGTGATCGCTCGCCAAGTAGTCCGTGTAGACCATATTGGTCAACAATGGACCGGACAGGTAATACTTTAAATCGTGCACATTTACTGAACACGTCATGAGGAACACTATGTAGTCCACTACAGATCTGCCTTTGCGGGAAATCGACGTAAAATTGTCATCACCAGGAGAAAAACCGGCCATTTAATACACAAAACTTTGAGTCATTCAAACAAATCCAGTAGCTCATGCCCGTGTTGGTTGATCGTTTTGTCAATGGATACTCTCAGCGGGATTGCGTCTAGGTCAACCAGAGTATCGAAAAGGGAACCTATTCGCGCATTAAAGTCTGCTGCGATGAAAATACCGTCACATTCATTATGTATATATTTGTGCCAAAAATGTGAGCGAAAAAACGTTTGAGCGTCACGACCTCTGGCGGAGTTCTCTGGGGGCAGATAACATGCGAACACAATGAACTGATAATCACCCGATTTATGTGAAAACTTGACACCCAAAACGCCATCAAGTGATTTGTCAACGATACGTGGTTCATAACTATACAGAATGCAGTTTTTCATTAGTAAACCAACTCCACCTGACGCTTTCGGAGCATTTCTGTGAATGTCAGGCCTATTAAATCCGAACCATGTGTACTCTGGGACACTAATCACGTCATGACCAGCTAAATGTGTCTCACAAATAGAGATGATATCTACATCCAATGATTTAACTAGACTAATTCGTAATGCATTGTTATCAGTGGTCCATCCACACACGTTAATATGGGCAATTTGAATGTTGACATCGTCAATGGGTCGGTGTATTTCCTATTGGTCGCGTTGTTGTGCTGCTGCTGCTGCTGCTGCTGCTGCTGCTGCTGGCGGGGATCTCGATGCTGTTGATCGCGTTGTTTAATACGTCCGTTGGCGTCCACGCGTATGACTGACCACCAGGTAGGTTACGGAGGATGGCGCGGGCATTTAGTTCAATCAATCGTTCAACATGCGATTTGCTGCTTCGAATGTACACTGTCTTGTAGTTATCGGACTCTTTCAACGACATCTTATTTCTCAGTACAAGAACCTTTTCATCAACGCTGTTTAAACTAAATTTCACAATGCCTGGCCTATTGTCAAATCGTGTTGTCAGTCGAGTGGCTGCCGTGACTCGTACGTTTTGTGATACGTCATCACCCATACACGGATAATGTCCTCTGCTTTCCTGATGAGACCGTCCGCATCTTCCGCGTCCATGATGGGATACCACTGGCTGTAATCGTCAGTTCCGGGTCATCTAGGGGGTTTCCCCAGTTACTATGGGGACGGCGCCTCGTTCTGGGTTGGTCATCTGATCCGATATCATTCATTGTTGGCATGTTTACACTGGATTGCTCTAGGCCATCCATGCGTGTCTGCATAGACTGAACTGTTGTCAATGTCTGATCAATACGACGGGTTTCTTTCGCGATATCCAATGCCAGCTCATCTCGTAATGAACGCACTTTTGTATCAATATTCTGCATCAAATCAGTGCGCAATCGATCAAGTTTAGACTCGAACATGTTCCTCATACTATCCTGACTTGTCTTTAACTCACGCACAGCACATATCAACGTATCTAGTTTATCATACGGCATGTCACTTTTTTGTTTACATTTGGGTGAGGGACCGCCGGTAGCCATGTTTGAATGCGTAGGGATAATACTCGGGGTCTTTCGTGCAGCGTCACTATTTTCGTCCACCGCTAGCGCCGGCTCATCAGGATCGTGAAAAACAGTAATATCACCGGTTTCATAACTATCAGTTTCATATAGTACCGTATTTGTTTGATTTAATAAATCATTCACACTACGGTTCCACAATCGTCCCCGCTGGCGCCCCTCGATTTAAATTGTTTATGTTTGCCGCTCAAACTGTCACCAGAATCACTTCCACTGCTACCTCTCGTTTTACGTTTTTTCTTGCTCATCATATATCCATTTTGTATATCACACACTCACACAGTATTCCACATAATTTGAATCACATTATTATTCAATTTCACTGCATAAATTCAAATAACACACCCAAATCTGCAAAGCTTAAATTTTAGCGTCCATGTTTTATTTGATCACGTGACTATGTATCATATTATATGTTGGAGAAACTCTTAAAATCTTTTTGACGTAAATGCACACGGACAGACAGACTGACGGACGTACGGAACCTCAACAACAACGCAATATAATTCCAGCACAAAATATTTACACAATTCCCTAACATTTGATTGGTCCGTAGCCAGTCTCTGTCCAAAATTTATATCCCAGTAAACTCCCATGCCGAACTACTTTCCGTAACCGTCAGGCGCAGTTAAAATAATTCTTACGAAAACGGAAAATAAACACATTTTCTTGATGAATTTATTTCAAATGCTGGAATTATAAGGAATGAATGGCCTTTTTGTGGAATTTATCGGGAATATAAACTTGGAAAAGTTGCGAGAATACTGGACGAGGCCTTAAAAAATTACAATTTTCGAAAAAAAAAAAAAAAAAAATGTTTTTTTTTTTCGAAAATTGTAATTTTTTATCGCTTCGTCCAGTATTCCCGCGACTTTTGCAAGTTTATACCCCGATAAATTCCACAAAAATGCCATTCATTCCTATAATGCCCCCCTTTCTGTCGCATAGGGGGCATAAGTACGGCAGTTGCTGATACTTACATACTGTTCATGGCCATGCATATTGCATCTATAGCAAACTGTGTTGGGGTATAGTCGAGGTGACTGACAATCCTTCACACTGTGCCCCGGCTCACAACAGTTGTAACAAATGGTATCTGGGCAACTACGACTGATGTGGCCAGGCACTCCACAGAGTAAACAGGTCAGCACTTTCTCCTAAAATCAACAGAAATGAGATTTTTTAATAAAAAAATATAATTCACGACATGAACAATTTATGATAATAAATGTAATTTTGTCCATACATTTGACCAAGTTGTGCAATGCTTTTATTTATTTATCTTATATGCAAGGGTGGGTATTGGCTCAATTGCATTCCACATCTGGCGTTCACTGTTAACTTAACCCTTAGAGAGCGGGAAACAAAAAGTGTCGTCTGTTGTTGTTTAATAGTTTGTCTTTATTCTCAATAAAAACATGGTTTGACAGCATTTCAGAATCATTTCCATTGAAAATGATTCTAAACTGCTGTCAAATCATGTTTTTGACGAGAAATATCGAAAATAAAAAATAAACAGCAGACGACAAAATTTAATTCAGCATTTTAAGGGTTAAAGCTATTTGTGCATATGCAGCCTATGCTCAATAAATGTAAATACAATAATTGTTTACAAGAAAACATTGTTAATGTGAAATTTACAGACTATCATAAATGTGCACTTACGAACATTTTAGTTGTACGAAGTTTAGTGAAACGGCCCCCTGATATGTATTTGGATGATTTGCAATCATGAAAATACATAATTACCTGAGATAAACCAGAGCTCCAGGTGAGGTGCGTATTGGCGTATTTTACGCAATTATCTTAGCTGAATACGCATTGATCATCAGAAGTGGGAGTACACAATATGCACAGCAGTGTGAAAATACGCATTGATTTTCAAATTGAGTAGTGAACATACTGTCATAATTTCTCATAAAGTTGAACATTCACTTAGTTGAGCTGCAAAAAGCAAACAGTGTGCTTTTTGCAGCTCAAATAAGAGAATCTTTAAATTTGTTATATTTTTTTATCATGTTTTCCCTATTTAGTAATGAAGAAAATCAATAATCCATTTGTAAAAGTAAAATACACAATGATTTTGAAATCATGGGGTGTAGTACGCTTTAGACATAAAACTTATCTGGAGCTCTGATAAATGACAAAGAAACTTAGATCACAGACGTATCTTGGTGTTCGGTTTAGAGAGGTTCCACTGTAGTTACTCTGTGAGTTTACCTTAGACTTTGGACAACTCCTGGCCGGGTGTCCCACCTCGCGACAGTTGTGACAGCGGAAGCTGGTGGCTGGGGCGTAGTATCGCGGCCTCACCCTCACCTGCCCAAAACTGTCATCCTCACATATACCCCAGTCCTCATTCACATCTCCTAAAATATAGGGGGTTAACTGTATTGTAATTTTCAAATTTGCGGCGTACATCAGAAAATGATAGGTCGGAAAATCTGTTTAATGGCGACGCGCCAGCTGAGCCATCAAACATGTTTTCCGACCTATAATTTTCTGACATACGCCGCAAATTTCAAAATTACAATGCGGTTAACATATTGCTAATGCACACCTTTACTACTGGCGTAGGAATACATATTGAAATAATTTGCGACCGTTCATCAACAATGATATTCCTGTAATGTATGAGAATCAGCCAACCAGATTGCGTGATATTTATAGAGTGCATTAGAACACGTATTGTACATACAGTCATTGACAATTAACCGATTTCAGCTAAGTATACTTTGAACAAGTATTCACTTATTTTTCCTGAAATGCATTTATTTCATATAGAACTAATGGCTAATATATTTGATGATTCAAATAATGCAGAATTATTATATTGAATTTATTACATTATCACAGCCAAAATCGCTGTGATAATGTAATAAATTCAGTATAATAAAACTTAATAAATTTATCTTTAAATTGAAAAGTTATCCCTCAAAGTGTACTTAGCAAGATAAGAATATGTTGCAATTTTGGTGAAATAGGCTACAGGCAATGTAGGATACCGGAAATCCATATGAAGTGCTTTTCACCAATACCGTAACCTTGTAATCTGCTAAAAAATAGTGACCATGCGTATCCAATTTCTAAAACATCCATAGACGCTTATTATATGTGTACCTAGTTGCATCATCGATACAGACGCTTATTGTAATTTTATTGAAAACAGTCCATGTGAAATTATCAGTACACATGTATTTTCAAGCCAATTGATTGGGTTTTGTAAGCAGGGCTTTCAATTTTAATTGGGTTTTCAGATTTGTTTATTGCGAGCTTATCAAGGCCTCTGTAACTTTACTTCACTAATTACCATCTGAGGTTGTACTCATGCTTGCTGTCTATGTATGTACATAAAACCCACCCAGAATATCCAGCCTTTAACCCTTGGCAGTACATGTCTGAAATTTCATTAGAATCGTGTCCGGAGGCAAGCAAAGAGTTAATATATGTAGCAAGAAATATCATTTTTGCTACATGTTGTCTTTTTCCCAGCCTTTTTAAACGACAAGAATTCTGCCACGGAACGTGTAGAGCCGGCAGACACATTCTTGCAATTGTGAAAAGCAGGCACTATATGAATCATGATTTGCAGGATTTATTAACTAATTAAAACACCGTCTCATTATTGAATATGGAATATTTTGGTAGATCTTTGGCTATCTGTCTGAAAATGAAGAACATCATGTCTAGAGCTTGCACTTGCCAGTCCGGGATAGTGTCTACAGAAATTATTCGTCCAGAAGCAATCATCACTAGCCAGGGTGAGTGGTTATAAAATATAATTTCACATCGAAAAATGTGAAGGTTTCCCGACGAGATGCCACTCAGCTCTACTTACAGCTATCGCATAAATACAGTTTTCATCCAGTAATAAGCCTAACTTTTGCGGCAGTTACTAGACGAAAATGTGTTTATGCAGTATCTTCTGCATGTAGTTGAATGGGAATGTGTCGGAAATCTGGCATCTACATGTATTTCAATGTGGAACATTTTATGTTGGTGCAGAGTGCAGCACCTAGAGGTTATACCTTGTTTTCCCTGTAGCAGATATATATGTGCCTGATGGACGTTCACGTGCAGTTTGTCATCGTCCATGGTCACCTCATCCAACAGCGCCCACTACTCCTCTGTGTCGCTGCTACCACCAATCTCCGCAGTAGACGAGTCTGACACGACTATAGCGCTGTCTTCTAGGGACGGCTTTGTCTCATTCTTTACGTTTGCCTTACTCTCAACATGTTGTTGGCTAAAACTGGATGGGCGTGGCTGATTACTACCACTTGACGTTAATGAATGCTTAGACTTAACAGCAGCAGGACCGAGTTCAATGGTATCATAATTGATTCTCTGAGCTTTTCATTTAAGATTAGGTCAGAGGTCTTAGAAATAGCCGTAAAACCCAGTTTTTAATTCCCTTTAACATCAATGTATTGTCCCAGTCTACATCACTGTCTGTGTTTGCCTCATAATGGATCTGCGAATACAAAGCAATTTCCAGTTCTTCTCTATCTATCCGGCATTTCTGCATTGTAGTCTTCAGCCATTTTCATACTTCACACAAGTCTGAAATATTCATGCATGTTAGGTCTCCTCATTGTTGAGAACAGCAACTCTTGCAATCTATGCCTGTACCTTCCGTAGCCAGTCTGGCCATGGACGGTACGGGAGTAGATTTCAAGTGTTACTGTTCGCAACTGTAATATAACTGCACAATAAATAGCTTACATCCTAAAATCCAAATTACATTGTGGGCCATTTTACTTCCTTCCTGTGCCGTGAAAACATAGCATGAGAGTGCACAATTGTGTAAACTTTAAATGTGACATTTTAGCAACAATTTCAAACATTGAAACCAAACTCGGCAACTGTGAACTTAAAATTACGGACAAATGATAGTTGCGAACAGTAACTCTTGCAATCTACTCCCGTACTGTCCATAGCCAGTTTGGCAACGGACAGTACGGGAGCAGGTTACACGGTACAGGAGTAGATTGCAGGTTACACGTAATGGGAATAGATTGCAAAAGAGTTATCCTGGACTGTTCACAATTCGAGGTTCTAACGATGTAGTCGACTAGCCAGCCTTATAGGCTTAATATAAGTGAACCTAGGAATGTTGAGTACCGCAAGGTTTTAAGTTGTAAATGTAATAGATAGACAGGACTCAGAAACTGACCGCAAACAGCCGATACCAACATGGTTTCGTAATTGGTTACTTTTACACATGGGTTATTGGGTTTTTTTCATTGCTTTTTGGGGAACAAATGATAAAAAAATAACAAATTTAAACATTCATTTAATTGAGCTGCAAAAAGCAAACACTGTTTCTTTTTGCAGCTTAATTAAGTGACGTTTCAACTTTATGACAGTATTTTCACTACTCAATTTGAAAATAAATGCGTATTTTCACATTGCTGTGCGTATTTTTGTACTCCGTCTTTTGATAATCAATGCGTATTCAGCTAAAATAATTGCATAAAATACGCCAATACGCATCTTATCTGGAGCTCTGTTACTGTACTATACAAATGGGATTGGAATGCATAGCAAGCTTATAAAAATCCTCTCCCTACAACTCGCCCATACAGCGTATTGAGCATGTATGAGCACTTTCCCGAACTCATGATGTTTGATTAGTCTATGCTTGATTCGTATTGGCCAATCAAGCTGCATCATTTCGAGTACACATTGGGAGAACATACACAGAATGATTACAATCACGGACCCAGTGCATATGTGGACACTATATTTGACAACACGTTATCTACGCAAGTAAAACTAATTTACGAAACCAATGTTGGTATCGGCTGTTTGCGGTCAGTTTCTGAGTTCTGTCTGTCTATCTATTACATTTCCAACTTAAAACATTGCGGTACTCAACATTCCTAGGTTCACTTATATTAAGCATATAAGGCTGGCTAGTTGACTACAATATATGGCTGTGACTGGAGAAATGGGGCTCATGGGTTTTGCGAACAGTGTATATCCGGATCAGCCTGTGCATCCGCACAGTCTGATCAGGATATGCACTGTTCGTCATTCCATCAAATAAACATCTGGCATGCTTCTAACCAGCAATATAGAACGCTATCAGACTACGGGAATGAGCTGAATAGTCTCATTTCTCTTATCATATCAACATACATATGCGATTGTTCACACTTATTGACAAGTCTGTTATCAGTATTATCCCCGGACGACTATTTTAACAGTACAACGCAACATCATTATGCGCAGCAATTGTACACGTTTTAATTCTCGCCTTATCCACGTTGATCATAAATAAGTATGCGGTCAAATACCCACTTATAAGCGACTAATTGCATGTATACGTATCGAGACGTGTATGACCACTGGTCAGACGGGTCAACAGGACCAGTTATCTATCGTTACACATCGACTCTATTGTTGGTCACAGGTTGGTAAGTGATTTGAACACCCCTGCAGACAACAGAAAAGTTTACATCTATATGCAAACCTGGGCACGAAATAGTTCGTGCTTCACGGTAAAAAACACACGCTGTGCAGCTATGGTCATTTGGTGACATGCTGAATACCTGCTGAGAAAAGGGACCTTACAACGGCAACCGTAGCCCACATCAGTCTACACATTTTCGCAATCTGTTCAGGGAATACGTTGGTCGCAATTCAAGTTATTATTGTCACCGACTAGCAGAATTTGATCAATATATCGACCGAATAACTACAACTGGTGGTGAGAATCTGTACTGGTCACTCATACATGTAATGTACATACATTGTTTTATCAACCAGCGACCCACGCGAGTAACGAGAATCAGATTGGTGCAGCCTGGATATACATGTATTTTTACTAAAGGGTTAATCCACTGGGAATTTGAAAAATAACCAGGAGACACGAATTAGACAAACAACACATTCCAATTAAACACGGCTTTAATTTCGAGAGGTATGAATTAAAGACGGCCGATTTTTATGTTTTCCGTCTCCAGGGACTGTCCACACAAGTTCCCATTCCACCTGCCCCTCTACTCAGACAAGGAATAGATGCAGTGACATTTCAATAGTTGGCATTCATTTTGCGGATTCGGACATCTTGGTTGGGCTATCGAATGGATAAATGGATGATGATAAACAAACACACGAATCTCACTTGTAATCGGGTTGCGGGGACAAACTTGGGTCAGTAGCTGACGTATAGACGAAATATGTTAACAAAAAGACTCACGGAAGACATGACTAAAGTGTAATAAATGTAGAACATTGTTAAAAATGAAAACATATATTCATACCATGTTTCTGTTTACATTAGTACACGGAATATACCCAAGGGGTGTTCAGTAAATCGTAGGAAAGTGCTATAAATATATGCTCTCTGGTGAAGTGGTATGTGTTCACATCATTCAGCAACCATTTATACATACATGTAATACACAAATTGGTATAGTTTCATAACTGTGGTGTGGATAGCGATTGGCTTACAAATACGTTATAGTCTGTATTCAGACAATAGCATAAACTAAATTAGTCATCAGTTGCACGCAAAACTAGCTTTCGCAGCGCTAGTTTTCTTTCCAGTATAATAATTATATTATTTTTTATCAACCCCGATCACGGGTCTTACGCCATAAAATATAGTTCTAACAACTTAGCTTGATCGCCTTTTCAGTGTGATAAATGTTTTCGTAGTCTAAGGGTGCGACGATTAACCACCATACACGATTATTTGCGATTCGTAACTCCATGGTTCGGTGTACGAATACAATCTTCAGTTTCGGCTTCCATTGTCAGAAATCTCTATTTATCATTTTTGGTTTTCCAAAAATGTATTTTTCACTCAACATTTTCAACATAAGGCAGAGTGAGAAGTGTTGGCGTTTCCATGTTGTTTGCTGCTGTCTGAAATAATTTTGGGGAATAATGGCGACATTATTTAACATTTCGTATGCGACGACATCATGCGTATGCGTATGATCTGACATCATGACCGGAAATGACGTAGATTAACGACTGCCAGCTGTCTAAGAGAATGTGCCGGAAAAAACAAGAGATTATATTAAAGTTTGTATTTTAACACAAACACGAGATATTAATGATGAGAGAAAGTCCATCATCGGGATGACAATATACGAACGATACAGTCGGATAGACAATGGACATGAAGGCGCGAAATGCTAGGCCAGACATGGACGTCCAAAGGTAACGTCGTCAGACGTTGTGACGCAAAGTAAAAGTCCTGGTCGACTGACCACTTTTCGTGAAATACCAGATCGGTTGAACTCATTGTGTGATTAAAAAGATTTAAATATGAGGAGACGTATGGCTAGATGGATCTCGATGATGGTGAACATGTAGCAGAAGGCCAGGCGAGTTACCAATTTCTCTCGAGTTTTAGGATAGTTGAAGTGACATCTGTACATTTGTCCAATTGAGTGGTTACAGTGGATAAATCTATTATCAAATATCGTCGATTGAGGCGTTATTCAATCCTCTATATTCGCCCAATCTTGCCCCATATGATTTCATTTTTAATACCGTACACGAACAGCCACTTCGACCACTTCGACAGCGTCAGCAGTCAATAATGTCACTGCTGGTATTCCAGGTTGTATGTTTGAACAAAAGTGAATTGCGTTGCCTGACTTAGCTGTCGGAAGTGTATGTAGTATAAAGAAAAGATTTTATACCGTTTAATTTGAAAAATAATAACCCATTGTGCGAGCACGAATGAAAGCATGGGCATGTTCTTCTTCTTTGAACAATAAGGAGCATAACATTAACATAACGTCATTTTGACGTTGGGTTTCATATCGCGTGAAGACGCTGCGTTGGTAACGATGTAATTGTCCATGATATATTAATGATGAGTTGTGTATATGAAATCGATGTAGCATTTATCAATCATCATGGATGTGAATTGTCAGTTAATCCAAGGCATATGGATGTTGCAGCATAATAATAATGGTTATTCAATCAACACTGGAAATCGAAAACTCTTACAAGCAACCTATCCGCGATGATCGGTGGCTGGTAATAATGTGATGTGTTGGTAGTTTCAACATTAGCCACACGAGTGACCGTACAACTGTATGTACATATTGTGCTTGCAAATCTTCTAAAATTATCCCGCAGAATCATAACAAAAACCGCGTAAATATAATACATAATTTGATGTTGCAGGTTATGCATATGGGATGCCCATCCCCTATATAAACCCGCCACAGCTGGAAGCTCATTTTAGATATGTGTGACGAATGACTTTTATATCATGATAAGGCCTTTATTTTGTAATTGTTTGTTTTACGAACGACCAAATCTCTGACGTGCCGTAGGAGGAGGGAAAAAATAAAATAAAAAAAAGAATTTGCAATTTTATTTTTTCGTCGTGATTTATAAACTGTACGGAGAACACTAAAAAGTATTTTTATTAATTAGAAAAATATATGTTTGTACATCTATATCTTTGCATTGATTATATGTAGTCTTATTTTATTTTCAACATTAATTAATGCGACATTGTACAATGAATACAACACTTACATGTGCAACAATACCGGTAGCTTCTCAACAATATATTACAGGGTGTGGGGATCACGTGGTTTCCGAAAGGTGTGATGTTATGATTTTAGATATGTTTACAGTATTTTTTTCTTTTAATATCTTTAAAACTAATCATAAATGGAATGATGATTTTTATGAAACATAGTGCAGGAAATGCGAAACTGTTTAACCATTATTGTACAGTTTCTTGTAATCTCATAACTGTTCTTTTGAAGGTTACCGTCAACGTAAATAAAAATCGAGAGCATGTGAATTTAAGAAATACCCAGTACTTGATTCTTAATGAATTTCTTTTTATTTTAAAAAGAACGTTTAGTGCAACCATAAAACACAGAAGACATTGTCATTGGTGCGCTAAATATTATAAAAATTCATCAAGTTTTGGCACCACATCAGAATCGTCGCCACGGGAAAAATGTTGAAGAAATAAAATCTCAACAACAATGGACAAGCGAGTCTTCAGATGTTACTCTTTGTGGGCAACACATTTACACGTTCAGTTAATTTGCAATTGTACTATAGATTCCACATTACACAACGTCTAATACAAATACCTGATGCGAATTCTGGGAATTAATAAATTACTTTATCGCTGTAATATGGTAAGTAGTAACCTATGTGAGTTTTGTTCTATGTATATTGAAAGTATAAAACACGTATTCTGGGAATGTACCCATGTGCAACATTGTTGGTCTCGGCCAAGAACTTACCTAAATGATAAGGGTAAAACATGCATAATGAATGACTTGAAGAACATAAATCAGATAGAACAGAAAATAGCCACATAAAAACTTGAAGGATAAACGAGAACAGCACATTATCAAGTGGGGTAGGTTGAATATTCAGTTAAACAGGTCCATTTGATAGGAACACAATTGGAAATATTTCTTTCCTTCTCATGTTTATCTCCCCTAACTGTAAGCTCTTGTCAACACTACTGGCTAATACATTTTGTATGTAATGTGTGTAGTATAATTAGATAGTATTATGTTCAATTGCTATACAGTGTTGTCACGAATCGTATCCGACTATATTCTTTATCATCCATTAATTGTAACACGGGTCACATAGTCTAGAGCAGTAATCGAATATTCTAGTACAAGACGGTCGAATAGGTATTGGTGCGTGTAATATCGCCCGTGGAGTATACCGCTGGAGAGAATAGCGCTTTATCCGAAACAGCGCACGGACCACCAGTATTGGATTTTGCACTGGTCGTATCTGGGTGGTCTACACTGTTTATGCAGACTTGGATGCTAGCCTAAGTACCTAGTAAGTCATACCTATTTATGACTGAAGTATTTCAGACTAATTCACCAGATATCTCATGAGCTAGACTGACTGTCAGATCATTAGTCCACTTACGTAAAATTATAAGCCAAATGTGGGCCCATAAGTTTTACATTGACAAGCAGACTACATGGGATAGTCATGCACTAGGGTGGGGGTATATATTCGTTGTAGCTCCATATATTATCAGTCGGACATTCAATTTCATTCTTGTGACTTTGGAGCGCAAGTTTTTCACTGGGAATTGGTGAGTACATATGTTGTTGTTACTTTCTAATGCTGCCATTTAAGTCTGAATCTTGCCAAGGCCGGCAATTCTACGCAGTGTTATCGTATCCTCGATAATACTGCACTATTTAATTTACCCGAGTTATTTGGCCCCGTTTCGACCAAACGCTTGGTCAATAAAAACCGTATGGCATGTATCCGCTGATGTAGATTATCTCCTTAATCAACTGGCATGTGGGAGCATTCCGTGAGTATTGTAATGGCATATTATTCTCATGTGTTTTGTTGCATGTCACTCTGACTAATTGCATTAGCAATTTATTGTATTTGTAAAACGAAGGGCGAATTTGATTGAAATGTTCACTAACATTAGCCATGCATTTTATGTTACGATTCAATCGAATATCGGTCTGCGCCCTGTACAATACATGAGAATATTGCCAATTTTAACATGTCACAATTGTAACGTGAATTTTCTGGACGACTTTCATTACTCTATGGGGAAACACCGGTTAACTCCTAACCCAGTCGTCTGTACATTCATTTTATTAAGTCGTATTACGTTCGCAGTGTGTTGTAAATATTGTAAATGCTATTGCGACCAAGATGGGCCAGATCGGACAGTTCTGCTCTAAGTGCACTGATTTATACATCAGTAAGCTGCAATAAGGACATGATGTGAAGTATAATTTGTTTCAATCACTGATGCTTTGGGTCAGCCTGTGGAATCCTACAGTCTGATTAGAGTATACAGTGTTTATGATTAGTAATGTAATGTAATGTAATACTGTGAATCTGCACAGGAGAATACTTGGCACAGTTGCTCTTTATTAAGTTAGCGCAGTTGGCCACGGGCAGTCTGATCAAAGTAAGGCCTGTCGCAATCAAATGTTTGTTTACTAATGGTAAATAATTGTGAATGACGTCTATATTCACATGTACGGCTGTGAAGAGGTATATCGTTGAGTACACTAGATATAGTGGCTGTTCATTAATGTGTTATATCGCATTTTCCGACTTATGAATTCCATCAGCCCCCTTCTTCCAATTAGTGAAAATATCTTTGTGTACATTGCAATTTATCATGTTTCATCATTGTAATATATGATGGTGTTTAGTATGGCCATGCAATCAGGATATTGATTTCATGTGCACTACTGTGACTATTATTGAGACTATAATCATGTTACATTCTGGTAACAACACCGTTGGTGTTTTGTAGTCCCAGCCAGCCAGTACACCAGCCAGTACACCAGCCAGGCAGTCAGCCAGTCAGCCACGAGCGACGGCACGTCCCTTCTTTGTGTCTGCGTCACTACGCAACACAGAGATATTTCCTTATTCTGGAGTCCACGACACGACACCGTGTGTTAGCGGGGACTCTGCTCCGCGTGAACCGAGGGCGTAATCGAGTGGGGCATATTCCGGTGACGTCATTCCGTCAAAGGACGTGAAGAGTCGATAGGGACGTTATGGACCACATCCGCCCAAGTAGGCTGAGTATCTCCTAAGAAACAGTAACTTTACGACGTTATTATAACGTCACTCCCATCATGGCGGAAGCCGGAGTTGTTTAGATGATCTCTAACATTGGATATGTATCCAGATTAGGATGACGTTTACTTTTGACTTTACCTACCTGTTCCAGAATCGAGGATGTGCCTTGGCTGTGCAAGGGCCTGTGGCGGTGGCTGCTATGGGGACGTTGTCCGTACTGACATATTCATCTATTGGTTGTGTTTATCATTTATGTAAATATATCATACTTGTAAAAATATACATTGTTGTCTGTCCACAACGTGCTTGGTGTTCCGTCCATACAGTAGACTAGCTCGGTGTCACCCTGGTGTGACAAGTGTACATAATATATTGAAAAGGGAAAATAAAACATTTAGTCATAAACTTTTGAAAAGAAATTAAAAGAAATATTGAGAAAAAAAATCAAATTTTTGGCGGTGGGTTTGTAAAACAAATAATAAAAAAATAAAGGCCTAACGTTGTGTTGTTTTAATTGCTACAGACCCACATAGAGAGAAAGAAGTGATAAAAAGATCACGTAAAAACTTTCTTTTTCATTTCATTTCAATATGAAATACATTTCAGACACACCGATTGGCATTCAGGGATGAACTATATTCCCATGGGCTCTTGTCCCCGAATCCACACCCTTCGTCGCCGGATCATATGATTGTGCCCACACGTAATTTTCATATCATAAGGATGGGTACGGAATTGCTGACAAAACACGACGTCGGGAAGATTTTGTAGCGTGATACCTTATAATTGTCGCCGTGTGTCTTTCTTGAGGATCGCATTACCATCGCCTGATTCAGACATACATTATTATGCAGTCAGGTGATAATCTGATGATTTAATACTACAAATCGTGCGAAAAGCAAGTTTATGACTTAATTTCAAGACTTTCAGAAAACTCCACCGACCTCACTGTGTCTTGTGCAGTATGTATTGCTTATACACAAACAATCAAGAAGCTGCATTGAAATCACTGATTCTGAATCTATTAGAGAGATTTTGATGCATTTGTTTTGCCAAATTCAATACAAACCCCGGATATATGTTATTATATAGCCGCGTGTTTACCTCCGTTTATGATAAAATGAGTGGCATTAAAGATACGTACCCACGCAGTAGGCACAAAATGTTCTTTATATCAGAGACATCAGCGGAGACATTTTCTGGCAAATAAACATTCATTCACCATTACTTCACCTATGGATTGTCACTATACATTTTATATCAGAAGTAAATTTCCACACTGATATCAAGGTCGATAACCGTGTGTCCTTAAAATGTCAACGGGCATTACTATTTATTCTCTGTATTTATTTTTCGATGTGCAATGATCATACCTTATAGTCTGTCGTAAATATTACTTTTTCAGGTGACGCATTTAATTAGTATAAATAATTAAAAAATGTCATGCCTCATTTGCATATGAAAATAGCCTGATACCACCGCGCGTCACTATCAGTAAAATAAATACATGTATTACTAAATGATTATATCTGTATAGCGGGTGGAATAGTGACACAAGTATACACTTCCTACTAAGTGGGCATGTACCTTTAAATGGCATATCATTCGCTAAGTACTGGCTAGAATTGTTCAAAAGTCTTAATGGTACTATCGTTGACATACACCAGGTTGTTCATATTTAAGATTATTTAGGAATGAAAGTGCAGTGTAGTCGAAGACTTCGCTGATATGTAGCGAGTTAAATTATGCGTTCATCATTTTGAAGTTGGAAGTTTATGTTTCTTGTAGCTATGTCTCTGGGAACATAATTTAAAGTTAATGCGACAAGAGCAATCGAGCGGACTCCGCGATGCAACACATTTGTTCTTTTTGTATCACAGACAGACAGTTATCGGCTTCAAAATCTTCTAAAATCTTGATTTCTCAGCTTTATTTGTCAAATATAATAAACCAGTGTATGTAATTTACCTGTATGTGATTGGGCTTGGAATGTGACAGTAATATACACCAAAACAGTCATTATAGTGTGTTTTTCATTTTTTTTTTCATTGATATTGGCTTCCTGATGGACAATTAAGAAGTTCGGGAAAGTGGCGCGACATCGGGACGCTGTTCCAAAATTTGCCAAAATTAGGCGTAAGTGTATTGTTTTCGCATATCGGTATAGTACCAATACACTAGTACTCAGAAAACATTGTTTTTCCTTTCCTCCTGTGTCGTAAAGCAAATTTCTTGACTGACCGTTCCAAGCCAGTACCCTTTTGTCTGTCGACCATTCTAGAGTGGCATACATGTTGGTATAGTTTGAGTGATGAGTCTTTATCTGTAGAATGGTTAGCTATAACACTATTTAGGGTAATGTTATGTGATTTTATGGATATTTGTGCTTTTAATTCATCATCTATTACAATTCTCCATAGTTCTGTAGTAGCTCAATTTAAGGCAGAATGTGGACAGTCACATGGTGGAGTTACACAGCTGCTGTGTGACAACCATTTGAGATATTTGCTCCAAACTTGGTACTGTATCCAGGAATAGAAGCTGGTTTTGAATAGTGAATATTGTAGAATGATTTGTAGTGGGACTGGTACACTTATAGGTTAGAAGACACCAAATGGTGCGAAATCGCCCAGGGTGTATGCAAAAGTAGTCCGGTATAAAATCGTAGTGCGGGTGTTTTGAGGTCACAGACACCGTTTGCTTGCAAATCTTGATCCATTACTACCCAGTTTCACTTGAGGAACAGTTTGGGGTGCCTTTAACACCAGTTTTCAGCATATTTGTAGCATTTAAAAGAAAACACTGAACCTGTTGGTCACTTGATGTAAACGGAGTTTCCGTGGCCAAAAAATGTACACAATATTGGAGGATATGACAAGGTTCGTCTTCTATCTTAGGAGTAAGTGAACCTATTGTTTAGTTCATGCAGAACCAGTAAAGACTGGCTGCAGGTCATGTACAAGTGGGTCCCACAGCATCCATACGATTAGTGAAAGTAGGAGAGACTGGCCTTATTGGATGGCATTCGGTTAAATTATATATTAAAACTATTTGGTGGTGTCTAACCTCTAACCTAAAGCAGGTTATAGACGCCCGTGGAAGATTTGTAATTACCGGTTGTGACACAGGTATGCAGTCAATGTTAACACTGGTGAACTGATGCACTCCGACGAATTGCTATTCATCTACAAGCATCTAACATACTGCATAAACACATTTTCGTCTAGTAACCGCCGCAAGAAATTTGCGCCGGTTACTAGATGAAAAATGAGTTTATGCGATAGCTCTAATCAAGTGAGTGGCGTCTTGTCAGGAAACCGGTGCATTTTCGACGTGAAATATTTTACGCCGGCACCAGCAGTGGTTAATACATTTTCAAAATGTCACGTCGTGTTTCGTTCAATTAATTATTCTATACTACTACGATATTGACTGTATTTTAACCCGAAATTTCTGTAACTTGTATATCGCCTTGTATTACAGATAAGACAGAAATTTCGGGTTAACGTTATGTGTCACTTGCACCACAGGTTGAAGTAACGGACCGAGGTCTATAAATACATTAAATATGCCTAAAAGCATCAATAAATGAAAAAAAATAAGCTAAGCATTTGTATTTACTCCCTCCATATAGTCTTATGGTATACGTCTATATGGAGGGAGTAAATACAAATGTTTAGCTTATTTTGTTTTCATTTATTGATACTTTTAGGTTTATTAATGTATTTATAGACCTCGGTCCGTTACTTTAACCTGTGACTTGCACAAGTCGTGTATCATGCTTACACATACAACTGTACATGCGTACCGTAAGGTAGTTTGGTCATGTGATATGTATGAGCTTACATGTAATCAGCTAAACTATGAACACTGTATCGCTATCTGTGAAAGGAATCACTGTCTCAGCAAGGGCGGATTCAGAGGCCCGTTTCACTAAACTTCGTACGACTAAAATATTCGTAAGTGCAAAAGTATGATAGTCTGTAAATTTCACATTAACAATATTTTCTTTTAAACAATTATTGGATTTACATTTATTGAGCATAGGCAGCCTATGTTCAATAAATGTAAATCCACCAATTGGAATTTCCAGACGATCCTAAATTTGCACTTACTAATATTGTAATCGTACGAAGTTTAGTGAAACGGGCCCCTGGGTCGGGGTGAAGGCGTACCCGACGCCCGCCCCTCCCCCCCCCCCATTTTAATCGTACGAAGTTTAGTGAAACGGGCCCCTGGGTCGGGGTGAAGAAGGCGTACCCGGCGCCCGCCACCACCCCCCCCCCCCCCCCTAACATTTGGCAAGTAAAGATTGTTTTACTCTAAAATCCGCCAGAAGGCAGAACGCTGGAAATTGGATGTAGATAACAAAGGTTTTCCGGGGGCGGGGCATGCCCCGGACCCCATACCAGACTCTCAGCTCTGCTCGGTCGCAGAACGAGCGGTGCACGTTCGAAATTATAGTAAAATATTTCAATTAAGAAGTTCCGCCCCTAATAGTAGGGTCAAACTGCTACATGACCACAAAAAAATTGCAAGAAAACGTTTTATAGTATTTTTCTGTAGTATAAGGTCTGGTGAACAACATATCAAAAGTTGGCCAAAATCGGACCACCAGAAAGTGTCGAAATATGACGTCATAAAAGATGGCCGTCAATGTTTAAAAATGGCTAAACGTTAGTCCTACCTGTTAAATTCAACAAATTCTCACACATTTAAGTGTGAATATTACCTATAATATTCATTATTTTGCCAAATGAATAATTCTGGAACGTGATAAAAGTGTTACATGTGACGTCATGACGTCGAGAATAGCGTCATATGAAGAATGACGTCATGACGTGGTTTAGTTCTAATTTAAATATCGGTCACTTCTGTCTTTAATTTCATCGTCATCTGAAACTGAATCTTGGGACACATTGTCACAGTTGCCATTTTGGCAATGTCCACAAGCCATGGTGCATTCAAGTCCATGCTTTTTGCAGCTACATTTCAGTGTGCTGCATCCCAAGTAACAACTGCATCTGATCATTCTAAGCAGTTGGTCTGGTGCGAGACTATTGTCCATTATGAGTGGAACAAGTTTACGCTCTTGTACATCCCAGACCTATTTAGTGGGATCCATGCATTCATTATTGCCCATCCACTGTATGACTTGTAAGTATGTCCGTCGAGAGTGAAGATTTGTGGCCGAGGCTGTTGGGGGCAGTCTTTCTGGTTTCACAAAAGTCTTTGCTGCGGACACTTTCTTGCAAAGGTAACCATAGCGCAATGACACTAGAGACGCAGCTTGGGTTCCATTGAACAGGGAGACTATTGCTTTGCAGCCAGTACTTTCTACAGTAGCTTGGTCTGTATTTGGTGTACAGAAGATCTTTGAACATGCGCGCAAGACAGAATCGCCCTTGACAACTTTTTTGAAAACAGACTTCTTGCCGACCCCAAATATTCTTGAAGTAGTGAGCCAGAGAACGCATGTACAAACAACATGCCCGAGCAGGCATCATCACCAAGCGACTGTTTCAGAACTTTGATGTTATACACATTTGATTTTTCTTTGTCTTTGTCGGACCTAAAGAAAATATCATTGCAATCTTGTGTTGAGTGATACAATAGCAAGACCAATAAGTCGGTGTCTTCTCCAATCAGGGTTGTTGATTTCTAAGACGACATTGTAATTGCTGCGTTCACTATAGCTACATCTGCGTCTCCTTCAGCGTGGATGACATGGCAGCCTTTCTGTCGCAAACGGTCAGCGATCAGGTGGATGAGGGCCCGTTTGTTCATGTCATTTGAGAGGAAATCTTCCTTTTTCCAAACAAATTTTGTTGCATCTGATATGTTGACCTTATTGGAAATTTTGGTTTTTCGACGCTGGTGCGTATTGTCCTTTGTACTTGGTCCCCCCACTGTATCCATCAAAGACAATGGTGGCCTTGCCATAGAGATTGGACGTGAACGAAGCATAGGAATCGGCAATTGAACTGTAGGTGACTCTTTCCTTCCATTTTGAGTCGATGTAGAAATGAACCTCCATCAAGTACATATTGCTCAGTCTTTGGAATGAACTGAAGTACAGCAGCATATGATGACATGATGGTTTCGGATAGCATTCAGAAGTTGTGCCTTATCTGGCTTCCGTAATATATATTTTGCTTCAAACAGTGCTGGTGGATATGGTGAATGTTCATACTTCATCACTTCATCCAGACCAAGATCTTCTGACTGCGATACCACCAGAAACCTCTGAAAAACAGAGCTGGTTCATTGGTTCGGTCCTCAATACCCTTGATGGCACTAGCTGTTGCTAGTGTCTTTACTTTAGTATTACGTCTGTACGAATATGAAAAGACGGATTGCCCTTCCATTTGTTTAACTATGTCTCTTCCAACAGCAAACAGATCTTGAACATTTACATCCTTATCAACATTTATTCCTGTGATACTGTTTCTCAATGTCGTCTCCTCCGAGAAGGCAGAATGTTCTTCAAGCTTGGCTGCAAGTTTTGACATGTCCACATTATCTCTCTCCATTCGCGATGCAGTTGTCTCCTTGTGTTGTTCACTTGTTGTGTACACTGTGTTATTGAAGTCATGCATGGCATAGTTGTAGGCTGAGGATATTGGAGCAGGCATTGTCCAAACGGCTCGTTGGTGTTCAGTCATGCCACTTCCTCTAATTAACCCACCTGTACTTATCAGGGACCGCATCAGAGTCTTCTCAATCACTAAATCGGAACCAATGCCAGCCCAGTACTGATTGATGCGCCTTATTACATGGAATCCATTCAGGAATGTATGGAACACTGCAGGCTTTTCAATTTATATTACCTCAACTGTCTGCATGTAGAGATACGCAGATTTCAGATAATTTGCGAGCCCAGCAGCAGCAAAGATTGGTAGGCACTCAGCGTGGAGGTGCATTTTCCACGACCCTGTGCGATCAGCTTTGATTAGCTCACGAGCAACTCCCAACATTTGTTGATAGTTCAGCCACAGTTTACAATTCTTTCGATGCAATCTGATTTCAATAATGTATCTAAGTCAATTTCACTGGCTTCCTGTAATGTGTACAAACTCTCGAGTTCATGTATGTGATTATATCAAGGTCTGGTACGCTTTCAATGGCTTTGGCTGCGATCTGTTGCGTAAGGCACTGACTGACAAGGAGATGTCCACGAAATGAGCGCTGCACAGCTTTTCCGCTCATATGTGTACGACTGCATTTTCGCCGTATATCGTCTCTAAGATGTCTTTGAATCCACTTCAATCCATTAATGTTCCTATAGCACCCAGCAAATTCATAAATGTGTGGAAGCTTCCTAATAACAGCACAACATCTCGTATTGGACTATTGTGAGGAACCTCGTGTATTATCTCGGAAGCTTTCCAGAAGAGTGGCTGGTCAAATGTAACAACCGGTGGGGCGTTATGCTTTATAGATGAAAGCTTGCAAATATACTCAAGAGTACAGAAGATACATGTCTTGTCGCCCGGGTACATGTCGATCATTGGAAGGAAGACTATCGATGACTGTCCAGGATGGTCTAATTGCTTGTGCAGTACGTACATCATGCCTTGCCAATTTGGTACTGGTTGACTAAACCGAAAGTATACCTCCCACAATATGTCAATAGTATGACCCACATCGATTAGACCTGCCAGTGGTTGGAATTGTATACTACAACGTAATTGCTTCGCAAAACCGTACTCCACAATGTCCACTTTTGTTTCGTCAATAATATGTAATTCGGAGAGTTTTCGTCTAAGTATTGTTTGAGTAAATTGTTGGCTTGGAGTTATGGCTGCTATCATCCCCATGCCATGAAATGTACCTTTTCCATCTAGTGACACAATGTTGCGGCCGACATTATCTGCTGCAAACAACAACATCGTATCGGCCATATTGACATTACCTAAAATATCAAGGGCAGCTGCGGAAGCAGCGTTTTCCTCAATCATTTGAACTTCTGAGTATGAGGAGCAATACCCCATGGTGGACAGGATGTCTATCAAAAACCTTGATCGGAAGTGAGCCCGATTTGTAACGGCGTAATTAAAGCCAATGGACGAACTGCTTGAACAAGTGCTTGTCCAATACTCGCTTCGTTCTGACGGGTATCATTTCCGACGAGAAGATTTTGAAGCAGACAGCGCAAACTAGGCGCAATGTATCCTAAAGCAGATTAGAGTTCAAGGTCTGTAGCTTTCGGATACTCGTCCGTTAAAGGTGTAATACTCGTTTTGATATCACTTTTGATGAATTTGGCGGCAGTTTCTATTATCGCTTTCTTATGACCTTCCTCGTCTTACTTATTCGGCATGTTCAAGTAATTTCCGCATTTGCTCTGGAATTTTCCTCAACTTTCGACTTTATTTACAAAAACCGAATGTCTACGGCGAAAATCTCAAGTGCGATAAGGTCGGCTTTCTCATACACTGGCTCTTTTATTAATTAAACTGACAATTTACAGGCCCAGTTTTGTAAATGTTTATTCATTTATGCATCATATATACTGTTTACCGAGTTACGAATATAAGTGTTATAACCATACAGAAATACGTCATGACGTCATTTTCGACGTCATGACGTCACATGAACCACTGCTATCATAACAACAAAGTATACCTTTAATAAAACTATGAATATCAGCAATAATGTTCACACTTTATTTGGCAAGAAAGTGTTTTATTTAACAGATACGAGAGAGTTTAGTCATTTTTTATCAATGGCGGCCATCTTTTTTGACGTCACATTTATACCCTTTCTGGTAGTTAGATTTCGGCCAACTTTTGATATGTTCTTCTCCAGACCTAGTAGTACAGAAAGACACTATAAAACGTTTTCTTGCAAATTTTTTGGGGTTAGCAGAAATTTGTTCCCGCGTTGACCCTACTATAACCTGAAATCATGCATCCGCGCCTGGTCTGTAAACGTTTGATATGAAACTATGACGTCACGTTAATTAGTCTAATCCCCAAACCCAAAAAGAGGCATAGCAATGAGTTTATTATAACCCTATATAGTAAATACATGGTTAGTGGCGTCGAATATAAAATATATTCTGTTGAGCCTTAGACAGCTTTATTGGGGCGAGCTTTAGCGAGCCCCTATAAAGTTGTCGGGGCGAAACCTAATATATTTTATATTCGACGGCACTAACCATGTATTTAATTTATACCGCATACTAAACTTAATTGTTGAACGTGCGTGACGTCATCTTTTGACGTCATTCCCTCGCCATACGTCACAAATATAACGACGTCATTCAAAGCAAAATGGCGGCGTCCACGCTAGGTAGATTCGGTATTGTATCTGATTAAATCTCCGATTTATTTACGATGAGCTTCAATAATGGCTGGTTTTAGAATACACAGTTGTCATAATAAGCAATACAATCATAATGGACACATCCATGTCGTTGGTTACATCGCATATACTGTAAAAATGGACAAAATTCAGCTGAACCGACAACGATTTCGATTTTAAAATTTGCTGTTGAGACTGACCAATCAGAGGCCACGGTTAGGGGTTTTAAAAAGTTTTATACCGCAACCATTGCTGCATGCATCATAATAAAGGGGGTTGAATAAATGCTGTTTATATTTGAAGTAACCTAATATACCTGAAGTAGCCTAATATACATGAAGTGCCGTTTTTGCCTTTATTTCTTCACCTTTGACCCCTAATTGCGGCCTCTGATTGGTCAGTCTCAACAGTAAATTCAAGATGGCGGCGAATTTTAAAATCGAAATTGCTGTCGGTTCAGTTGAATTGTGTCCATTTTTACAGTATATGCGACGTAACCAACGGCACGGACAAGTCCATTATGATTGGAATGCTTATTATGACAACTGTGTAGTATAAAACCAGCCAATATTGAAGATCATCGTAAATAAATAGGATATTTAATCAGATACAATACCGAATCTACCTATCGTGAACGCCGCCATTTTGCTTTGAATGACGTCGCTAGATTTGTGACGCGTGGCAAAGGATTGACGTCAAAACATGACGTCATGCACGTTCAACAATTAAGTTTAGTATGCGGTATAAAGTAAATACATGATTAGTGTCGTCGAATATACAATATATTCGGTTGAGCCTTAGGCAACTTTATTGGGGCGAGCTTTAGCGAGCCCCAATAAAGTTGTCAGGGCGAAACCGAATATATTGTATATTCGACGGCACTAACCATGTATTTACTATATATGTTGGACAAACATACTGTTTTCATGACTTCAATATACAACTGGATTCTGCCTATGTCCTGAGGCATCCAAGATGGCCGCCGAATAAAAATAGATTGCATTTTCCTCTATATGATATATAGTAAGATCACTTTCGCATTCGAACATTGAGTTGCAATGAAACCATATTAAAACCTCTGTGGTTTAATATGACATTAACACCGAAAATTGCCATCAAATCTCGGCATTTCGTTTCTTATATGTTTTATATCAAACTAGGTAGCTGAATTGTCTAAAATTGGCATAATGGACACCGTCATAAAAATACGTACATACGATCTATAGTGACTGTGTTTCATTTAACCTTCATTTATTCCGATGGCATGCATTCATTTTGAATTATGTGTATACATACACATCACTGTACCTGCAGATAATTACTGAACATAGACTGTAATTGGGTAAAATAAAATCACACTACTGATTACACATAAACAGACAGCAAGTATTGAATGGTTTGCTTCGAAATGAAAACAAGTCATGGAATTTCATTAGAATTGTCTCCTTGGATGTGTTTTCTTACAAAATAAGAAAAATATGCTATGATTATTGTTTTATGCAGCATGATAAAGATACCATAACATTTGTATTGCTTTTTGATACACGCTAGTTCTGATTTGAATTGGGTTATTGGCAAATTAAATTGTGTATTTAAGCAAATACGCAGCTTATCTGGAGCTCTGTTATATTATACTACCGTGAACCACTTTCACTGGCAACAATACACATCTGCAGGCGCGTAGCTGCATTAAGGCACTGCAGGCCCGGGCCTGCAGAATTTTCGAGAAAATGGAAAAAATAAAAACGCCAAAAATGCAATAAAAATAGGCAACTTTTTGCCAATACAAAGGTGTTTTGAAATGTGCCAGAGTGCATCATTTACCTTCTAGTTTCGATTTTTTTCGGGGGGTGGGGGGGGGGGGGGGGTATGCCACCAGACCCCCTAGCATACTCGCACCAACGGTGCTCGAAGTCGTCAACCGGGCCTGCAGATTCAAATTGGCTAGCTACGCCCCTGATCTATATACGTTACATGGCCTTCGCTTGGATTTAATTTATTAAACATTAAATATATGAGTGAAAGATAAACGTGACCTTCGTCCAGTATAGTTTTTCTTCAATCTTATATAGACTACCTATAGATTTTCAAAAAATCGTAGAATTACATTAGTAGTATCCCACCTAGCGGTGTATTTCAGGATTCGGCCAAGAGGCGGCCATCCGGCTGGAAAAAGCTGGGTTTACGATCGTGGCCGGATGTCTATTTGAGGACGCTGACGGGATTCGGAAGCTAAAAGCTTTGGACCGTGAGCGTCTGCACGTTGTGCAGCTCGACGTCACCGATGATGAGCACGTGACACAGGCGGTGACGTATGTCCAGAAACACTGCTCAGTTTCAGGTATGCAAGCATACAAGACGTCGTCGTCTTTGGCGCGCTAGAAAAAGAAAAGCCGTCCGTTTGTTCGGAATGTTTAAGGAAATTGTCGTTTGGAAACGTTCGCAAACCACGAGATCCCATACCCTGATGCTTGGGATATACAATCCTCTATGTTGGTAAGCTATATACAAGGTGTATGATCACGTGGTACTAGCAACAACAAGTACTGAAACTTCCAGAATCCATCCAATTACGTATTCTTTTATATTGTCCTTATTACGTAACGGATTTTTATGAAATATGGCGCATCAAACGCGTCTTGTTAAGCTGCATTTATGTGGTATGTGTACTTTGGCCCAAACTTCTGTCGTTTTTGCGAAGAATCGACACGGAAATAGAGTCTACACAAAAACGACATAAGTCTGTGCCGAACTCACTGGACGACCAAATGCAGCTCATAAAGACGCGTTTGCTGCGCCATATTTCATCAAAATCCGTTTCATATTAAGGAAAATATCAAATAATACTTACTTTGGAGTGGGCAATATTTCAACACTTTCAGCCACTGTTGTTGTTGTTGTTGTTATAACCACGTGATCATGCACCTTGATATACATGTATGCTTGTAAAGCGTGTTTTGGCTCTGAACATTCAGGGATAAATAACACCTAGCTATAGGAATGTACCTTCAAATTCATGTTGATAATGAAAACACCCTATTACATGACAAATAGTCCACGATGCGCTAGTCGGTGTGATTATCACTCAATGCACAGCAAAAACAAACACAACAACACAGGGTTCAATTATTGATCAAAGTTACAACCGTTAGCATTTTATGGACCATTCGTATTTACTGGTATTTTGACAAAACTCCACCGTTAACTGTGTAGATTAGTTTTATTAACATTTATCTCTCTTATTATTATTTTTTTGTTATTTCCAAAATGTCGTTATCATGTTGTCCAATCAGAATCCCCCTCTAAAATGAACCAGTTTGATTGACCTAGCCTTATATACCGATAACCAACCGTCAGTAATTCTGTTCAGGTGACAAAATGTGGGCCGTGATAAACAACGCCGCCATCAATAGGCTGGGTGACATCGAGTTTGTATCTGTGGGAATCATGAAGCAGGTGGCTGACGTCAATCTGTACGGCATGATCCGCGTCACAAAGGCGTTTCTACCGCTCCTGAGGCAATCGCAAGGTATGGTAACACTTTCGACTTGTACATATCAGCAGCCGATTTCATCAAAAGTGCAAAGTATACTTATCTAGCAAAGTATAATTTGAGGGAGTAATAATTTATTTTACCCTAAATGCATTATTTCATATAGAACTAACGACTGAAATACTGAATTTATTACATTATCACAGCCAAAATGGCTGAGATAATGTAATGAATTCAGTATAATATAAAATAATAAATGTATCCTTAGTTGAATATACTTTGTTACAATATCACTTCACACAAGTGCTTCAAAGAACTGAAACGTTTCGACTCAGTAACTTTGTAAATAATCACGTGGTGATAAAACTATACATCATGATCCAAAACCTAAACGGTAATCATTTATTTTACCCGAAATGCATTATTTCACACAGAACTAACGACTGCATACATTTGATGATTAAAAGTATTCAGAATTATTATACTGAATGTATTACATTATCACAGCCAAAATGGCTGTGATAATGTAATAAATTCAGTATAATATAAAATTATAAATGTATCCTTAGTTGAGTATACTTTGTTACAATATCACTTCACACAAGTGCTTCAGAGAACTGAAACGTTTCGACTCAGTAACTTTGTAAATAATCACGTGGTGATAAAACTATAAATCATGATCCAAAACCTAAACAGCCGAAGTTAATTGAATGAAGTTTGATCAAAACTTGTTTCCAATGCACTCTATAATTATCGCGCAATCTGATTGGCTGATGGTCATACATTACAGGTATATCATTGTTGATGAACGGTCGCAAATTATTTCAATATGTATTCCTACGCCAGTAGTAAAGGAGTGCATATTAGAAATAGGTTAACCGCATTGTAATTTTGAAATTTGCGGCGTATATCAGAAAATGATAGGTCGGAAAACATGTTTAATGGCTCCGCTAGTGTCGCCATTAAACAGATTGTCCGACCTATCATTTTCTGATATACGCCGCAATTTAAAAATTACAATACAGTTAACCCTATAATATAGCCACTTCGGAAAATAATATTGCCAGTTGCCAGTTGCAGATCATAGTTCGATTCATTTTGGTAACTTACACTCATTTATATTAATACACTCCAAATTGCAAGGATATACCTTCAGACGTTTGTGAGAAATATTGTATAGGGCATCATAAGGGTGAAAAATTCCACCAGTTTTGAACTAACTGAAAAATACAATTGATCACAGAAAGCATATCAGTCAATTTCAGAAAGTCATGCGAGTTTGCATATTTTAGCACATCCACAGCACAGACAAGTTAGGATGTTTAAACATTTGTCATGATAGTTCCGTTCGTTTGTGAGAAATATTGTATAGGGCATCATAGGGGTACACAAATCCACCAGTTTTGCACTACAGTGGGGTCAGCGTGTAAGTGCACACACGAACGAACACGACAGGTTGGTTCGTTCGTGTGTGCACTTACACGCTGACCCCACTGTAACTGAAAAATACAATTTATCACAGAAAGCTTAAAGGTACATGCCCACGCAGCAGGTTACACTGTACTACTACTTTTCATTTTCTGTCATGCCTTATATGAGCCATTTGTTTACCCACTAACGAGTTATTTTTAATTACGGCGCGTGTTAATTGGTGTTAAATCGCATTTTATATGCCGCGACCAGAAAGGGTATTTTCCGACCTCGTGCTATTTTTACCAACACGCGTCACGTGACACGGTCAATCATATCACATCTTTGACATGCGCAGTGAAGTATCGGAAGTTGAGAAGAAAAATCTCTGTTCGAGTCCAAATCTAAATCTCCACGTAACTCTTTCCATTTGGTGATCTGGTCGCCAATATTAACCACTCTCTCTCTCTGTACTGTCTGTCACGGTCACTCAGACATTTCGCCTTTTTGTTGGCCGACGCCTTTTCATACAATTTCCGTCCTGGATGTTTCGACATGTTGATATTCTTGTTTACATATTGGGAAGCCTACTGGCGCGCGTAGTATACTGCGCATGTGCACCGCAAGCCGTGATGTGAAAGTCGTCGTCCCCGCACATTATCAAAATAGACTGTTACCGCCGCGCGTCGCTAACAGTAAATTGATAATTAATAAATGATTATATTTGTATAGTGGGCACTCGTAATTTTTAGAACTGGTGGAATAGTGACATAATTATACACTTATTTAATTCCTATAAAGAACATTTTGTGCCTACTGCGTGGGCATGTACCTTTAACAGTCAATTTCAGATAGTCATGCGAGTTTGCATATTTTAGCACATCGACAGCACAGACACGTTAGGATGTTTAAACATTTGACATGATAGTTTCGTTCGCTGAATTTTCCATATTATTTTCCGGATTCAATGATATTCTGTCATTTCCATTTTCGGAACGTATTTTTTATTTCAGCACCACAACTGCACGATTACAAGTATAACGTTCAAACGTTTAGATGTCAGGGATAATTGCATGATTCATTTCTACGAGAAATTACATTGAGATACAATACGTAATGTCTGAGACATGGGAATTTGAATGTTGGTATTTTTATAATCCATCCGATATTTACCGGTCGATATTTATATTTACCCAGAAATCACTAAGTGTTTGTATTCCAAATTTAAAACTTTTCGTGAAAAATAACCAGCAGTATGAACCATTTCGGCAAAATAACTGTCATAAGAAATGCTGTACAGCCGAGTTCATGCTTTTTCTTGTATATACCCAGTACATGTTGCCATATTTATGGTAGTGTCAGTGTCCAGGAGCCCGTTTCACTAAACTTCGTACGACTAAAATGTTCGTAAGTGCAAATTTAGGATCGTCTGAAAATTTCAATTGGTGGATTTACATGTATTGTGTATATGCAGCCTATGCTCAATAAATGTAAATCCAATAATTGTTTATACGAAAACATTGTTAATGTGAAATTTACAATTTTGCACTTACGAACATTTTAGTCGTACGAGCTTTAGTGAAACGCGCCCCTGCCCAATTGTTCTGCGCAATGTTTCGTACTAGTTATGTCCGCCTTTAATTCTTAGGTCGAGTTGTAAATGTAACCAGTGTCCGTGGCCGGGTTGCCTTGGCAACTGATGCTATCTATACCCAGACGAAATGGGCATGCGAGGCGTTTTCGGATATCCTCAGGCGCGAGATGTTCAGATTCGGGGTGAAGGTCATCATTATTGAACCAGGAAACTTTGGAGGAGTGCCGGGGATGCTTCAGAAAGCAAATGTAAATGTGTGATTTTCTGAACTATGACAACTGCAGTTCAATTATAACGCATGCACCTTGTACACTATTTGGTATAGTATCGTTACAGTAGCTGAATTGATCGCAATCACATTTGTTTGCTATTACGTCAGTACCAGAGAATAGAGCCAGTTGAAATATTGTTACGCGCCGGTAGTGGTGCGTATATATGACCCCGTGTAGACCCTGTCTAGGCTACGTGTGTTGCTGCAGGCTCCTGCACGCTGTACCAAACCCTTGCTGTGCGTATACTACCCAGTATCCTCTAACACGCGTTGCGAGCTATAGATGACTGACTGACCGACACAATTGTGGTAGTGTCTGCCTATAGTTGTCAATCAGTAGATCTGTGCAGCCTGCAACCTGTGTCTCTCAGATCTGGACTAGATGCTGCACATCTGTATGTAAGGGAACACGGGTGCAGCTGCAGTCTGGCAGTCCAAGGAACAGATAAGAGGTTAGATAAATTCAACTATTTATTAACTTTAGTTAGCACAATAGATATCCGTGAGATGGTTCAAATGAACGGTACATTCGTCCGTAATACAATAAGTAATCTATCGTGTGGATAGACTAAACTGTTTATAATAATTAGGTAGTAAAAACCGCAAATATCAATATTAACGAAATGGTAGTGTACTGCCCAGTACTACGGTGGTTCCAGGGGTAGAACTTGATATCCATCAGATTTCGTTCACGTACAGGCAAATATGAATGTATAATTTAGTAGTTGTGACTAACGGGGTCTCCGAGGACCCATGTAACGTTCAAATGACGCAGGTGGGGTCTTGTAGACCCTAAACGGGTTAAAAAATACCCTCTATTGCCGATAAGACCCTCTCAAGGGTTCAAATAATGTCCAAATGACTCTGGCTGGACTTAATAGTGATCTAAACAGTAAATGGTTCTTACTATGAGAACAGGAAATTAGCTTACAAGGAGAGTGTTGTTCATTTTTCTGCACGGAATTTACGTGGAGGTATTGTCGGGTGAAATGCCAAAACCAGAGCGATGACTGGCGGAATTTCCGCTCCTTTTATAGTGAGGCTGGGCCAGCTGGCCACAAAACGGGCCAGTGGCTAATAATTGGCCAGCTGGCCACGAAAGTTGGCCAGCTGGCCCGAAAACGGGCCAGTTGGCCAGCTGGCCACAATAACGGGCCAGCTGGCCACAAAACAGGTCAGGCGCGCGCCCTGAAGTATTTACGGAAACATAACGTCATGTATGCGCCATGACGTAGATTCATGGTGCACAGATTCCGAGATAAAAATGGCGGACAATACTTCCACGAAGACGAATTCAAGTTAAAATACGTGACATATGATAGATAGTCAACTCAAATGCATTTGTATATGCTCTCTTCATCTTTTCTGTCAATTGAATCGTTTCGCCAGATAGTACCCCAACTATCCCGTCATGCAACTCTCAAGATGGCGGATGAAAATCCACACAATTTTACCATGTGAGAAAAGGAACTGATTATCAGTTACAGACACAATTTCTGGGATCGTTGGATAGCTATAGCTGGCAAAACAATGCATTTATTTAACAACATGTTACACGATAATATTTACGGTGTGGTGTTTACACGCGAATCGAGTGGATTGGCGTGCAGACTTGTTAAAAGAACAGGTGCGCGAAATTATCAACACACAATCAAGTGACAAATTATGGATGGAAATTCATATTGACCGCTTTTGCATGACGCAACTTCCGGTTTGTAACCACCTGCGTAGCAACAGTCCGCCATGACAGTAGGTGACCACAAAGGCGTCCGCCATATTAAAAAGTGTTATCTCCTGTGATATTTGTCCAACATTTTCCAAAAAACTTTCGGATAACATCGGTTTCGATTAAAGAACCCGGCTGATAAAGCGATGAATTTGACATCTATGATTATCTGTATGCGTGTTGTGGTCTAAGTATGAATTGCCAGATCTCCATGTATATTGCTATTTCACGATCTGTCATTTCAACAGGAATGATACACTTTATGATTATGAATTATTTGGAATATAACGTCACATCAACTGCGTTGAAGATCAACGACAGGTAAGTCACATATTCCCAGATATGCCGGTGCATATCAATATTTGTACAAAAGTGGGGTACACGCAACTCCCAGCTAGTTCCTTTGCTACAATTGCAATTTAAATTTACTTTGATCTAACCCAGTTCATCAGTTATATGTAAATATACTATGTCAATGTCAGATTGATCGAATGGTCAATGCCTCGGACTCGGAATGGGCGGCCACCACGCCAGAGGTTCGAGCCGCGTACGGCGACGAATACCGGGACACGTGTCTCCGAGGGCTGCGGGAGTGTGTTCCGACATCGTACCGTACAATGGACCCCGTGTTGGACGGATTGAAGAACGCCGTTACCAACAGTACGCCTCGGTATCGCCATCTGATCCAGGGCAGCAATACACTGATGGATTGGTATTGTGTAAGTCGTAAGACAATACAACAGAAACAGTGTTTGCCATTCGTGTATGAACACGTTAGCTTTGTCTATAATGTTAATTGGCGGGTCACATTCATCTCATCCTGATCGCTTCCCGTTCTTCCGACAATACGAGGCGGCCTCCTTGTTATTGGCTAATTGGTGGAGAGTTATAAAGGGAGATAATAGAAGGAACTCATTGGAATGTCGCATGCACATTTGTTAAACCAAATGTCATATCCCGGACGTGATATAGGATGCTTCTTGGTGAAAATGTAGTCTTTATTTTCGATGAACTGTGTCCATTTGCCGGTAGCAGGTGGCACATTCCATCCAATCGAACGTAGTAGCACACACAATTACTCTAAACAGTCGCGAAGGCATTGTTCTTGTTTAATACATTTGGACGTGGGTAATTTAATCAACATAGAACATTAAAGGTGTTCAATGAGCATGATCACGTGGTTACAACAGCAACAAAGTCGCCCACTCCAAAGTAAGTATTATTTGATATTTTCCTTAATATGCAACGGATTTTGATGAAATATGGCGCAGCAAACGCGTCTCATGAGATGCATTTGGTGGTCCATGGAGTTTGGCACAGACTTATGTCATTTTTGCAAAGAATCGATTTCCGTGTCGGAGACACGGAAATCGATTCTTCGCAAAAACGACAGAAGTTTAGGCGAAATACAGAGACCACCAAATGCAACTTAACAAGACGCGTTTGATGCGCCATATTTCATCAAAATCCGTTACGTAATAAGGACAATATAAAATAATAAGTACTTTCAATCGGATGGATTTTGGAAGCTTCAGTACTTGATGTTGTTATTAGTACCACGTGATCATACACCTTGGTGTTTAAACGATAGCAGTGTGCCATTGATACTTGGTTTTAGTTAATACAGTTGCTCTCCTCCTCGGTAATGCCATTATACAGCATTGGCAGCATTGTCTATTTATGTACTTCGCTTCACATAGTGCCTGATATACAACGGTAACCTTGCTTTTCTATGGTGTGGATTGAGTTATTCGTTCTTCCAAGATATGTGTAACAAGTTCGTAAGAACTGAAGGTCATGCTTTTGACTCTTGCTATAGATTAGCTTTGTCAAATCGGGTACATATCCAGTATGCTTGGCCTGTTCTTCTCGTCAGCCATTGACATTTAAATAAGCTTGTATACACATACTCGTCATAATGTAACTAATGTTTGCGCTGTTTTATTAAACATATGACTATATCTTTGTGAAGTTCAGTTGATACTTCAGATACTCATGTATTTATAATTCACTCTAGTGTCAATTTGCATTGCGCCAGCTGTATTCCAACGTGTAGACCGGAATCATGTCGACACACATTATATGTGTTACTCACGTTGGATGGATTATATCACCCTGTCTTAACAGTGCATTCCATGTTTCTTACTTTGTTGTCATTATCAGCGAAATGTGGAGATGCAATAACGCAGAACAGTGTTAATGATCTACCTACAGGTTGTGGGGTTCCTGAACTCGTTCCTGCCAGAAGGGCTGATGGACTACTTAATCCGACGGATAGACCCGCTACCACCTGTCGCCCAGCAAGTGATGACGTCACTCTAGAAATGATGGCCGCAGGGTGTACGGTTTAGAGATATGCCATTGGAATTCAGCTATATGAGCACTCCGATAATTATGTGTATGTGTGCTTTACAATTATAAACAGAACTCATTATATCTAGCGATAAACTACAGTGAATTCAATATGAATTCAGATAATTATTCTAATCGCTGTTCGGTTTCGATTTGTTCTACTCACATAGGAATAATGTGTCGCATGGATTGTACAAGTCGCCTACTTATGCTTATAAACCAACAGTTGGGTCATTTGCGGACAACATGCAAAATGATTGGTTAAATATAGGGGTTTGCCTACTTGCTTTTGGTAGTCGACTCGATTGCTACACTGACCATAATAACTATCCTCTACAAATTGGCATCTAGAGATATTTTTTCTCGACTATTAGCATCAGCCCAAAATCGCCTATCTGCTCCAAAATACACTTTACCTCCCACTCAAATAAAGAAAAAAAGTTATGCTATTTTTTGACATTTCCAAATGAGCTCTTTCGCCGGCAAACTTTTGAGTAATCTGATCTGCAATGTAACTGGCATAGGTATATATGTCGCAAATTGTAGGTCAGAGTAATCAAAATGTTGCCGGCGAAAGCGCTAAGAATGTCGGAAATCCAAGATGGCCGCAAATATAAAATTTGCCAAATCCGGTTGTGTATTGTGCTTAATGAAAATACGTTTAGGGATTTAAACTGAACATACACTCAATTGATGCGCATAGCAATTGAGAATTGTGTTCTGTTGAATATTGCAAAAATCTGTATAGTTGGCGGCCATATTGGATTTCCGCCATTTTGAGCATTTTCGCCGGCAAACTTTTGAGTAATCTGACCTGCAATGTAACTGGCATAGGTATATAATATTATGTCAAAAATAGCATCAAATCCTTTCTTCATTTGAGAGGAAGGTAAACTGATTTTTGGGGCTGTGGGGCTATTCACCAGTGGCTCTACTCCGTTAATTATTGAAAACAATGATGATCAGGAAGCACTTTATAAAACGTTATCGAAACTGGACGTTGAAGTCAAGCAGTTTGATTGACCGAGATATACGACAGCTCAGCACCGACAAATGTATTTTCCTCATGTCGAGCATCTAAACCGAATACATACTCGGTATGTGGTAAATTGTATACTCACTTACAGGTTACACATGGACACATGTTGCCAATCGTTCGTAATTTTATATCGTGATACATACAATAACAAATACAGGGGCCAGTGTAAGAATGAGGCTAAGCCCATTCTTACACTAGCCCCTTTATTGAGGGAGTTAACCTTCTTGTCTACCGATAACTTCAATATAAGCGGATCAGTGGAGATAAGAACAATTTCACTGGCTCCTTCAAATGTTAGACGGCGTGTATTATACGTATGCCAGAAATAGAGAAATGATGGCCATCAGCGTGACATTGAGTCCTGTATTAGCAGCGCCTGATGTGTGTTTGGACACAGTGAAGGCCCGCGTGTTACCGAGGGTGCCGTTGTTGTTGGCGGGCTGAATCCCCAGCAGGTCCGCCACCAGTGGGTAGATGTCCACGGAGTTGAAAGGGGTGGCGGTGTAGTTCTGTCGGATGTTTGGTCCTCTCGCATAGAATATGGGCTTCATGCTCTGTATGCGGTTGTCGAACCCGTGCGCTCCCTTCTCCGTTTTGTGAGTTGAGTTCTGCAAACGGCGTGATTATTAACCCCGATATTACACCGATAACATTAAGATATTACAAATGCGTGAAGCTTACACATTTTCGCTTGATACACTGGTGCACTGATTCCTTCATTATAGGAATAAACTACATTTCTAAGTTATATCACGATACATTCTTTTTCAAAATTGTCATTTGTTCCTTAAATTGCAATATAATTAGAGAAAATAAAATGCTTTGGAATCCTATGTTTCATCCTGTATCCAGATTTCAACAACTGTGTACAGCGATACTCACTATCGTTCGTCATTCCATCAATGACAAACTCGTGGTGTTTCCAACAACATATACACCCCATATGGCCACATATGAGTTTAATAAATATCTTTTCAAATTATCGCTTATGCAAGATCCTCCAATTATACTACTACTACACAACCGCCTGCGTTAATCTTCTCTGCTTAACAACGTTAACAATTTCAACTCGCAATCAATCAGTTTGATTGTCTGAGCCTGAGCTGTAACACAGCTCAGGCTCAGACAATCAAACTGCTTGATTTCAAGCAGAATTGTGAAGCATTTTTAGATACATATATTGACATCATTGGCAAGATTAGCGCAGGCGGTAGAGTTCCAGGCATTGTTACCATAGTTACCTTTGAAATAATCCACCCCTCTTCCGCCACACACAGTATCGGCAGGATGCGCCTGTTGTCGTGGTAATGCCAGTGATCCGGTATGTCCTCCTTCCGGTACGTGGTCACGTGATCGATCTTGGTCAGGTTCGCGTACAGTTCCTCTTCCATGCCATCAACGGCTTGAATGCCGGCAACCGCCCCCGCATCGGGCATTCTCAAAATAGCCGAAATGTCAACAAGCTTCGATAGGTCAATAAAGCGATTGTTAAGGTCAACTTCTGTCATTCCGTGGTCGCTGGTTACTATGACATTCACTGTGTCGAATAGTCCATGCGCCTCGAACTGTTGGACAATGTATCCCAAAAGCGTATCCATATCTGCCACCTTAGCATGGGTTTCCGGGGAGTCGGGACCGAATGAATGCCCCGTGCTGTCCGGTTCATGAAAATACAGCATAGCCAGGTCGATATTCAGACTGCTGTTTGAGAACCAGCTCACAACCGTATCCACCCTTTGTTCAAACGGGACGCTCTCATTGTACGGGAACCAGATATTCGGACGAAGGCCCCGGATGATCGCTTCACTTCCGGGCCAGAAGTAGACGGCGCTCTTGAGCCCGTGTTTCCTGACAGTGACCCAGATAGGTTCGCCGCCATCCCACCACCGTGTTTCCTTGGTGCCAATCCAGAACGTGGCGTTGAACACCGGATCGTACATGCGGTTGGCGATTATCCCATGGCTTTCCTCGTATAAACCTGTAATAATGGAAGGTTCTTGTATCAAATTAAAGGGATCAGTGGAACAAGGGGGCTAACTCCATGAGTCACTTGGTCGCTTCCATTGAAAGGAGCCACTGGAATAAAGGGGCTAGTCGATCCCCCCATGTAGTTAGTTCCTGTCTTCCACAGACACCTTTAATTGTAGGTGTGACTGGTGAAATGGGGTTTATGACATGTGTGGTCCGTCTAGCTTCGTACAGACCTGTAATGATTGACGGGGCCAGTGGAATAAGGAGGATAACTCCATATGTAAAGACGTCTTTCGAATACTTACAGTATGGGAGTTCATTCCTTTATGCAGTTAGCCACATTCGTCCATTGATTCATTCAATATGATGGGAACAATGGAGTTAGTGCCCTTCTTCCACAGACACCAGGTGAAATTGGGCTTATGATATTTACGGCCCCTCTAGCTATTCATACAAACCTGTAATAATTGATGGAATCAGTGCAACAAGGAAGCTACGTCCGTCATTGATGATATATCCCCTTGTCACTGACCCGCTCACTTACGGCTTTGCCTGGATATACGGAAATTATGGTATGTATGGCCAGTCTAGCTTCTGTAGCCGATTTCATGAAAATTGCTACGTATACTTATCGAGCAAAGTATACTTTGAGGGAGTAATCATTTGTTTTTTCCGAAATGCATTACTTCATATAGAACTAACGACTGCATATATTTTATGATTGAAAGTATGCAGAATTATTATACAGAATTTATTACATTATCACAGCCATAATGGCTGTGATAATGTAATAAATTCAGTATAATAAAGATTAATAAATGTATCCTTCAATTGAAAAGTTCTCCCTCAAAGTATAATTTGCTAGATAAGTATACTTTGCAATGTTGGTGAAATAGGCTACTGGTCTGCACGTACATTCGCCAGCTAGATACGGACTCTGTTTGTTGGAAGAATGAAGAGTGTTCCACTAATTGGTCAATTTTACCTCACTACTGGTATAGAAATACGCATGTGAAATCTTTTATTCAAACTGGTTGCAACTTTATTTTTCACGAAAAGAATGCCATCTCAGCAATATGCACAGAGAGACAAAATCCATCAATGTCTACATAACGCCAGTTTGCTAAACACCACATGACAGCATCATCAGAACTGTGTAACAATTTTAGAAAGGCATCACTTGTCTTCATTTGTATTTTGGTCGAATCGTTCGACCGTTGCGCTATACGCAAGCATTTACGAGACAACGACGTTAGATCATGGGTGGTCGGATTTGCTCAGTAGGTAGAGCGTCGGACTGCGGATCGGGAGTCCCCTGGTTCGATCGGATGGAGACTTAAATAGTATCGACATGCAAGGTCATCGAGCCAGTGTCGTCGTTAAATAAAAGCATTTACATTTAGATGGATCATGTTCCGACTGGTGGCAACAGTGGCTGCAACATTTGCGATGCGCAAAGCTCAATTTGATACATTTGAAGGGGTAAGTTGAAGAATGGTGCTGCGTCCTTAAGTCCTTTAGACTTAGCACAATTCATCCATGGAAATAACCCCTTCATTTATGCTGAATCTGATCATCGTCAACATCTCAGAAAGTGGATGTTGTTCTTGTTTGCGGAATGGGACATTAACAGCAAATGTTGACGTCACTCTGCGAGACGTCAATGAAAAGCGACTACAGCGGACATTGGTTTGGTGGATAAGTGCGACAGTAACAGTGACTTAGAGATCTGCACCTGTCAAACGTTAATATCGACGTTTCCATAGTTCCTTGGTAACATTCAATAAATATCTTGTGACTACAAACTGTATATGAATTACATCTGATTGCATGAATGGGCGCTCGCAGCTATTAACACACATTAATACAAATCATAATACACTATTGTAATAAATATTCAAATTAGCTCGTTACATAAAAAACAGGTTTGGTGAACAGTACAGCTTCAATGTATGTTTATGCAATAAATATATTCTAGCATTTGTGATGATTTAATATAATATGTATTAAACTCGTTGACTGATTTCAGAGTTTCTTATGAAATCAGTAAACTCGTTTAATAAATATATTAAGCTCCTCTATTTATATTTGTATCCGTGAATACATGTATATGTCTTACGGTACATCTCATATTTGGTATACATGTATTGGAAACGCTCTTGATCGAAACTAGATATCAATATACACCAGCATGATATTCTATTCGTCAGATAATTCTATGTCGCAGGGCGAGAAATATGCATATCCGACCCGAGGCTCGAACCGGAGACCTCTGGATTACCGTGCCATCGCTCTAACCGACTGAAGAATACACACCATCTCCCCATAGTGAGTTACGTACCGTGACATACTTCCCCCGCCAAATTGAAATTCGTCGCCGAATTCTATATTTAATTCGTATCTGAATTAAATATTTTTGGTACAGTTTGGGCAGTATTTATCAGTTACGGTCCCTCATTGGGCGCCAAATGTCACAGGGCGAGATAAATGTGCCCCGGCCCGGGGCTCGAACCCGGGACCTCTGGTTTACGGTATCATCGCGCTAACCGACTGAGCTAGCCGGGCACGAATACACACCATCTCCCGGTAGTGAGTTACTTACCGTGACATCTACATAATGAGCTAGCATGACGTGGTTTCCGTTTAAGAGACCACGGACAGGTACAGTTTATGAAGTATATATGCATACCTATATGGTTTAGTCAATGCAGGATACATTTTGTTCTCATGTGATATGTCTTTGGTAAATACATGGCTAGTTACGTAATAATACGGGGAGTATTTGCGAACAGTAACTCTTGCAATCTACTCCCGTACCGTCCGTTGCAGACGGACGGTTCGGAAGTAGATTCCAAGAGTTACGGTTCGCAACTATGCATGGCGGTACCTGTCGCGATGGTGTAGTGGCACGGAAACGACTTTGTAATAAACGTGCTGTTGATGTAACTCGCTCTAGTTCCGTTTCCGGCAAATGCGTCGAAGTTTGGCGTTGCTACGTGCTGAATATAGTCCCACCGAAATCCATCCATGGAGATCAACAACACTTTAGCTTTGCTCGAACTCACCAAACACGTTAATAGTACCAATATACATCTGCTCACTTCAACCATTCTGCTCTCTGGTTTTTACGGCGGATACGTTTTAGAACCAAATGTATATTTTTGCGTTTTCTTACAATGCTGAATAATATGTTGTCGTCTGCTGTTTATATTGTATCACCCATTTTTATCATCAAAAACATGCATTAACAACACTTTAGAGTGTAAATGATTCTGAAGTGCTGTCAAACCATGTTTTTATTGAGAGAAAATAGAGAAAAAATAAAACGGCAGACGATAATTTGCGTTTCCCGAAATTCTAAGGTTAAATTGTTTGTTAAAGGTACATGCCCACGCAGCAGGTTACACTGTACTACCAATTTTCATTTTCGGTCATGCCTTATATGAGCCATTTGTCTACCCACTAACGAGTTATTTTTAATTACGGCGCGTGTTAATTGGTGTTAAATCGCATTTTATATGCCGTGACCAGACACGGTCAATCATATCACATATTTGACATGCGCAGTGAAGTATCGGAAGTTGAGAAGAAAAATCTCTGTTCCGAGTCCAAATCTCCACGTAACTCTTTCCATTGGTGATCTGGTCGCCAATATGAACTACCCTCTCTCTCTCTCTCTTTACTGCCTGTCCCTCATTTGACATTTGGCCTTTTTTTGGCCGACGCCGTTTCATACAATTTCCGTCCTGGACGTTTCGACATGTTGATATTCTTGTTTACATATTGGGAAGCCTACTGGCGCAAGTAGTATACTGCGCATGCGCACCGCAAGCCGTGATGTAAAAGTCGTCGTCCCCGCACATTATCAAAATAGACTGTTACCGCCGCGCGTCGCTAACAGTAAATTGATAATTAATAAATGATTATATTTGTATAGCGGGTACTCGTAATTTTTAGAACTGGTGGAATAGTGACATAATTATACACTTATTTAATTCCTTTAATGAATTACGTCACTTCTGACACACTGTTCACTGTGATATACAAGTATTACATATGTACCCATGCTACTATCTCCTGGTGAGTCACGAGAGACAACTGGTCCTGTTTGTGTGGATAATACTGATAACAGACTTGTCAATAAGTGTGAACAATCGCATATGTATGTTGATATGATACGAGAAATGAGACTATTCAGCTCATTCCCGTAGTCTGATAGCGTTCTATATTGCTTGTTAGAAGCATGCCATATGTTTATTTGATGGAATGACGAACAATGCATATCCTGATCAGACTGTGCGGATGCACAGGCTGATCCGGATATACACTGTTCGCAAAACCCATGAGCCCCATTTCTCCAGTCACAGCCATATATTGTAGTCGACTAGCCAGCCTTATATGCTTTATAATATAACAGAACCTATACTAGGAATGTTGAGTACCGCAAGGTTTTAAGTTGGAAATGTAATAGATAGATAGACAGGACTCAGAATCTGACCGCAAACAGCCGACCCAACATTGGTTTCGTAAATTAGTTTTACTTGCGTAGATAACGGAGAAATGTTGTCAAATATAGTGTCCACATATGCACTGGGTCCGTGATTGTAAACATTCTGTGTATGTTCTCCCAATGTGTACTCGAAATGAAGCAGTTTGATTGGCCAATACGAATCAAGCATAGACGAATCAAACATCATGGGTTCGGGAAAGTGCTGATACATGCTCAATGCGCTGTATGGGCGAGTTGTAGGGAAATGATTTGTATAAGCTTGCTATTCATTCCAATCCCATTTGTATAGTACAGTAACAGAGCTCCAGATAAGGTGCGTATTGGCGTATTTTATGCAATTAGTTTAGCTGAATACGCATTGATTATCAAAAGACGGAGTACAAAATACGCACAGCAATGTGAAAATACTAGGGATGGCATTGAATGGTAAAAATGGTATTCTAATATTCGATTGGCTATTCGAATATTCGGAACCACCCAACCTCTAAATCTCCTCACTATTACGGAATTGACACCGGTAACACGTCTCGGATAAATTGAGTTCCCACGTGCTTCAAATAATAATCAATTAACTATTTGTTCAAGCGAGTGGAAAATTAATGTCCTGGGGATACATGTTAACAACGAATCTGTTCTTTTATAATTCAATAACCCAACAAACAACATGATACTTTAAAACATGAAAGCGCTTTGTACACGTGTACACGTGTAATGCCCGATTAAAATATGTGTCAATAATACGCTGCGTCAAACTTCCGTTGTGTGTAGTGGAAATCTCAAATGACGTCACGCATCACACAGCGGAATGACGAAATGTGTATACCGACACGAGACTAATGGGTGTATTGAGTTTGGGAAAAGTGGAGCTCCAGACCAGCATGCGCCGCCGCGCAGTCTGATCAGGAATTACAGATAATATTGGTGGAATCAGGTATTAATTCATTACTCATTTACTGATTGGTTAACCAATGAGAATTCAACAAACACGTAATTATACCACCACGAAACACCGTGTACCGACAAAGCAGCGGGAGTTCTTTACCAAGGATCAACAATTACACTATTTAATGCAATTAAACTTTATTAAGTTACGGATTAAACACCTGCAAGCCTTCATGGCTGTCCAAACAATACCGTGTTATTAATTGTCGATATAATCCTTTTCGAAAAGTGTGTTTATCAGCTCCTGAATACTCCCCAAACAGAGATAAGAAATCACGCCAAATGGGCAGATGCTACTTCCGGGTACGCTCTTAATGCTACTTCCGGGTACTCTTGTACGCTCCAGTTCACAAACTCAACGTTTTACTTGAATAAGCCGCTAATATTAGCAATGCCTTCACACCAACGTTATTGTTGTGTGTGTAAGAACTATGCAGGTAAACATGTCGATGGAAAGAAAGTATCTGTGCACCGTTTTCCTGCGGATTTGCGAGTTAGGAAGGTGTGGATTCAGCGATGCAACAATGCCCGGCCAAACTTTTCGTTTGTCAACAGCGACCAGACCAGGCTGTGTGCAGGCGCGGATACAGGGGGGGGGGGGGGTCCAGGGGTCCGGACCCCCCCCCCCCCCCTGCCCCCCCCCCCCCCACCGCCCCCCCCCATTCTCCCGGCAAAATAAAAAAGACGAAAATCTAGAATACTCGGATAGTTGCATGACTTTTATCGTCGCCTAGGTGTCGGGAAATCGCATCTGCGGCGATCTGGCATCTAAAAATTGCCTGGGGGAGGACACCCACACCCACCCACACCCCCCCTCCCCCCCACCCCCAACCCCCTACTTTACGATTTCGCGCTCGCGGCGGTCGGCTATGCCGACTTGTAATTACAGACCCCCCCCCCCCCCCCACCCCCCCCCCCCCCCTGCAATTATTTCTGTATCCGCGCCTGGTGTGGCGTGCATTTCGTTACGAGAGCTGGACCTTCTAGGAAAGATCATCTACCCTGTTTCTTCCCAATGGCAGATGGCAATGAAAAAGTCTACAAGCTTTCGGTAATTACCTATGTTCGTTTCCTCACCCGTTTATAAGCAAAGGACTGAAAGTGTGCGAGTACAAGGCCACTGAATTATAAACTTAAGTATTTTTATAGCTGTTTTATTACATTCTTTCAAATTATTTGCACGGGATTTGCTGTGAGAGAAAACCCGTAATCAACTCCTTACAAATAATACACCATGAAGAGAACACCTGTAGCTAATAAGAGGTTTTGGGAATTCCGATCGTGACGTCATTTTCGCGCATACGTAAACAGCTGGCCCTCAATCGATCGGCCAGTGGCCTATTGTGAAATAGTTACGGTTTATTGTTACACGTCCTGTCCAGGCTACAGGTCTGATTGTAAAGTATATTTATTGACTTGCCACGTCATAAATATAATGGTGAACACGTGTGCCATCATGTATACTTCACTATGATTAGTTACTACACTGGGGCCCATTTCACTAAACTTCGTACGACTAAAATGTTCGTAAGTGTAGAATTATGATAGTCTGTAAATTTCACATTAACACTGTTTTCTTGTAAACAATTATTGCCTATGCTCAATAAATGTAAATTCATCAATTGAAATTTCCAGCCGATTCTAAATTGGCACTTACGAACATTTTAGTCGTACGAAGCTTTGTGAAACGGACCCCTTGTGTGGTACCAGAAATAGTTACTGTTCATTATAACACATCCAGGTAACAGGTCTGATTGTTGATATATATATTTTAACTTGCCACCCCATAACTACATGTCATGAAGTATAATTCAAATATAATTTGCCTATTCTGTGGCTTTGTTATTTAAATAAATCGATGCTAGTGGTGTTGCTAGACATGTTTTTATTGTAATAAGTTTCAAGCAATATTCTGGGATGTTTCACTGTACTTTTGGTTATACTTTAATATTTACATAATTCTTTTTTTTTAATATAACGGTCCTCGCGAGAGACCGAAGAGGGTGATGCATGATGAATAGATATATATCAATTTTGTTTGCAGACCATGGAGGGCGTTGACAGCGAATCACACGAGAACCTGCCAATCCCTGGTCTCGTCAGATGAGAGTGAGGAGCCGCAGTCAGGGAATGACATGATAGCAGATGACAGCTTAGAGAGCGATGCTGCTGGAATACTTGTTGATTGTGATGAATCAATACTTGATATATCACTGAAGGTAAATTTATTAATATTTTAACACTCATAATTTATTATTCACATTTTTCATAGAACGCCTATATTCTCGTGAATAGTTACAGGCGTTCTATAATTACAATCGGTCGATGGGCCGAATGGGGTTCGCTGCGGGAAACTTCGTAAAATGAAAGTGTGCCAATACCAACAAGCTATATGTTAGTTCAATATTGAAACATGCTAACACCTGTAAACATTGATAGGTTATATTAAAATAATAATACGCATGTAATTTGCAAAAAAATAGCTTCCCAATGAAATTTAGTTTAAATAGATTATCCCGTATGGAGCCTCATTTAGAACGTCCGGCACATATAGAGTCAATATTTGAACCTTTTTACTAAACGCCATAGTGTCATGTGTCCAATTTATTTCACACTTTTTTTTAATGTAATATACCAACCAATAACAAATTTACGTTTAAACAATCAGCTATTTGTTGTTAAATGCGATTTTATTTTCATTGTGACGTCATACTATATTTCGTGTCCTGCCAAACGCGTAATAATACAATGATTGGTCATATTGCCATTACACGTACTGGTCGAAGCCATCGTGTCATTATTGCTGTCTTCATTGTTGATAAGCTCTAAATACGGAAATACAGATACTCATTGTGTACTCGACGATTTGTGAATGCTACAGACGTACATTTCTGCAAATTTGCTAAAGTTGAGAGGACAATACGGCGACAGCCAAGACGCATCAATAATTGACCTACATTTAAAGTCTACCAGCTGCCAGACACGAAACATTCGTTTCAGGTAGGAATTATTTCTTTATTACTGTTGACCAATATTTGAATCGTGCTGACTTCGACAGCACTTTTAACCACAGGGCTACTAAAATAATTCCATTGTATTCAATCTAACATGAATTCAAGTGGGTGGGGGATATTCAACATTGCCTGTGCATGTGCCGAGTCATTGGTTTTCGCGACCAATGTTGTTTACCACAATTGTTGTTTAAATAGCTAATTTATGGTGCATCTCTCGGACTCTGTGTGTTTGTGGCAGCTCGATACTTGTAGATTCACTTTGAATATATGTTTTCAGTCCAACAAGTCAATTCATTATCTATTTAGGCTATTATCTGTTATCTATTGTCAGTCCACAAATCAATTCATTTATCTATTTAGGCTATTATCTGTTACTATTGTCATATAGTATAGGCTTTTAGCCACTTAAAAAAGACACTACTTTCATTCCCCCCCACCCCCCCCCCCCCACGAGAGTCAAATGTGTTTATAAAAACTGTAACAACAGTGATGAAATAAGTAAAAAATTGAGGTGTGCGAATCCAGGTACACTGCATTTGCACAGCGGTGACTTTTCCCCGAAATATCATGAATATAGGCCGGTGCAGTATTTCATTAAGTAAGTGTACCCGGCTTCGCACCGTGTATGTGGCTTTGCACACACCAATATTTTACATGTCTGATTATTCATGTTGTTTTCTTAAGACAAGTGTTTTCAGAAAGTCACGTGTTTACACGATTTAGAAAACTAAAACAACAGTGACCAAACAAGTAAAAAAAATTGAAATGCAGTATTTGTATTAAGTATTTGTATTGCAGTGGGTGGGCTTCCTAAAATTTATTTGTACACAGGGTACCCATGTTTGGTCTGGGGTGGTGATGAGGGACTTCTTTGCTTCATTGGGGTGACCTCGCGAAATATGGGCGGGGTGGAGACTGTATGTTTGTTGGGATTACAATCGTGTCTATTAATTCTGCACACCTAATAATAATTTTCGTGAAAATGTCCATATTCAGTCTAAATTTCCTGAACATTCAAGGCAGTTCTTAGCCAAGATAATCACGGCTAAACAGATGGCTTTTACTATTTAATCTGTCGTCTTTATCTGTATCCGCCTAGCGGAGACCCAGCCAAATTTGATCAAAATATCAGTCCATTTTGTCTTTGAGTTTTGCGAATAATACGGGAATAAAATAATAACCAATGTCGGTATATTTGCATGTGTATTATTGGTTTATGAAGCTTTTTTTAACAGATCTGTTGTTGATCTATTAATTTAGTAAGCAGGACCACTAATCATTTTGACCATGTTCTGAATAACTTTTTACCAAACTATCGGAATGGGATAAAATTGTGACTTAGTATACCGTTAATCAGCTGATTTATTCCAAAATCAACATAATTTATTCTGACGTAATTAAAGCTGGGGCAAAACATTACGTGAATTGTGCATTAGCCGGTGCGCAGAATTAGCCGAAATGACATTTTTTATATGCAGATCAGAATGTCAGTTTTCATTGGTTTGATACATGTACAGATATGTATATCAGTGATTCTATATTTTATGTACATCTGGTGTCGGTGTAATTTACTGACAAATCACACAATTTATAAGGAAATTTATTTTTTTTCAGTAAAGAAACTATGTATAATACCATGTATATAACGATGTTTGGTACATGTGGTAAAACACGGCATTCTGTTAGTTGCCAAGCTATTTTTGTTTTGCTTAACTTTACTGATTCATATTAAATACATGTTGTTGGGTTGCCATAAATGAGAAATTCCACGACTTGCTACTAAATTTCTCTGTTTCGCACTAATACAATTAGCTTACCATATTCTTGACACTTTTCTAAATAGATGCCCTTCAGTTGTATGTTTTATGCCGTTGAAAAGACAAAAATGTAAATGTAAAGCTATATTTACGTCATGTAAATGTACATAACGGAAATTACATTTCTGAGACCCCTGGTCCCTTGAAGTGGAAATAAAATTTAAAAAAATGACGAGAACAATTGGCTATACTGTTATAAATTTAACAACTGGACTGTCACCCAATGGAATAAAACACAGTTTAATGAATTATTGGTTCTACATCGAAACTAGAAAAAAACGACACCAATATGTACATAAAATATCGAATCACTGATGTCTCATTATTATTGAACCATGTTATTGTAGTTGCGAACAATAACTCTTGCAATCTACTCCTGTACCGTCTGTAGCAGAGTACTATTCCATTCATACATGTAGGCTTCCTCTACATAATAGCTAATCAGATCTGATTTACACTTTAGTTGTTAATTGTGACACAATTTGTATATTTTTCCATCTGAAAAAAAATATTATAAAAGTAATATGTATGGATCACGATTTGCCTGGTTTGGCCCTCATGCACGTTTTCATCTTTCGCTCTTTCTGTTACATGGGAGTTGAATTGGGTAATTGCCCATTATAGAAGTAGTAAGATTATTACTGATCCTACTGCTTTTGGGAGGGGCCATGTGATTCTGGTGTGGCGAGGACCTGGCATCAGACCAGGATCATCCTGATTTCAGGGCTGAGTATATAGTTCTTTTATTGTAAATATTAATTTCTGATTTTAGGATTTTCCCCCCATTTGTACATGTACTTGAACATGTACTTGTACAGGTAATGGGATTTATTACTTATAAACCCATTGACCCGGCCTTAAATGATCGCATCTGTTGATAGGCCGTTAGACCCCAACAAACAAATAAATGATATACGTAGGCTTCCTCTACAGAATAGCTAATCAGATCTGATTTACACTTTAGTTGTTAATTGTGACCTAATTTGTATATTTTCCATCTGAAAAAAAAACTATTATAAAAGTAATACAAAAACTTTACGTGGTGGTGGTCGGGAGAACGAGACGACTTAAATTAACGGTATGGTTCCTCCATATAGGAATCACTATTTGCCTGGTTTGACCCTTCAGTACATTTTTATCTTTGGCTCTTTTGTTACCTTGGAGTTGAATTGGGTTATTGCCCATTATAAAAGTAGTAAGATTATTACTTATCCTACTGCTTTTGGGAAGGGCCAAGTGATTCTGGTGTGGCGAGGACCTGGCATCAGATCAGGATTATTCTGATTTCAGCGCTGAATATATAGTTTTGTTATTGTAAATATTCAGTTCTGATTTTGGGATTTTCCCCCCATTTGTACATGTACGTGAAAATATACATGTACTTTTCTTTTTGTATGAAACGTGAATTTCGTCACTGATATCAGGGGCGATAACCGTGTTTCCATTAAAGGTTAATGGAAACTATATTCTGTCTGCTTAGTTTTGTTATGTGCACTATGATCGTACTTTATAATGTGTCAATAAAAATATTTGTTCGGGCGACACATTTAATGGGTATAAATAATTTAAAAATGTCATGTCTCATTTGCATATCAAAATAGCCTGATACCACCGCGAGTCACTATCAGTAAAATCAATATTACTGAATGATTATATGTGTATAGTGGGCCTGCACTCGTAATTTTTAAAACTGGCGGAATACATGTACCGTAGTTACACAATTATACACTTATTTAATTCTTATAGGCAAACTGTTATGCCTACTAGATGGGACCACAGGTTGAAGTACATTGTAATGGACCGAGGTCTATAAATACATTAAATACGCCCTAAAAGCGTCCATAAACGAAAAAAAAAAAGCTAAAAAAAGTTTTGTTACTCCCTCTATAACACACACATATATATACCTCGGTCCGTTACTTCAACCTGTGGATAGGACCCCAACAACTTTAGCTGCTACATGTAATTTGCGAACCAGATCTCTTATTCACTATTCTGCAGAGGAAGACTATGAATGGAAACGTAACTCTGCTACGGACAGTACGGTTGTAGATTTCAAGAGTTACTGTTCACAACTATGAACAATGTGGCTTACTCGCTTACCACATTTATCCAAGTGTTGTGAGTTTGATGCCCGGGTGGGATGTAGTTCTCTAAGCTAAGCTGTTTCATGTTGGAAAGTTGCGGAGTCATTTGCTGAGTAATGGTTAATACTTGTAAGAAATTCAATAAAAGGCTAACCATGTACATAATAGTGTTTGATTGTTTGTTTCAGGGAAGCCGTCTACAGATCTTAGCCATCTGGATTATTCGTCGAGCCTCTTCAACTTCACCCTGCAGTCGAGGCAGACACCAGCAGGGCTATTGGATAGTATATGGGCGGTTTCAGAAGAAGCAGATAAGGCGGAAATTGTTTCTCATTCTGCTGTTGAAGGACAAAGGCCACCAGAAGAATCGCTGCCCGAAGACACAACTCCACCTGGGCAACAAGTTGCCAAACACTCGCGAAATGGGAACTGATCCAGTTCCTGACCTACACGAAGCAAAATATAGTGTCGCCATGACAGACTGTCATCATCTTAAGATCAGCGACATCTGAAAATATAACCCTCGAGGAAGAGCTTGAGAAAGACAAGTTCAGTTACAAAAAAATAACCATTTAACCGGAGTACCATCCATGCCAGCGGCAGTGTTTGTGTGGTTCTTAACTCTGATTTCTGCTCTAATCATCTAATCAACCTGTTGAAAGGATGTGTCGTGAAGACATGTTACTTCTTGTGTTGATGGAATTGAGAATGAATCTTATTCACACAAATCTGACTTGTGCAGTTTTAAGATTTGTCAATATTTTTTGAATCGGTGACTCATTCTTGTGGTGACAGAATGACATTGTACATTTTCTGATTATGGTGACACTCGAAGGACTAGATGATTGAAATGGTCAGAAATATATTTACTATGCTTTTACACATATATGGCTGTGACATCAGTTGAAGTAACGGACCATGGCCTATAAATACATTAAATATACCTGAGCATCAATAAGTGAGAGAAAAATAAGCTAAACAAAATGTATTTACTCCATGTGTGATATATGGGAGTAAATAATTTGTTTAGCCTATTTTATTTCACTTATTGATGCTTTTAGGTATATTTAATGTATTTATAGGTATTGGTCCGTTAATTTAACCGGTGGCTGTGACAGGAGAATGTGGTTTATGGGATTTGTGACCAGTGTAGCTCCTGATCAAATAGTACACTCCTGTAGCCTGATAATGATGTGCTTGTTAGAAGCATGATGGAGATTTCATTGATGCAATGGTGAACAGTGCAGATCCTGTGCGGATATGTGTATCTACACTGGTCGCAAATCCCATAAGCCCCATTTCTCCAGTCACAGACACATATTTGAGCAAATTTAAAATCCTACCGCCAACCTAGAATGATTAACATTTAAGGTATTGCATTCAATCTTTGATTCATAAATTTCTGTTTAACGTCCACAGTCTATAAAGTCTATATTTGGTTGGTTTCACATGGTTTCAGTTATCTTCGCAATAAAGGATTTTACTTGAAACATCCAGAATAGACCAAAGACAAACTTTGTAGACTTTCGAAGGGAAACGAAAATTTACGAATTAATGATGTATTTTGTGCTATTATCATGATTATAATTGAAATCAATGCCCAATGGTCAAACTTGTAACAAATTACATGTGTACAATAAATTTCGACTTCGAAATTTGACTTCGAATGAAATGGTGCAATTGGTTGATATTGGTCATTTGCAGTGCATGATGTGACAAACAACATATTGAGGCATCATCTGTAACACAGTGCCTTCAATCATGATTCATACCCAGGCATACAAAGTATGTCGAGGTGTATATAGTTTTTGTATTTTCGTCCATCCGTAAGATTTGCGTTAAAGGTTTTTGGGTACCCATTATATCTGCAACCGTAAATCGCATTGAGTTGAATCTTCATGTACTTCTTTATCGTCATCCATATTTTTTATACTGTAGCACACCGATGTGGCTTTCCTGCACAAGGTCAAATTACTTAAAGTTTTGAAATATTTGCATCAAACATGTCAACGTTTTTAAGTACACAATGTCTCTGCAACCGCAAGTCGGGTTGACTTGAAACTTCATATATATACTTCTTTATGAAGTTAGAAGATCAATATTTTCTTTCTATAGCCCTGGTGGGTGCATGTGATGGGTAATTTAACAATCGCGATTCATCCTTACCAGAAATCCGACTGGAGACCTGGTTTGGCCCTCACATACGTCTTTGGCATTTTGTATGTGACAGTTGAATCTGGTTATATCTCTTGTGTGAGTATTACGATTATTCGCAATCCTTTTTTTAGGGAAAGGGGCCAAGTGACTTTGGTGTGGTATGGACCTGGCATCAGGTCAGGTTATTCTAATTTCAGGGCTGACTTTATTTTTCTCGATGAAATTATTATTAGACCATAGCTGTTGATAGGCCGTTAAACACCATTAAACAAACATTCTATAGCCCACTCATACGGCTTTCATGCACACAGTGAAGGTGAAATTACTTTGAAACTTGCGTTAAATGTTTTGAAATATATGCGTTAAAGTTTTAAGTAAACAATTTCTCTGCAACCGTAAGTCAGATTGAATTGAAACTTCATATATTTGTCTATCAACAATCAACATCCATATTTTCATTTTATAGCCCACACATGTGACTTTCATGCCCAAGGTCAAGGTCAAATTGTGTTAAATGTTTTGAAATATTTGCATTAAAGTTTTAAGTACACAATTTATCTGCAACCGTATGTTGGATCAACTGGAAATGTCACATACTTCTTTATCAACAGCCATATTTCATTCTATATCTCACCTAAGCGGCTTTCATGCCAAAGGTCAAGGCCAAATGACTTTGCTACGGCCGAGGGTATGTGTGAGACCCCGCTCACTTGCTCTAGTCCTTAAAAAGCAAGAATAACATATCTTACCATACATGTACTGATTTCTTTTGTTTTTTTCGGATACATGTACTGATTTTGTGTCCCGAGCATAACTGGAATTCCTTTTTGTATAGTTATCACAACTCTTGCCTCACTAATATTCCAGTGTTCTCCTTTTGTTTTTTCACGCATTGATTTTGTATTTGGCACATGGCGATATTTCAAATTTGACCTAATATGGTCCCGATATATATCAAATCGAAGGTATCGTGGGTATTGTCAAAATCGGATGATACATCATACGAGATGGCCGCTGACAGGTCATCCTTTAATTATAGATTTCGTCTTCTTCTCATGTACCGTTTGGCCGACGCTGGTCAGACTTCACAGTTGTGGTGCGTGGGTGAAGCATTTTCATATTTGTTAAAATGGAGGTTGTCGCATAATCCAAGATGGCCGTCGTAGAAAATTTGGTAAAATTCTTAAAAAAATCATATCAACCATGTTAATTTTACATTATTATTATTTTTACATCAAGCTTGAATTGCCACTTTGATATCAAGGGCGATAACATTGACTCTTTAAAATGTTAATGGAAACAACTATTTATTCTCTCTCTTTTGATGTGCAATGATCATATTTTGTAACAAGTCAATACAAATATTTATTCAGGTGACACATTTAGTTGATATAAATAATTTAAAAATGACCTGCCTCATTTACAATCAAAATAGCACGATGATACAACCTATCAGTAAACCTAATATTACTAAGTGAATATTTCTGTGTAGCGGGCACTCGTATTTTTGAAAACTGTTGTTAATAGTTACACAATTATACTTATTTAATATTTAATTCCTATAAAGAACACTTTGTGCCAAAACCAGATGGGACCCCAATTAAAATCATGATTTGCAACTTTGCTGAAGGATGTCTGGCACCCAGTCATTAAGTGCAAAGGCACGACACTTGTCTTATCAGCTCATTCACAAACACCACATCATACAAAACACTTGTCACATGGATTCACCAGTGGGTGTACAGTACAAAGTCCAGTGACATGGTGTGTAATTGCATCCCGTAACAGTTGGTCAGGTGTGTATTTTTTTACTTTAACCTACGTTTTCTGGGGGAAATAACTACCTGTAATATATGTGAAAATCACTACAATGGAAGAAATTGAATGTATGTTCTCGCACCCCCTTCCAAACTCCATTCACAATTCACACCCCCTCTGCATGAATCTGGATACTCCACTGCAGTGCAAAGTCGCAGAACAATTTTTGACATACAGCCGTTTGAATGTGTACTTGTGTGTGTGTAATATTTCTCAGACTTTTTCAAGGCAATGATTTCTGTTTCGATGTAATGTATGACCTGTCGTGAATTTCACTCACAAGTTCATATTGGTGCTTGTAGGAGTATTTTATATCCAGTATACATTTTCTATGGCTTTCACATTCTGTAAAACCGTCTGGAGTTTCGACAATGAAATGGAGAAATGGCAAAACATTTTCATGTGTCTGAATGTGGATTATTTCTGGCACTCATATCTTTGGCTTATAACGTCGTTCAAATTGTACTGCGTCAATTTTATATCGAATTTAAGATTGCATATTTCATGACTTTCTTCAAAACGCCAGTTTTTAGAAGTTGATGGTTTTAGGATTTTTATATCATGCACTGCAGTGCCGGTGATAAGTCGCTAGGTGGCGTTGCCAAGTCGGACTGTTGAACAGTTGTACTGTGCGGACTCACCACGAAACAAACCGCCAGTGGACGCGTTACACTATTTTTGCAATGTAATCTCCCTGGGTAAGTTTATAGATCGCGGCTCAGTCAGCGTGCGACTAGATGTCGGGTTTTTTTGTTAGGGAAAGTACTAAAATTGGGAAAATTGGGCCCGCGCAATATTTAAATTGCGCCATGTCAATTAAAGTTGGTGCAGGATGTTGAATGTAATATCTTTATAATGGAAAGACAGAGTTTAATGAAACATAACGCAGTAATGCTTAACAGGTTGCCAATTAGTATCCCCTCGCCGATAGGCAAGAGCTGGTATATCGTTAGTCCATGTACTGCGTACGTATGTACGTACGCTAGTAACACATTTCATTTTTCAATAACTTGTGAACTGCTTCCACGATTTTGATATTATTTGACCATAATGTGTGTCTATGGATGGAGCATGGTTTAGCATATGAGTAGACTCATATGACCCACGTTCGACCGCCCAAGGTCACGGAGTACTTTTTTATTATCAAGGCTGCCAGCGAGGAGATTAGCTTCGTTTAATGATGCCAGTGCGAGGGGATTAGCTTCGTCTAATGATGCCAGTTCTTGCATTATGGTATAGTTTGCTTTAATCTAACAATTTTCTGGTTTTGACGAAGAATCGGTTACCATGGATGTGAATATAAATCTAAAGAACGTGAATGTATGGTGTCATACATATCATCGAACCGGTATGTCACTTCTATGGTGTGATACATATCATCGAAATCCGTCCGTTTGCTTGGAAAAGTTTCAAGAAAATTTACTGTAAAAATGACGTCACAGAATACGTCACGTCGGAAAAACAGGTTCGGAAACCACTGATCCCATACCCTGATATCTAGTACTTTACATGCTACTTGCAAACATGTAGTTGGCCTCAGTAATAATAACATACACTCAAAGCGTTCTTTTATAACATGATCATTCATGTTATAATTGTTCTTGTATATACATACAATTGTAGTTTTTGTCTCGCCTGCGAAGCAGAAAGCGGGACATAGGTTTTGCTTTTCCGGAGTCGGCGGCGTCATCATCATTCAATGTTAAGTTTTCGTGTTACGGTCATTACTTCAACACCTTTTCAGCTACAGTCATCAAACTTTATAAATACCTTTATTGTAAATATTCAGTTCTGATTTTGGGATTTTCCCCCCATTTGTACATGTACTTGAAAATCTACATGTACATGTAATATATGGGATTTAGTACTAAGCCCATTGGCCCGGCCTTAAATGACCTTAGCTGTTGATAGGCCGTTAAACCCCAACAAACAAACACACGTTACTTCAACACCTTATCAGCTACAGTCATCAAACTTTATACATCCCTTTAATACTATAATATGTAGATGAATATAGGACTATTAAATTGCTCGGGCCCCAGGGTCAAGGTCAAGGCGGAACAAGGCGAGATGTTTGATTCCACGGAATTCTTGTTTAATACTTTCAATGTTAAGTTTTCGTGTTACGATCGTTGCTTCAACTTATCAGCTACAGTCATTACATTTTATACATACCTAATACTATGATATGTCGATGAATATACGACTATTAAATTATTTTTCTCCGGGTCAAGGTCAAGGCGGAACAAGGCGAGACATTTGATTCCGCGGAATTCTTGTCATTATTTATACATGTATAATAATTGTTACCAATTTATTGCCAATTGGTAGCGATCACCAGCAGAAACTAAATGGGACCTTACAACATTTGTGATAATGTGTGTTAATCATGCTAATTGAAGGTATATTTCCATTAGTACACGGACACTGTATGGTTAGATTCAAATCATTTTGCTGGTGTGATAATGCCATATTTCATCAAAATCCGTTACGTAATAAGGACAATATAAAAGAATATGTACTTTCAATCGGATGGATTCTGGAAGTTTCAGTACTTGTTGTTGTTGTGAGTACCACGTGATCATACACCTTGGTGTTTAAACGATAGCAGTGTGCCAATGATACTTGGTTTTAGTTAATACAGTTGCTCTCCTCCTCGGTAATGCCATTATACAGCATTGACAACATTGTTTATTTCTGTACTTCGCTTCACATAGTGCCTGATATACAACGGTAACCTTGCTTTTCCAAGTTGTGGATTGAGTTATTCTCTCTTCCAATATATGAGTAACAAGTTCGTAAGGACTGAAGGTCATGCGTTTGACTCTTGCTAAATATTAGCTTTGTCAAATCGGGTACATATCCAGTATGCTTGGCCTGAGTAGTATATGACGATTAAAATGATACAAGTTTCTATTTAAGTCACCCACTACGCGCGGCGACTCCCACAGGAAACTTGTATCATTGTTGACTCTCATATACTACTTGGATTTTCCCCCACTGTTATCACGGTATGGATGAGAAGAGTGGGAATTATTTTTCGGCAACCATTATACTTTCTCGACCGTATGAGAAGTTATCTACGAGATTACACCCTATTAGAGATAAGAATCTCTATGTTATACTCAGTATAATACAGCAATCTGTCATACCTAGCATCAATTTACACCCTATTAGAGATAATAAATCCATTGGTTATACTCAGCATATGTATTCACACAATGGTTCTAGTTAATTGTGCGTGGTTGAAGACAGGTAGTCACGAGAGGTGTCATCGTACCGGTATTTACGAGTATTGGAAACATCACCGAGCATGGATGCGAAGAGATTCCGTTTCGCCTCACCCATGTCGGCATTGCGGAGTAGGGACCAAATCCGAGTCACTGCTATGTCCACCATGCGGTGGCACTCAGGCTACGCATCGACTGGCTAGCAAGGGATTACGTGCTCGCAAGTATTATCGTTTAGTAATAATTCAAATCAGAAAGTCAGTTAGAATGATAGAACCGATCTGATGTGTAGTTTTTGATAAGTCCCGTAAGACTATTTTGCCGAGGTTATTTGTCGGGCATTGTCACTACACCACCGCTCGTTATATCGGCATTCGGCTGATTTATGACACAGTTTAACGGCGGTCGGATAGGAACGCTCCTCACACACAACCACCAAGACAGTTATGAAACATAAACCTGGAGATAAACATTACCTGTTCACAAACCGCCGGTGTATTTGTTTTGTGTATTGGTTTAACCATATGCACCAAATTATCGAGGCGATCTATATATGAGAGAGGTGACTGCGGCACACGGTAACAAGATTACTTCCTGGTACGGACAGTTTGCGGTTATCAATAAGTAGGGTGGCCGGTGGGTGACATAATCACGGTGGTGTACCGGGATCCGAAAAGAAAATTTATGTTCCGTATGGCTGGGCCGTCGGAACAGCTGGACTGTATGGTGGAGGAATCTCCTGCTGCCTCAAACACGCGATTAAGCATATCACGTCCCGAGGCGGGCGAGGAGATTTTTTCTCTCGTCGGCCCTCCCCTCCGTGACGAGTTTTTTTACGTCTTCGTCTGTGAGAGGTTCAACTTTGTTGAGGGCGCGCGCCTTAGTCCGAATAGTAGTTTTTAAATCCTGATATCTAGACATCTCCTCCACTACCAATTCAAATTCAGCGTCTGATATATTGTTATCGGCTAAAGCTTTAGACACGATAACGTCGATGCTGTTTTTCTTAGACCTCGCGAGAACCGCTAGTCGATCGTGTTTTCTGCTCTTAGTTTCTAGTTTTCTACCCACTAATCTGGCAGTCATACAGAGCAGCCCAGCCACAGTGGCTACCGCGCTCAAAGCTCCAGCGACAGGCACAGCCACGACTGTGGACAACAATGCCACGCTTCCAGCCCAACCCATTATAGAAACGGACGATAGCAAGGTGCTCACCCCCTCCGCTATATTTGCAGCTCGTCTATATTTTTTAGCATTTACCCTCCGAGTTTCCCCGTCTTGTTTTAGAATCTGCTGTGTCTCGACGATATTTTTCAGCCTGAAGTTTGACGGGGTCAAACTCCTATCCCCCAATTACAATGCTCGATTGGGTGTTGAAACAGGATCGGCAGGTTTTGGTTGTAGGTTCAACGGTATTAAATGTTCACAATATTATAACAGTGGAAGAATTCGCTGGGTTAGCGATTTTCGTAACAAAGTTAATAACACTACCTTCGGAAACTCTAATTGGATTGGCACCGGCGAACAAAACCATCGCTGACCTCTGTCCAGCGAGTTTAGTGACTCCAATCGCCCGTTCTTCCCCCATCCAGTGTGAGATTTACGGTGACCGCGCCCACAGATTTACCGATTAACCAAGCAGACCGCCATTCGTAGAAGCGTACCGGGAGTTGTCATGACGTATCCCCCATATATATTGCTCGCTTTGGCGCCAAATGAATATTCATAGATCCCCTCATTCAATGGGCCCTGGGGCCCGAGCAATTTAATAGTCCTATATTCATCTACATATTATAGTATTAAAGGGATGTATAAAGTTTGATGACTGTAGCTGATAAGGTGTTGAAGTAACGTGTGTTTGTTTGTTGGGGTTTAACGGCCTAGGCTAGAGTAGATAAGTACACGTAGTCACTTAATCACTTATAATGTACACTATATTACATGGGGAACACACAGGAATACATGACACATTGATATGCGAACATCACTGTACTGTGCATGATACTATTCAATTACTACAAGGTTGTAAGCCAATCGACTGTTATACTTAACGCAACTTAAAAGCTATAGACGAATAAACTCAGTATGTGGTATCTCAATGGTCCCGTAGTGGACAATAGTATGAATGCACACGTACTTTGATGATCGCTAATCAAAGTGAAATAACATACAAGTATAACATGGCAGAACGAACATTGGAGGACAAATGACAATCATCTGAGCTACCCCAGTGCTGGCGTATCTCAATAGATAGTGGTAACCTCTGAGTATCAAGGTCCCAATGTCTACCTCACCCGCAGTATGAGGTCTAGTCAACAATATGGCTATAATCCAACTTCAAGTGGATTAATCCATAAACAATATATGTAGTCTTACTACAATCCTTTAGCCATGATATGCCATGATAGGAGTATTACCATACACTATCAATGTATACATGTGTATTGCCTATGCAATATATTTCCAAAGTATGAATGTCAAAGTCAAAGCCGGATGTGGTTACATCACATGATAGTCAATAACGATAATGTTCCGGAAGCTGGTACCGGAAGTAAAGTTCCAAAGGTAGTATTATTTCCGGAAATGGTGGACCAGATGTAAAGTTCCTATGGCATCACTCGACTGTACCAACCCGGATGTGGTGGGCCGGATGTAAAGTATCCATGGTGAATCAATGGGTGGTAATACCGGAATTGGTAGACCGGATGTAAAGTTCCGATATAATACAAAATGGCTAAGACGCCGGGAAAAGTTTCACTTAGGTGACATTCAACTCGGTGGTAGTATAATGATATGATATGTGTGTATGGCGTTTCACTTCACTAAACTATGGCTGTGACTGTCTGCTGAACGCGATGTAGCTATCACACACTGCTCTATAGAGGCCTGTACCCGGAGTTGCTACACACACTGTGCCAGACAAACGTATGGACACTCGGACGACCTGACACTCTGCACTGACTGGGGTCTGCCCTCAACGAGTGGACCAAAACGTCCAATGTTGCCCGCTGGAGCGATCTCAAGAGGCTACAAAAATGAAATGAGTCTCCAATTACTGGACGAATACGCACAGACAGACAGACAGAATGCACAACGGACTAAAACGGGAATCGAACAACGGCAAATCACAGCTGAAATAAAATGTTGTAGGTACATACCAAAATCCTCCGTGTCACTGGTGAATACAGTACTATCTTTCTGTTACCAGAAAATATGTGTCCCACCAACACATAGCGAGACATCGCTTATATATGCACCAGTGAAACCATGCACGGAATAATGAATATGCCTACCCCTCGTTCGACATCTCACATAAATATTACAAAACCGTGGCTTTTTCCATTTCACCCGTGGGTTATATTTGGCATAAATATATGTTCCCACGCCATAAGTTCAACCAAACTAGTGTACAGCCCTCGCAGAATAAATACCATCCCACACTACCATAAATCTGCACACTATAGACCCAGATCTCATAATCCGAAATCTACTCGACTGGTCTCGACAATGCGAAGGTCGCTTTTTGGCCCCGCCAAACCCCTCCATATCGGTCCTACGGCTATACACTCAAATGAGAGTGTAGCACATACTAAACTCAAATATCGTGGTCATTTACGGAAATATCATGACACAAAGCATCACCAGTATGGGATCTGATATATCCGTTTTGGCCAGTACCAGGCTATGCTGAAACACCAACCCGTAGCATACATAACAGGGCAGACCATGGTATGGTCTGCGCTATATACTGGCTTCACCTACAGAAGGTCCCTTATCTGGTGAACAACTGACACGCGGACAAACTCGGCTGGCACGGATAGTGGACATCCGTAATACTAAAAGGGTCTTTTCCGAGCGAAACCAGCACACGCAGTCAACGAGTTCTCTACCACACACATGCATAGTCTGTGGCAAATATGGCGTGACATCAGTAAAACATTGCTCATAAAATGGACGTGTATTTAAATCCGCAAAAAGGACACGCATAAACGTATTTCCACCAATACAACATAAGCCCCGTTATTACACGCACATTGTACATGGCAAATGTACATGCTAAATCACAGGTATGTAAAAATCACAGGTGTGTGAAATCACAGGTATGTGGAATCACAGGTATGTGGAATCACAGGTATATGAAATCAATAGTACCCACAACAATACAAAACAGTGCCACACATCACACATATACAATTATACGGAAATCCAGAATGTACAAGAATGCACGTGTCACGCGACAACTTCCATAAGCTCTGTATGGGCCTCTTCCCGAAATTCGGTTATTTTCCCGCCTAGTTCAATAAGTGCTGCATGATCCTCTTCCCCAACTTGGATTATTTTCCCGCCGAGATCCTTAAGTCCTGTATGTGCCTCTTTGCGAACTTGTGCAGTCGCCGTCAGGACGTCAACTCTAAGCTGTGCTATACTCCTGTGAATCTCGTTCGCGGCCGTCGACATAGTTATATTGATCAGTGATATGGTTTTTCCGCTAGTTAAAACATCACCTGTGTGGTTGGCTCCGGAGTCCCGTCTGGAACATCATTGTTACTCGGATTCTTTGAATTTATATCCGAAATTGTCAATAAATTGGAAGAACTACCTGGTCCGTATATACTCATAATGTTGGTTGTTACAAATTCTATTAGGAAGATGAGTTTAATTCTTTGAATTAATTTGAAATTTCTAGGACGACCGAAATCGGGTAATAGTTCTTCAACTCTCTCGCTTGATCATCAAGAATAGAGACCGTAAATTCGTGGATATGTCCCGATTCCAAAACTTTCATCTCGGGGCGTGGGAAGTATAAGGTCACAGTCTCCCCAAAGAAACAATCACTGGCTTGCACGGTTTTCAGTAATGTGCTGGGAGATCCGTCTACCGTGTTGTACGATGTGTTCACCCGATCCAGGTGCACCCTGAGAGTTTTTGTAAAGGCAAAATCCACCGGAACGTCACCGATGTGCTCACCAGAGACAAACAATCCTTCATTTGCGGAGTATGTCTTTCTAAAACCGAGTCGAGTACACAACGCCGGGGAGATCCTTATCCGGCTGTCTGGGACGATGGTCATTGTTGTGAGCCCGGTAGCCTTCGTGATTGTGAGGTTCACTCTACCGTCAAGCTCTGAGGTGACAAAATCTTTGAGCTGTCTAAAACTCTACAGTCCGGGAGGCAGCTTTACACTTACTTGGCGTCCATCCTTCACATAGTAAAACCCTTCGCTCTTCCCCACATTCTCCCACCCAACCGTGAAGGTGATTGATCTGAGGCCGGCCCGCCGTTTTCCGCAGCAGTTGTCGATTGACTTCTGAAGTTCACAACTCTCTTTTTGAACATTAGTGATAGTAGCAAACATAATAATATCTTGCAATGGATACCAAGGCATTTAGCTTCAATTCAAATGTAAAGTACGCGGCTCGGGGAGTCTATGACACTAAGGCTGGCGCTCCCCGGCTGGTGCACCCCACTATCCAAGTTAGCGGCGGAAAAGGCTTTCAACCCAACTTCCCCGACATCTTTGAACAATATAGGCTGCCCAAGATTACTACCACGGAGGCCGTGAACGGGTGGAAAGCAACACCGATGCAGTTTTGGCAGAATCAGCTCAACTTCGCCGTATGGTGCGCTCTTCGCCGTATGGTGCGCAACAGCCGGATGTGGGGTTTCCTCTCAGGACCATCTGGCCGCGGAAGATCCCTTCTTGAGGGCCGTTTACAACTTTCACGCGTATTACACTATTAGGAGGATTCTCAAAGAACAGATAATCTCTGCCGCAGGACGCCGGCTGGAATCCCATTTCCAGCGCATACGACCGTAGGGCGTTCGAAAGACTATGTAACGAATTTCGGGTACCAAAAGACGTGGACTGGCGCCAGAAAACATTTCCTACCAGCACTGGCCTCGGGGACGTTCTCATTCGGGGCCAGTCCGGGAATTGGACGCAGACTGATTTTAGACACGATCACTCCGGCGACCACATCGTCAGTCGGAACGCCGGGAATTTTGACCCCGCGACGATGACCTTCGGGCCGAAAGTGTCTGGAGGTCGGCACTGTGGCGTCTCATCCTGCTATTGGTTACCTCCGAAACGAGCTCACGTCGATTACATACAGCAGGCTGCTGAGGTCCAGGACAGGTGGGGTACATTTATGTTAGATAAGGGTCTGGGGTTCACGCAGGCCGGGGTTATTCGCCTCAACGACTCCTTTCGCACATACGTCTGGGCCATCCTCGGCGCATAGGCGCAAACGCTCAGTTCTATAATAGGAGTCGGGAAGGCATTTGACGCACAAAAACAGTTCTTGGCAAATGTCGAGGCCGCCATCTCATCTTCGGTGAACCTCTCGGCGGCGATCACGCGGTATCAAAGCGTTTTGAAGAAGGCCCACACCCCAGTAGACTATGTATTTGGAATAGGTATTTATATTGTATATGGCACCGAGCAATATGATAATACGAGACGCCCCGGTTGACGGTTACAATAATCAGATCGTAATCGCCACCGTCAGTCAAAAAATCGGACACAATGGGAACGTGAACACGGGTATCATCAAGCCACCACCAATATGCCCGGGAGTGGAGTTGGAAGTGGAACCGATTTCATAAAAACTCAAGCACCCACCCCACCACGAAGCACACCATCAAGTCCCTTAGGAACTAGTGTCTCGTCAAGTTCCACCTCCGCTCCCGCTCAGGAGCGGCATGTTCCAACTGGTGGACTTGATGCACCAGGAAGTTCCTTCGGAACTAGTGTCACAACCCACGAGGAGGAGAAATTATGGCTCGTCGTTGCCCTCGTGGCGATCGGACTATTCGCGCTTTGGTTTTAGGAACTCTCGGGAGGTTAAAAGTAGGAGACCGGCGATCGCCATGATTAAAGCCCAAGCATTCTGGGCGAGCCATCCGGCCGTTTTCGATAATATAGATAACAAGTAGGAGACGAGACCCCCGAGCAGTCCAGGCAGCGCGGCAGCCGCCTTTCCGGCTAATTTAGCCAGGAGACTGGTGAGGGCTTTTAGATGCTTTTTTACCCACTCCTCCTTGGCTCCGCCGGATGGCCTGGGTGCTGGCGCGGGTGCTGACGCGGGTGCAGCCGCCGCACCGCCAGTGATAGCTAGAACTATGGTCGATATAGTCATGCCGAGAGCTGTGATGATGCTTACTATTGTGACGCCCTGCTCTCTGAGCAGAGTGCGAAGACGCTCACCGAGTGTCGTCTCCTCGTGCAGAACCCTCGAGATTGTATCGCGGATCCGACTTATTTGGGCGTGGTGAGCCTCACGGCAACCTCCAAGCGAGCTGCTCTTTCATCCCGCAACGACCGCAGGCGTTCGGTGATCCGCTCGGTAGATTCTCTATCACCACGGGCTTCCCCAAGTTTTCTTTCTTCTAGCGCGATATGTTCATCCAGCGCCGTGAGTTTGGAGAGGTTATGGACCAATTCGCCCCTGACTGTTTGCATAGCCTTATCGAGTCTCCGGAGTTCGCGAATAGGTAACGGTGGGTCATCCATCGTGGTGAGTATTCCAGCTATCTCGCTTTCGCTGAGCTCCATTGTACGAATAGCGTCGGTGGCTACTCGAGGGACCTCGCTGAGCTCGACAGTTTCTATCGCGGCGGCCGTTTTCGCCATCGTTTCGTCGGTAGAATGTAGGGTCTCTACAGCGCGGGCCGGCATAATTGTTTTACCACGCTTCCAATCTACGAATCCTAGTTCGTCCCTTACGATTTGGCCACCGCCCCGACTTCCAGCAATGGTGCTCAGCGATAGGGGTTTTCCGGTTATTGTGTTGACTATTGGGACATTTGATGCTTTTAGTCGCAACCCATCACGCACATTAAATTCGAACTTGGAGTAGTTGCGGCCGACAGATGGGACCGCACCTTTTTTAGTCAAACTGTTATAGTAGTCGTCTACAGCTGTCACGAGTAATTCCCGACGTATATTAATGGTGTTGGTAGCGCCACCTATTTCCTCGCCGGCTGGTGTCTCTATGAAGGGCGTTTCGTTATCGTTATCATCATCGATGTCATCATCATCGAATGTGTCATCATCATCGAGGTAATCGTCTCGGCCGAATTCGTCCATGCCAATATCGTAACCAGCCATAGTTAACGATGTATTAAAGAAAAAACCATATGGGTTTAATAGAGTTACTAAATATGTCTTCGAGTCAATACGGCCGCAAACTCAATCCATACCGCAGACTGCGGGAGCCCCTTGGGGCGAAATGCGTGAGACAGAGTGTCGTTATTACGAACAACCCATCGACGATCGACCAGAACCAGCAGCTCTTGGTCCGCTTCCCCAACCTCGGAGCTAGCGACGTCATTGTGCCGGGTACTGTTCGCCTCGCTTTCACTATTTCGCTGACGTCGACAGACGTGGACCGAACCGTCGTTCAGAACTTGGGTCGCGCCATCCTCAATAAGACCATGATAAAGATTTCTGGTAATGAGGTGATGTCGATCGACGACAGCGACGTCTACCATTGTTACCAGGACCTGTGGAAGACGGCGCAAGAGCGCGAAAACGCGGTCTATCAGGGTATTGACACCAGCAAAAATAAGAACGTAACCAGACGTAGAATCGGGGCTGGTAACAAGGTAGATAACAACGCGAGTGACAACGCGAAATAATTATTTTAAATAATATATATATTATAATATAGAACGATGTTAGTTGACGAGCTTTATTACGCTTTGATCGATGTAGGCTACACGGCCCTTAAACACCGTTTAACTGGCGCAAAGGGTCTGATCCGTCTGGCCCAAGATTCTCTCGAGACGTGGCGCGAGGACGAACACTCGGCCTCCCTTTTCGTAAAGTGGATGTTAGATTCCTCCGAGATCCTTGAGAACATAACCGGAAGCTGCAGCGAAACTTCCAACAAAGATTTAGTATTGACGAAGCAGTTACATGACGATCTGGCGAGGGCATGTTGGAGACTGCTCGACCTACTAGAATACCTCGCATACGATGGACACGCGCAAGCTATATACCAAACTATCGGTTCGCCTAGCGCGCAAGCTAGCGAACACGTACTACAGCCCCAGCGGCTACTGGAAGGGGCTCGCGGCCATCAAGAACCTCGCGGCGGCGACCAAGGTTTCCGAAAATGCAGCCAAGGAATGGCTCAAGAAGCAGGCCATCTGACAGATCTATTTTCCCGCGCCTCACAATATTCCGCTGCCGAAATTCGACGTGCCGGTGCCGAACGAAGTCCACCAAGCAGACCTCCTGTTTCTCCCTCACGATCGCGTCGGTCGCAAGACGTACAAGTACGCACTGACAATCGATGACGTAGCGAGTTGCGATCAGGCGGCTGAGCCACTGCCCACTAAAGAATCTAAGGAGGTGGCCGAGGCTCTTTCCCGAATATATAAGAGGAGTCCTCTCAAATGGCCGAATCTTCTCCATGTCGATCCCGGCTGCGAGTTCATGGGCGCGGTCTCTCATCTATTGGCTAAACACGACGTTTCTGTTAGACGCGGCCGCGTCGACATCCACCGGGACCAGGGGATCGTGGAGCGTTTCAATCGAACCCTGGCTGAGAGGCTGTTCGGGCACCAATATGCCAAAGAGCTTGTAGACCCTCATACGCGCTCGACCGAGTGGGTGACCAGGCTGCCCGCCGTGGTCTCCGCACTGAACGGCGAGGTGACCAGATTGATCGGTAAGAAGTCCGTAGATACCATGACGTCTAAAAAGGTGACGCACAAACCATCCGCCGTCTCGCACGGGCGACCCGTTGGTTCAGCGGAGAAACGCCTTCCATTGGATGTTGACGTCCGGTATCTCTATCAACCGGGAGAGCTGGAAGGTGGTCGCCGCCGCGCGACTGATCCCGTGTGGTCTCTCAATGTATATCATCTGGATCGATATATTACCAAACCCGATGAGCCCGTGCTCTACTATTTGGATCATGGTCCATCGCGCGGGTTTGTTCGCGAAGAACTTCTTGTGGTGCCTTCTGACACCCAGCTACCCCCAGATCGTCGGTCGTCATAGTCGGTCATACTCTCGTCAGAGTCTTTAGTATTCTCCCCTTTTTAGAGTCCTTTTTTTTTACCTATCTATAGGCTCGGTGTGTACCCCGTCTTCCATCACTCTCCTCTTGTCGTAGTACGCCGACAACCCCAACTTCTCCTGCTTGTACGTCTTCATCACACCGTTAACCATTCGGAATCCCCTGTTCTCCGCCATGTCCCTACCCCCTTCGAGAGCGCTCTTGTACCTCCCCCAAGTCAGATCGTTATATCTCCTCGACATCCCCTTGGCCGAGTGCTTAGAGCTTCCGTCACCGCTCACGTAGTAACACTTGCTGCACAGCGCGATGGCTCTATCTCCCTCGAATTCCAGCTTGAACAGTCCCGGAGTTATGTTGCTCCACGCGTCCCACGCCAACCACTCGGCCCTCTCCTTGTTGAACTTTCTCTTCATCTTCTTTCTCACCACCTTCGCCAGCGTCTTCTCCGACACCGCGAAGTACATGCTGTCAGTGTCCATCTGTATAAGTTCGAAATCTCCGCGATCCACGTACTTGTCCAAGAAGTCGTAGTAGATCTCCAGCATCCGGAGCTTGGTCAACTGATAGACCGCTATGCCACACTGAAATGGTCTGTTGATCACCACTCGAGTCTTCCTGCTCGATATCTCGTAAGCCTCCCCAATCTCCTCCAGGTATTCGAACCACGCCGACCTCAGTGCCCGGTCGACAGTCTTCTCATCCTTCGTATAAGTGGTGTTCATGTGTCTCTCTTGCGCCTCTATCAGCTTTCCACAACACGCGTTGCCAACCAGTTTGAATATCGCCGCCAACACCGCCTTGCTCTTGTCGACGTCCCCCATCCGTCTGGCGCGCTGACGAACCATTGGAACTGTTTGCCGGGTGTGTAGTCTATCACCATATGCACCGCCTTCACGACCAGACCGTGCTCCAGATACCACATTAGCAGCGGGGAGTATATGCTCATCTTTTTGGCGGACTGTACTCCCACAAGCTTTCTCTGACCTTCGACCCTAATCCTCCCGGTCCTGGTCAGGTAGTCCTTCATGTGCTGAAGAACCTCGGTTTCGTCGACTTCTCGATTAATAAACAGCGGCGACATTTCAGAGAACTTGTCTCGCAACGTTTCCGGGACCTCTATATCCAACTCCGCAAATCCGAACCACTCGTCAGTCTGGCCTTCCTCACGAAACGGTCTATATGCGACTGTCTTTCCGGGACGTCCCACGTCCATATCTTCTCCTCCCCACACGGAATGTCCTTCGACAGGGTAGACAGATACAGCGCATTGGCGTCGTAACCCAGCACAGCTTTGCACATCATCTCCTCCAGACTCCCTACCTGACCCCTGATCGTCGACCTGTCAGCCTCGGCGTATCTGGAGAACACTATGGACGGACCACCGACCAACCCCTCCTTCATCATCGCGTAAGTCTCATCCTTCGGCGACCACGGCTCGGGAGTGTCCGCCTTCCCATCGATCGACCCGCGGAGCAGGTAATGAAGGGAAACACCGGGCAGAGACACAGCGTCCTTGAGTATGTCCACGCCTCTCCCCCTGTAGAACTCCGTCATTTTAGTCAGTGCCTCCAGGAACTGTCCGACGTCCAAGTCGTTGTAGTGTCGCAACCATTTGTGCAACGTCTTCATCCCCTTTTCTCGGAAGATCTTCTTGCACTCTTTCCACTAGGACATCGACAGTAGGTACGCACCCTTCAACTGCGAGTACCACTCGGGATAGTCGGGCAGCCCCGGATGGTCGAGTTTTTCTGGGGAATCGAACCACTCGTACGGGAAGTGGGACTTTACCGTTTTACAGTCGTAAGCCTTAACCCACAGGTCGTACGTGGTACCGGGTCCCAGATACTGGATGATGTCGAGAAATCTAAACTCCGGGGTAAACAGAAACATCGTCGTGCTAGCTCTCTTTCCAACCATCGCCTTATTCACGGTGGCCGCCAACTTCTCGACAAGGTACTGCTTGATGAGATTCAGGTCGTACCTGCTGCAGTTGAACCCCACCACCGGGACTTGTTCGATCCACGAGACGAACTTCTCTCGCTGAGGTTTCGACAGCATCTCTATGTCGGTCGGCATATACTTTTTCCTAACCCCCTCCCTGATGACCGTACCTCTCCTCTGCAGCTCGGTCACGAACTTCTCGACCAGCGTGTCGGGATCTCGTTCGCAGATGTGGGTGATCCCCTCGTGCATCGTATCCCCCAACGACACCGATATAGGGACGTGCTCGACCTCGAAGGTCAAGTCTTAGGTGGGGCGCGTGGTTTTCGACTTGTCGAGATACGCCTCGAAGCCGTAGACTATCTGGTGAGGGTACAGAGTCGTCTCCTCCTCGCGCGGCGATGGTGGATAGTGGGGATTCCCCTCATTCAACCACTCGCACTCCCACATCACCACCAGCTCGTAACCCGCCTTCCTTATCTTGGCGTCTTTGATGTTCGTCCTCTTGTACAGCGATCTCGCGTTATCTCTCCTACAATGCCTCGGACACCCGTGCCAGTAGCATCCGTGAAACTGAAACACGGTCTTGGTCTCGTGACAGTAGCCGTCGACCGGATCGCCGGCCACCCACCTCTCGCCGCCATGACCGCAGTCGGCGTGATGTATGCGCTTTCCCACCCTCCTCTTCTCTGCTCAACCATTGAATCGACATCTCGCTCGCTGATCCCTTGGGATAGAACGCCTTCTCGTATGCCGACTGCGGTCTCTCTACCCTCTTACCTGGACATATCACCACGGTCTTCCCACCCATGCAGGTGGTCGCGTGCCTGTGCATGTGACACGACTGTGTGAACCGTTGTTGACATCCGGTGCATCCGTACTCATTCGTCATCTTGCGGAGGTTCGTTATGAGGAACGAGTGACCTCCAAACATTCCTATTGTCATGATCTTCTCCCCTACCGCATCGTAGTTTGCCGGAGACTTCATGAGGTACCGCACTCCGTCGTCGGTGGGCTCGTATACACGAATGCCCAGCTTGAAGTGCTCTTCGACCTTCCTAATATCGTCCAGGGGGATTCCCTTGCTATCCGGTCCGTTATCGTGACCGAGGTATTCGTGAGCCAGAACTCGTGCCTTCCTACAGCACCCGTCGGGTCTCCCTCCACCGTGGATGGCTATGCACCTAAACAGACACAAGTAGTCATCGTACGTGTCGACGGAATACATTCCCTTTTTCTGTCTTAACCAATCGGGGAGTTTTCCCGCTCCCATGAGAAGTTGTTGAGCGTCGATGATCATCTTCACCTCGACCGATATCCAACGAACGAAGGTCCTTTTTGTGTTTGGTCTATCGACTTTGTCGATGTCCATTCGACCTTTCTCTCTATCGGTTATCCAACTGTCAGCTTTGGCGATCTCGTTTATCCACGGACTACCCTTTGATTGTTTGTGATAGATCATCGTTTCGTCGGTCTCGATGTTGCTAATACGATACGAGCACGAATACCTCAGATAAAATGCCGTGGACATCTCTGGACGAATTTTATCCATTATCCGATTGGCAATCTTCCCGTCTACCCCCCCCCCCCCCCCCCACCCCTCTCGAAGGTCCAGACTATCTTCCTCCTACCCCTATCAACAGTTTCCATAACTTCGGCATATTCGGCGAGAATCCTTGGACCCTCTTCAACCAAATCTCTGGCGAGCTCTCTCCTACTCTTAGGAGGTCTCCCCACCAGACTTTGATAAATCTTATTGTAGATCGCCTTGTATAGTGGTTTTCTGCGTGCACTGTGATCTTCTTTTACACGCTGCGCGTAAGAAGTGGCGGGCAGACTGGCCGTCGTCTTATTCTCCAATTTCTCGGAGCGATTTTCTGGGTCGGCAGGCAGTTGTCCGGTCAAAACCGCACGCCGCAGCCTCTCCTCGCGAACGACGGCTCGCGCTTCACTTATCCTATCTGCTATAGCTTTCTTGAGTCTCAAACCTCTTAGGGAAATTCCCCAACTCTTAGCTTGCTCTCTCGTTTGCTTTATGGTAGGCATTATATTGTGAGTATAACCAATGGATAACTTATCTCTAATAGGGTGTAAATTGTTGATATTTATGACAGATTGTTGTATATGCTGAGTATAACCAATGGATTTCTTATCTCTAATAGGGTGTAAATTGATGCTAGGTATGACAGATTGCTGTATTATACTGAGTACAACATAGAGATTCTTATCTCTAATAGGGTGTAATCTCGTAGATAACTTCTCATACGGTCGAGAAAGTATAATGGTTGCCGAAAAATAATTCCCACTCTTCTCATCCATACCGTGATAACAGTGGGGGAAAATCCAAGTAGTATATGAGAGTCAACAATGATACAAGTTTCATGTGGGAGTCGCCGCGCGTAGTGGGTGACTTCCATAGAAACTTGTATCAGTTTAATCTTCATATACTACTGCCTGTTCTTTTTTTCAGCCATTGACATTTAAATCAGCTTGTATACACATACTCGTCATAATGTAACTCATTTTTGCGCTGTTTTATTAAACATATGACTATATCTTTGTGAAGTTCGATTGCTACTTCAGATACTCATGTATTTATAATTCACTCTAGTGTCAATTTACATTTCGCCAGCTGTCTTCCAACGTGTAGACCGGAATCATGTCGACACACAATATATATGTTACTCACGTTGGATGGATTATATCACCCTGTCTTAACAGTGCATTCCATGTTTCTTTCTTTGTTATCATTATCAGCGAAATGTGGAGATGCAATAACGCAGAACAGTGTTAATGATCTACCTACATGTTGTGGGGTTCCTGAACTCGTTCCTGCCAGAAGGGCTGATGGACTACTTAATCCGATGGATAGACCCGCTACCACCTGTCGCCCAGCAAGTGATGACGTGACTCTAGAAATGATGGCCGCAGGGTGTACGGTTTAGAGATATGCCATTGGAATTCAGCTATATGAGCACTCCGATAATTATGTGTATGTGTGCTTTACAATTATAAACAGAACTCATTATATCTAGAGTTAAACTACAGTGAATCCAATATGAATTCAGATAATTATTCTAATGGCTGTTCGGTTTCGATTTGTTCTACTCACATAGGAATAATATGTCGCATGGATTGTACAACTCGCCTACTTATGCTTATAAACCAACAGTTGGGTCATTTGCGGACAACATACAAAATGATTGGTTAAATATAGGGGTTTGCCTACGTGCTTTTGGTAGTCAACACGATTGCTACGCTGACCATAATAACTGTCCTCTACAAAGTGGCATCTAGAGCTATTTTTTTCTCGGCTATTAGCATCAGCCCAAAATCGCCTATCTGCTCAAAAATACACTTTACCTCCCACTCAAATAAAGAAAAAAATTGATGCTATTTTTTTAATTTCGCCGGCAAACTTTTGAGTAATCTGACCTGCAATGTAATATTTTGACGGTGAAAGCGCTAAAAATGGCGGAAATCCAAGATGACCGCAAATATAAAATTTGCCAAATCCGGTAGTTTATTGTGCTTAATGAAAATACGTTTAGGGATTTAAAAACTGAATATACACTCAATTGATGTGCATAGCAATTGAGAATTGTGTTATGTTGAATATTGCAAAAATGTTTATATTTGGCGGCCATCTTGGATTTCAGCCATTTTGAGCACTTTCGCCGGCAAACTTTTCAGTAATCTGACCTGCAATGTAACTGGCATAGGTATATATGCCAAAAATAGCATAGCACTTTAGGGAGTTAGCCCCATTCTTACACTATCCCCTTTATTGAGGGAGTTAGCCTTCTTTTCTACCGATAACTTCAATATAAGCGGATCAGTGGAGATAAGAACACTTTCACTGGTTCCTTCAAATGTTAGACGGCGTGTATTATACGTATGCCAGAAATAGAGAAATGATGGCCATCAGCGTGACATTGAGTCCTGTATTAGTGGCGCCTGATGTGTGTTTGGACACAGTGAAGGCCCGCGTGTTATCGAGGGTGCCGTTGTTGTTGGCGGGTCGAATGCCCAGCAGGTCCGCCACCAGCGGGTAGATGTCCACAGAGTTGAAAGTGGTGGCGGTGTTGTTCTGTCGGATGTTTGGTCCTATCGCATAGAATATGGGCTTCATGCTCTGTAGGCGGTTGTCGAACCCGTACGCTCCCTTCTCCGTATTTTGACGTCCCGTTGCGGTCTGCAAACGGCGTGATGATCAACCCCGATAGTACACCAATAACATTATGATATTACTAATGCGTGAAGCTTGTACAAGAATTGGCAGTGCACATCTTCGCTTGATATTGGAACTAATCCCATTGGTGCACTGATTCCTTCATTACATAAATAAACTACATTCCTAAGTTATATCACGATACATTCTTTTTCAAAATTGTCATTTGTTACTTAAATTGCAATATAAAATCTATTTTAGAGAAAATAAAATGCTTTGGAATCCGATTTTTCATCCTGTATCCAGATTTCAACTGTGTACACCGATACTCACTGTATCGTTCGTCATTCCATCAATGACACACTCGTGGTGTTTCCAACAACGTATACACCCCATATGGCCACATATGAGTTTAATAAATATCATTTTAAATTATCGCTTATGCAAGATCATCCAATTATACTACTACTGCACAACCCCCTGCGTTAATCTTCTCTACTTAACAACGTTTCTGAAGACATACTGGCAATGTCAGCTCGCAATCAAGCAGTTTGATTGTCTGAGCCTGAGCTGTAACACAGCTTAAGCTCAGAAAATCAAACTGCTTGATTTCAAGCAGAATTGTGAAGCATTTTTAGATAAATATATTGACATCATTTGCAAGATTAGCGTAGGCGGTAGTGTTCCAGGCATTGTTACCATAGTTACCATTATAATCATCCACCCCTCTTCCGCCACACATAGTATCGGCAGGATGCGCCTGTTGTCGTGGTAGTGCCAGTGGTCCGGTATGTCCGCCTTCCGGTACGTGGTCACGTGATCGATCTTGGTCAGGTTCGCGTACAATTCCTCTTCCATCTCATCAACGGCTTGAATGCCGGCAACTGACCCCGCATCGGGCATTCTCAAAATAGCCGAAATGTCAACAAGTTTCGATAGGTCAATAATGCGATTGTTAAGGTCAACTTTTGTCATTCCGTGGTCGCTGGTTACTATGGAATTCACTGTGTCGAATAGTCCATGCGCCTCGAACTGTTGGACAATGTATCCCAAAAGCGTATCCATATCTGCCACCTTAGCATGGATTTCTGGGGAGTCGGGACCGAACAAATGCCCCGTGTGGTCCGGTTCATGAAAATACAGCATAGCCAGCCTGAGGTCGATATTCAGACTGTTGTTTGATAACCAGCTCACAACCGTATCCACCCTTTGTTCAAACGGGACGCTCTCCTTGTACGGGAACCAGATATTCGGACGAAGACCCCGGATGATCGCTTCACTAGAAGTAGACGGCACTCTTGAGCCCGTGTTTCCTGACAGTAACCCAGATAGGTTCGCCGCAATCCCACCACCGTGTTTCCTTGGTGCCCATCCCGAACGTGGCGTTGAACATCGGATCGTACATGTGGTTGGCGATTATCCCATGGCTTTCCTCGTATAGACCTGTAATAATGGAAGGTTCTTGTAATTGGAGTTATCCCCCTGTTTACGTCTTACGCTGATCCTATCAAATTGAAGTGATCAGTGGAACAAGGGGGCTAACTCCATGAGGGAGTTAGCCCTGCTTGTTCTACAGTGGGGTCAGCGTGTAGGTGCACACACGAACGAACACGACAGGTTGGTTCCAACCTGTCGTGTTCATTCGTGTGTGCACTTACACGCTGACCCCACTGTACTTGGTCCCTTCGATTGAAAGTAGCCAGTGGAATAAAGGGGCTAGTCCCCCCATGTAGTTAGCTCCCGTCTTCCACAGACACCTTTAATTTTAGGTGTGACTGGTGAAATTGGGATTATGGCATTGGTGGTCCGTCTAGCTTCGTACAGGCCTGTAGTGATTGACGGGGCCAATGGAATAAGGAGGATAACTCCATATTTAAAGACGTCATTTGAATACTTACAGTATGGGAGTTCACTCCTTTATGCAGTTAGCCACATTCGTCCACTGATTCATTCAATATGATGGGAACAATGGAGTTAGTGCCCTTCTTCCACAGACTACAGACACCATCAGTGTGTATGTGGTGGGTGAAATTGGTCTTATGATATTTACGGCTCCTCTAGCTATTCATACAAACCTGTAATAATTGATGGAATCAGTGCAACAAGGAAGCTACCTCCGTCATTGATGATATATCCCCTTGTCACTGACCCGTTCACTTACGGCTTTGCCTGGATATACAGAAATTATGGTATTTATGGCAAGTCTAGCTTCTGTAGCCGATTTCATCAAAATTGCAAAGTATACTTATCGCGCAAAGTATACTTTGAGGCAGTAATCATTTATTTTTCCCGAGATGCATTACTTCATATAGAACTAACGACTGCATATGTTTGATGATTGAAATAATGCAGAATTATTCATAATGGCTGTGATAATGTAATAAATTCAGTATAATAAAAATTAATAAATTTATCCTTAAATTGAAAATTTCTCCCTCAAAGTATACTTTGCTAGATAAGTATACTTTACATTAATTTTATTCAAACTGGTTGCAACGTTATTTTTCACGAAAAGAATACCATCTCATCAATATGCACAGAGAGACAACATCCATCAATGTCTATATAAGGCCAGTTTGCTAAACGCCTCACGACAGCATCATCTGAACTGTGAAACAATTTTAGAAACACATCACTTGTCTTCATATTTTGATCGAATCGTTCGACCGTTGCGCTATACGCAAGCATTTACGAGACAACGACGTTAGATCATGGGTGGCCGGATTTGCTCAGTAGGTAGAGCGTCGGACTGCGGATCGGGAGTCCCCTGGTGGTTCGATCGGATGGGGACTTAAATAGTAGACAAAAATGCCATCTTGTGGTAAGTCAAACAATTTATAATTTTACCTGTTGGACAATTATTCTTCAAGCAATGTCATTGAAATAATATGTCTGCATCATAAATAAAATTAGCAGATGAAAATATACCTTAAACGCATGATAGTTCTCAATCAAGATGGCTGGCATTGAAGCAAGTAGGAATCAACTCGAAAGGAACAATGTCAACCATATTCATCCAATTTAATTCAAAGAATGATGTTGGTGAAAGGTTCCTTATTATGTATGTAAATACTAACTTCATGTTCAATTTAATGTGTTGACATTTTTCAATTTACTAAATAATTCAAAATGGCCACCAAAATTGCAAAGAAGACAAACTTAGCCTATGTAGTATATCAACTCATTCAATGGACGAGGTGGTGCAATTCTATCCACTAGGCTATCACAATGATAATGTTCGATACTAATTAGAGTAGCACTAATCAGTTTTCTCCATATGTGTTCAATATTGTTTTACTGTCATCAAATGCCAAAGTTCAACGGTCTTTAAATTTAAATTTAAATGATTCTAAAGTACTGTCAAACCATGTTTTTCATGAACTAAATGGCAAATAAAACATAAATAGCAGACGACAAACTCTAATTCAGCACGGTACGGGTTAATGCAGTAAATACGGAAGTGTATATATGTATGTATCGGACACTATAGTTAGTAAACCTTTCTGATACACAAAACGAAGCATTTTGATTGGCTAAAGTTCGCTTCGAATTCCGGATAAAGTTTTATATAACAGTTGTATATATTACCTCCAATCTGGACACCCTGTGGACTTCCCAGGGTGTCCGGTTTGGAGATATTCCACTGTATAGTGAAACCGCTAAACCGAACACCCTCGGTGGAACCCAAGAGTGTTCGGTTTAGAGGTTCCAGAATAAATCAGTGATATGAGCACTTCACGACATATCTGTGAGCTTTGAACTCATGAATAGGCAACATAATTAGATATAAATTTCAGCGAGACGAAACGAAATTAAACTGACAGACGGAGGTTGTTTTTTGTGTCCGGATTCGAAAAACTGTACACAATTCCGACACCTTGTATTGGATGTGTAAGCATTTCATACATTGACAATGGAAGTCTTGGAATTCACATTTGCAGTGACAATACTGCTAGTTCGTCACATCCTCACCACGTTTTTACTGTTTCTACACGTCGCCATAGCAACAGCAGTATACGTTTTGCTTGTTAAACGACGAAGGATGAACGCTAAAAAGATCAAAGGTCAAGGTCAAGGCGTTTTAATAACAGGCTGCGACTCAGGTATGTTACATACGACTTAATACCAGCTGTCTGTGAAACAAAGGAGTTTTAAAAGTTATGTTGGTACCTGTCATGTTTTATTCATTTTATTGTTTATGGGAAATTACTTTTAATACCAATATTACATAACTACTTTGCAATGTATATTTGGATTATTTTCAGCACATTTCCAGAACGATAAACGGCTGTATTTTATCCCAGTTTAAACCTTAGAATGCAAGAAACGTAAATTGACGCCTGCTGCTTTTATTTTATTGATTTATTTATTTGTTTACCATCTTTCTCAATAAAAACATGGTTTGACAGCACTTTAGAATCATTTCAAATGGAAATGATTTTAAAGTGTTGTCAAATCATGTTTTGATGAGAAAAAATGGAATATAAAAATGACAGCACACGATCAAATTTAATTCATCAGTGTATTGGTTAAAAGCATGTTTTAATCTTTCACACCAGGCATTGGTCACGCGACCGCCCTGCGTTTGGAGAGTCTCGGATTCACGGTTTTTGCCGGGTGCTTGTTTCCGTTCGGCGACGGAGCCAAGAAGTTACGGAACCAAGAGTCCGAACGCATGCATGTTGTCGACCTCGACGTCACCAGCGATGAGAGTGTCAACCAGGCGCTTGGTTTCGTCGCCGAGTTCTGCCCCTCCCGAGGTATTCACACAGCGGAACCTCTTCAAACCGGACACCCTAGGTCCCCACGGTGTCCGGTTTGGAGATGTTCCACTAAAAATAAGACATTTTAGTGTTTAATGGCACATTCTAGTGTTTTGCAATCATGAAATGTCATTGTAATCAGAGATACATGACATCGAAATGACATCGAAACACATGTACGTTAAATGTCCATATTCCACCCCCCCCCCCCCCCCCCGAGTGTCCGGCTTATATTATTTAGATTTATTGCGTTCAAGATTATGTCCCTCCGGAGGTATGCATAATATGAAAATTGAAGAAGTAATTACCCTAAATATTCGGACAACATAACAAATTGCTGTAAGTATCCTAAACCTTGAACAAGTTTATTCTGTTGTCCAGTGAGGCGTCCAATACATGCTGACAAAATGGCAAACAATGCAAACCCTGATCAGCCGGGCCAACGTTATTGCTGCATTGGGGGGGGGGGGGTTCCCAAAATCAGATCGGAATATATATTCGGCCTTGAAATTAGAATAACCTGATCAGGTGCCAGGTCCATACCATACCAAAGTCACTTGGCCCCTTCCCCTAAAAGTAATACCGGTAGATTACTCTTATAAGGGGTATTATCACCAGATTCAATCCTCAATACACGAAAGCCAAAGACGTACCTGACGGTCAAACCAGGTATTCGGCACAGGCGGAACACTCGGACTTAGGACCAAATACTTGGTTCATTTGAAAAACGTTACCCCACCCACACATATCCATACACTATACATTACAGCCTTTTCAAGGTAGGCAACAGCTTCGCAAAAAATGCCGTATTTACGGGCTCGCTCAAACAGCACACATTTCTTCTGCGAACGTATGTCTCTGGTAATCGATAAATGTCGTAGGTCTTCAAATATATTCACTTCAAGCATCTGCTTTTAGAATTTCGTTAGTTCGGGCGATAATTGTATGTCCGAATAAATGTCACACATTTTTGTGGGCTGTGGATGCATACATTACGTGTTAAATCGGGCCGAAGTGCCATTATATCTGTATTAATATATTACCTTAGATGCAAGTCAGCAGAAAAGAATCGAAACTTGTTGTGTTTAGCGATCCCGAAATTAACCCTTAGACCGTTACTCACAACAATTGTCGTCTGCTGTTGCTTTTATATCTTGCCTTATGTCTCAATAAAAACATGGTTTGACAGCATTTCAGAATTATTTCCATTGGTTGTGCTGTCAAGCCATGTTGTTAATGATTCTAATGTGCTGTCAAAGCATGTTTTTGATAATAAAAATGGAAAATAAACAGCAGACGACAAAAAACAATAAGATAGCGGTCTAAAGGTTAAGGAATTTTCACAAACTCTTGTCTACCTTGAAAAGGCTGTAATGTTTAGTGTATGGAAACGGGTGGGTGGGGTAGCGATTTTCAAATGAGCCAAGTATCGGGTCCTCGGTCCGGATTCCGGTAATGGTGAATCCCGATCGTTAAATTACCCATCCCATGCCCCCAACCAACCACCACCATTTAGGTAAATGAGTCCAGAGAACTTCCAGTAAAGTCGAGGAGATTTGGGTTTTTCAAATTCCTGGCATCTGAGAATTTGCTTTGCTCACAGCATCACGCGGATAGGAAAACCATTGCTATTTGTGTTACCTTCACGCGGAACTAGGACCAAGATACTCCTACAAATATATTTACGGATGAAACATATACATATCGTGTAACTGTGACTGGAGAAATTGGGTTTAAGGGATTTGTAACAAGTGTAGCTCCTGATCAAATAGCACTCTCCTAGTTGTAGACTGAAAACGATCTATATTGCTTGTTATAAATATCAACGAAACGTCCGTTGTGATTTTTCTAACAAGCAATATAGATTTGAGGAGTATAATATAGATTTGATGGAATGGCGTAAGATATACACTGGTTGCAAAACCCATGTCCCATTTATTCAGTCATAGCCACATATCGGCAGAGGTCTAGCACCAATATGAGACACGCCATGCGAGTTTGTACCTACGGACATCTGCGATATTTAATGAAATATATTGACAGAACATGGGATATCTTCCGTAAATGACATGCGTCCGATGTCCAGTTCAGAAGTTGACACAATTTTCCGAGTACATGCGGAATATAATTCAACTTTTGAAGTCATTTACGGAAAGATTCATGAAATAACGCAGTTGCCAGAAGGTACATAATCACATGGCTCGCCTCATATATATCCATATCCTACTCACAGTACACCGTCAATTTGGCGTCATGCGTCAGACCGCTACAGTACATGCGTCCGATGTCCTAACTAGAAATGTGGTCTGTCGGCACACGAATGCCCCCGCTGGCAGCCAGAGAAAACGAGGCACATTTGAAAACACAGAGAGCCAGAGAAGCGTGTATTTGTCACAGCATGAAGACAGACCCATCTGAGCAATGGGTGTGTGAAATATCAAGCAGATCCATGCAAGGAAACATACATTATAGGACACTTACCTCAGTTTCGAACGCACCAAGTATGTGACCTTGACCCTGGGCTTAGTGGGCTTAGCGGGCTTAACGGACGATCGCGGATTTGCCATATGGCGGTAGAGGACCATTGAAGCAATGCGTTTGTGAAATATCAAGCAGATCCAATTAAGAAAACAGACATTATAAGACATTTACCCGAGCGTTAAGGTTTCGAACGAACCAAGTATGTGACCTTGACCCTTGGCTTAGCAGGGGCGAGACGATCGTGGAATTGTCACAGGCTGGTAGAGGAGCAATGCATGTGTGAAATGACAAGCAGATCCGTGTAAGGAAACAGAAATTAAGAGACACTTACCCGAGCGTTAACGTCCCCCACCCTCACCATTCGGCGGCAGGGGCAGTACATGATTGTACAGGAATACATACAATATAGCCGATTGTTTCCATCGAATAGTTGCATAATCACCATCTTTGAAGTTACAAAGACATGCTACAATACATTTGCATGTGCAGAACTACTGGCAGTTGTAAACAACGCGGGCATCAACATTACGGCGGACGTCGAGTTGGCTACCATGGAGATGTACAAGCGCGTGGCGGAGGTCAACCTGTATGGCATGGTCAGGGTCATCAAGGCGTTCGCTCCAATGATTAGACAATCCAAAGGTATGTAATAGTATATGTATGGTTTCGTTTCCCTTGCATTGTTTTATCGGTATGTTCTGAAGCCTTGCACAAACCAGATGTAAATCAGTATAATACTTTAGTTCGTTTACAGTGCCTGTCCATTTGAACTTGCATTTGTATATGTATTGCACATGTTGCAGTGACGGACCATGGTCAATAAATACATTACATATACATAAAAGAAACAAGAAGTGAAAAAAAGAAGCTACATATATGTGTACGCCCTCTTGTAACACATTACCGCGAACCCTGTGTTTTAACAACGGACTCTCAAGAACCGGTTTATATCAGTGCCGCCTATTGCAGAAGTTAGGCAAATGTTAGCGCTCCGCAACAATGTATTGCAGTATGTCAATGCATTTTCAAGCTATGGATTATTTGGTTAAAAAAAAATCTGCATTTTGTTTCTAGTCGTTAGACATCGGGCATTTTTGTTCCCCAATGACGTGTCAGCTGGAACCGTTTCATATCTTCGCTGACAAACAGGTGACCGGCTGGTAACTAGTCAAAATAACAGGACGTTTTCGCGTGACATTCCACGAATATCAGCCATCATAAGCTTAGCGATGACATCATCGATTCGAAAACATGGCTTCCCGAGAAATTATAGAAATGTCGGGGAGATTGAATTGTCTGTCGTGACTAGAGAAAAATGCTAAATTGGAGTGAACAAAATAGTATATAGCTCGAAAACGGATTGACATAGGGCACCTGGGAATATATCATTGCGGAGGTCTAACATTTGCCTAATTATACTAGTAAAACAACAATTAGCTTATTTTGTTCTCACTTATTGATGCGTTCAAGTATATTTAATGTATTTATGAACATTGATCCGTTACTGCAACCTGCGACTTATTGTGGAATGTTCTATTATCGAACATTTTGAATGGTTGTTTAATAGTTACATGTACATAATACGGAAATGTGTATCTGTGTCCGGTTAGCTCAGTCGGTTAGGGCGATGATTTCGTTTTCCAGGTTGGGTACGCATTGCTGAAAGATCATTTAAAACAATACTTATATTGTCCACCTATTGGGATTCGAGGGAGCGTTAGCGAACGCAGCACTTAATTCCTTAAACATTCAATATTTGAGCAATAACTTACTTATAATTAACCAGGTATATAATACTACGCTGAATTACATGTTTTCGTCTGCTGGAAATGCTTTGTTTTCAATATTTCTCTACAAAAACCTGTTCTGACAACGCATGAGAATCGTCTCCAGTGGAGACGATTCTCATGTGCTGTCAAAACCAGTTTTTTGTTAAGAATTAAAGCAAAAATGAAAAACAGCAGACGGCAATTTCCGTCTCCAGCGTAGGAAGGGTTAAATCTGGTAATAATAAATATGTAACGTATTGGGGCTAGATCTTGTAATATGTGAACTAAGTGAAGTGCGATACTGGCCAGCCATTGGCTTAGAATGTAGGGTGAATTATAAACACAATTCGTGTCGCATTCAAATGGCGGCATCCATGTACAGCACCCCATGCGCAGGTCGATTTGTGAACGTGACGAGTGTGAAGGGCCGCCTGGCCGTCTGCCTCGAATCCACATACACCATCACCAAGTGGGCGGGAGAGGCCCTCTCAGACATCTTACGGCGCGAGATGCGCCGCTTTGGGGTCAAGGTCGTCACGTTCGAGCCCGGTGACTTTGGCGGACGAACGGGCATGTTCAGTCCGGAAACGGTAGGAATTAAGCATGTACTGCAATGGGGGTGGGAGGCGGGGGGATGCCCGAAATCAGAACAGAATATTTGCATTAAAAAAAAGAAAACAGCGAGTAACAAGAAATAATCATAATCTGTCCACTTAAAAAATGGTTAAAATCGAAACTCAGCAAATTGTAGAGGGGAACATCCCGCCTATATCCATTCCACAGGTGGAAGAATCGGACATATGACACCAAAAAAAATGCCTATTAAAAAAAATCCCATTACCCCACCTACTTGGTCTCGTACATTACCATCTTCTATAAAGCAAGGTGGATAACATTGTGGCCATTATAGAAAGAGCCCTCTCGTTTCCGACTCGCACAAACACAATACACATCGATTAACTGTATGATTTCTGTCTCTGGCAATCGATAAAGTTATTAGGTGTGTGAATATATTCACTTGAAATCGCTGTTTCCAGCATTTATTCAGTTATTCGCATTTTGTATACCCCATCCAAAGCGTAATTTGCGTGTACGAAAGAATCTCACACAGAATCGGAAGCCGTCCGGCGTGGATTATCTGTCATATTTGACCAATAACTGATAGCCAGCTCCAACTAAAGTCGTCCACCATGACCATATACATTAGCAACTCCAACAATACAAAGTTCGTCCAATTGTGATCGTTCATCGATCTAAAAAACACCCTTTTTTTACTACTTTCATTCATGATTCGCGTACTATCAGATTATGTCTTCCGGAATCCCGAAATAGGTTGAATGACGTCATCACAGTTTAGATTTAGCCAATCAGAGATGTTCTTTGCATAGACGCTTCCGGTTGTATTATGGAAGATGATGCATTGACCCAGTTCCAGATAATGAACGAAATTAGACAAAAATGTGTTTTTTTAGATCGGTGAACGATCACAATTGGACCGATAATTACGGAAGCCTATTAGGGCCATTTTGTCTTAGTACTTATGTATTACGTATTATGTCTTACGTATTACGTCTTATGTGTTAGGTATTAGATTAGAGACAAAGCGGGAATTTAATAAGAAATCTCATAAGTAATCATGATGGCGGACGATCGAGCAGCAAGCGTTACAGAGGAAGATGAGGTTAAATCTACAGATGATGTAAGTATATTCAACCTACACACATGCACATTGCTTTATTATTTGTTATGCGTGTGCTTTTTTATGCTAACTTTCAGTAATAACCGTTTTGGTTCGAAAACGTGTACGGTTAATGTACGTTTAGACCCGGGTATTTGGTATGGGTAGGTATTTATTCCAATCTGATTAGCTACAACTCTGATCACTCTCCGCACATATATGTAGGCCTAGTTAATTATTAGTACACAGTCAGGCCCATACGCAGAGGCGGTGCCCCCCCCCCCCCCATCCCCACCCCCCTAACCAACCTCCATCGAGGTCCATTTCTATTTAAAATGTAGATCGCTTATGCATCAGTGAATGATGTAAATCCCCCTCCGGGGGAATAGCGGGACTTATATTATTGTCAATTTAAAGAAAGCCCCGGTAAAAGTCCTGCACTGCGAGGCAACATGGTCTGTGAAATGCCCGGTAAAATGCCCCGCAATGCCCGGGGGCAATTTGGTTTGTAAAAGTCCATATGCCCGCGGTAAATTTTTATTCTTGAATTATAAAATGCTTGCGTCATCTAGCTGTTGTTTACAGTCATAAATGTGAACATGGAAGTCGACATTGCACTTTATGATAAAACAATAATTTACAATATGAGTTTTTATGATATATTATGCATGATAAAACGTATCAGAAAAAAATAGCACATATTTTGTCAAATTTAATTTACTTTAGACCCGACTCACATAATGCAGTGATATCTAAGAATTAATTATAAGTTATCAAATACTGTCATTTGTTTTGAACACTAATATGGCAAACTTATGTCACATATGTTTATTATCATGGAATAATTAAAATGATCCTGAAAATGTAGTAAAGAACATGACTACCGCAGGTATATGAGAAGCAGCTGATGATGACGACGGGAATGGGTCACATCTTGAATGAGGGGTTTGGATAATTTTGTATAGTCTATTCAGTTGAATATTATTAAATAAGTGCATGGCACATGCAAAAACGTGTAACTGCAGATTTTGTTACATTTATGATGTTCATTTCGTCTTTAATTAACCGCGAGAGCTTAAGTACCGCGGGTATATGAACCTAGAGTAATTAGTTACATAAAAAAGCAATTTTTCGCTATTTTGTGACTTTTCTGCCTTCAATTTTTGCAGAAACACTTAGCCATTTGTTTGCGTCTAAAAGTTTGTACAAGCTTCGTAATCATGGTATAACTTATAACTAGGTATAACTTTAATAATACTTGACGGATTGCTATAAAACATTATTTTGAAAATTTTCCAATCTGTGTTATCACTGATAACAATTGTAATAATGTGATATATTGTTTCAGTCCAATACTTTTTTTTTTGTTTAATTCATTTTATTGACAACAATTTGGATCCGATATCAATGGCACAGTTGCCGTGATATTATTGATTGCAAGTAGATGGAAATGTGCTGGTATACCATATACATCAATGATCATGTAGTTGTTGGATTTGTTTACAAAAATAAGCGTTAACAGACAGACTCGAACATGTAGTGTAGCACGATCCGGGTCTATGCTGTGTATTCCATTAGCTACAACAAACCATCGGTGCATGCGGTATTTAAATTACATCATTATACGTAATAGTAAAGAACTGTCTGATCTGGATATACATTGTTTGCAAATGTACTGTATTACCCATGCTCATCGGTACGGATATACACTGTTCAGTCTTAATATTTTACTAATTGTATTATGTAATGGTTTAAAACATTTAAACATGATTTCTCTTCACGTTCGGGGTCTATGCTGTGCACACCATAAGTTACACCAAATTAGTATATGATGAGCTAACAGTATTATATTGTTGTTTGCTAAAACTAACAGTTGTTGTTTATCTTAATCCCACATTGTCAGAATGGCTGTGTATTTCAAAAGGTGTGAACAATAATATATTATTGACGTTTCACTGTAATACATGAACATGAATGGGGGGGGGGCATATAGTGTTGCCGGTGTCCGTACGTCCGTCCGTCCCGAAACCTCAAGGTCAAGGTCACATATTTGGCAGTCCCGAAACCTAACGATTGGGTAAATGGCGTATATTTTCTGTTTCCTTGCTCCGATCTGCTTCATATTTTACACACGCATTGCTCCAGAGATCCCCTACCGCCCTGTGATACACTTCCGTGCCACCCCCGCTGAGCATAGGGTCATGGTCACAAACTTGGCGAGTCCCGAAACCTTAACACTCGGGTAAATGGACTATATTTTCAAAAAGGTCGAGCAACACCAGGGGCACGTCATTGTCTTCTGACAACTCTTGTTATTCTTTCAGATAGATGATGGTTGTATAAGAGCTAGAATGCAGGCACTTGTACGTAGCATTGGTACTGCAAAAAAGAACAAACAGAAGTCAATGATGACATTTGAAAGGTAAATTGATGTAAATATGCTCATCAGTTGAAAGTGTTAAGTAGGATGTCAACTAAAATTTTCATTTTTCTCACTATCAATACTTTTCCGATCCTTGTTGATCATTGAGTACTACTGTCATTCCGAGAGTTGTGCATAGTTTCACGTTCAGTGTCTATGTGTCCCATGTACATTGAGTAGCATTAATCCGGTGCTAGGTGGCGTTTGTGTCATTGACCGTGCCAATTTTGGTACATTATGTGACACAGATGAAGGAATAGAATCAAAACCTATTCCTCACGTATTTTGTCTGGTAGTAAATTGTGTGCATCAATTTACTTTTTCTGTTCATTTAAGCTGGTGGTCTGAAGAACACCCATGTTAAATCAACTAGTGGATCTTCTGGATGTCTAGTTGTCCTTCCGTTCATACATTTTTAGTGCGCCTTCCGAAGGAAGGGGTGCTTATGGCATACCCCTGGCGTCGTAGGCGTCATTCAATCTTCAAAAATTCAAAGCCTTAACCCTTACTACGCTGAATAAATATTGCCGTCTGCTATTATCAATAATTCTTAACAAACACATATTTTGGCAGAACATGATAATCGTCTCCATTGGAGAGGATTCTCATGTGATGCAAAAAGGTGTTTTTAGTAATAAATAGGGTGAACAATAGAAAAAAAGCAGACAACAATTTCCGTTTCCCGCTCTGTAAGGGTTAACACTTGTGTAAATGATCCATATTTTCTGTTTCCTTGATCGGATCGGCTTCATATTTCACACACGCATTGCTCTAAATGTCCTCTACCGCTCTGTGACAAATCCACGTCTGTGCCGCTCCCGCTGAGCCTGGGGTCAAGGTCACATACATGACGGTCCCAAAACTTTAGCATTCTGGGTAAATGGACTAGATATGTTCCCAAGGTCAAGTACCACTAGGCGCGCTTCGTTGTCTTCTGACAACTCTTGTTAATCTTTTACTCCATACACATGACTTTGGATGCCTCAGCACAATCCAATAGAAAAGGCTCTTGAAAAAATGTGTTGGAACTGCACAGATTGCTTTAATATGAACTATTTGAACTGTTCTTCCACTGTTTTCTGTGGGAAATGTGTGCAAAACAGAGACATATCTGAAGAAAATTACCTTTGTAGAATGATATGGAATAGTATTCCAATTTCTATAAGACGTTCCACATCCTTGCATTAATGTTCACGCAATTGTCTTAACTCAGTGAAGTGTTGTTGATATTAGTAGAGCTGACTAAGGGTCAAGTTATACCTATGTTAATTGTACCACCCACCAGCATTACTTATTGCGAAATCTCCGCACGCAGTTATATTTGGCATTGTGAATGTAAGTGGCACATTGCGTCACCAGGACCAGTTATCATGAACATCATTATGTTGTTTATATTTCCCTGACATTTATATGAACCTTGTCAATCATCAAAACGGAAATCATAAGATTTAAGACATGAAACTTAAGACATGAGATGTAAGACCTAAGATGTAATACCTAAGACCTAAGACATGAGACGTAATACCTAAGACATGAGACGTAATACCTAATACCTAAGACATGAGACGTAATACCTAAGACATGAGACGTAATACCTAATACCTAAGACATGAGACGTAATACCTAAGACCTAAGACCTAAGACATGAGACGTAATACCTAAGACCTAAGACATGAGACGTAAGACCTAAGACCTAAGCCATGAGACGTAATACCTAAGACCTAAGACATGAGACGTAAGACCTAAGACCTAAGACATGAGACGTAAGACCTAAGACGCAATACCTAAGACGTTAATACATTAAGACGCAATACTTAAGACGTAATACCTAGACGCAATTACCTAAAGACGTAATACCTAAGACGTCAGACGCAATACCTAAGACGTAATACCTAAGACGTAAGACGCAATACCTAAGACGTAAGACACAAGACGTAAGACACGAGACGCAAGACATGAGACGCAAGACCTAAGACAGACATGAGACGTAGACATAATATCTTATAAGAATTTTGTCAATCTTTAAGTTTATTTTTGCAGAAATCTCGAGGCAATGGGAGATATCCAGAACTGAAAATCCAAATTGGGTGGTTGCATTACCACCGAGGAAAATTCCGAGGACAAGTAACTGCCAGAAAACACGGTGGCACCAGGACTTACCAGTATTCCAGAGATGTTGAACAGACAGTTGATATGTTGAAAATATGTTACGTCCTTAATAAATCGTAACTGAAATACTTTGTTTTTCCTTACAGTTTTTGTCCGGCCTACTTTAAGCAGCAGTGGGACATACAGGGTGTTTCAGAATATCTGTGACCATTGAAATTAGCTATAGCTACAGACTGAATAGGGATATTTAAACATGAAATCTATCATTTTAAAGTTCATTTAAGTTTTGGTCCATCAGAAAAATACTGAACGTAGTTGACATCATAATGTCACTAATGACATTACCATTTTATAGGATGCACTTTAAATGACGTTCTTTTTGAGTGATCATGACGTCAGTCCTCTCTCAAAGGTTTCTGTCCATCGCAGTGCACGTTTCCAACGAAATATTCCTCATATCTCGTCTTATTGCAGATTTGAGTTCTTCTGTAGAGGTAGGCGCAGGACTGTAGACTCTGTCTTTCACACATCGCCACAAGAAAAAAACCAATGGTCACATATATTTTGAAACATCCTGTAGGTATAGCTTTTCTGTCATTGTCATCGTGGTCGTAGTCATCAACATTTCACGTTTTTGTGATTTTCTATGTTTCTGGAAAACTAAGTCCTAGCACCTTCAAACATGGAACACATTAGTACTGTATTGGTACCCATTTCAGGAAAGAGGAAGCTCATGTGACCTTCACCTTGTGTTCTAGATCAAGTTACTTTCATTTGTATTTTTCACATACCATCCATTCTTACCGGAATGCCGACTTACATGGTATGGCCCTCCTGTACATTTTGGCTTTCGATACTTGAGAACTAAATCCTGTTATGCCCCATTGAGAAAGTAATACGATTAGAGCTAGTCCTATTACTTTTGGGGTTGGAGCAAAGTAACTGGTTTGACATGTCAGGATATTCTAATTTCGGGGCTGAATATATATTTTCTGTAAATATTGAGCTCTGATTTTGAGCTATTGTTACCGCTTTTCAACCGTCCGTCGTCGTCGTCCATCCACACATCTTCCGTACCGCTTGACTGGCGGCCGTTGAAAAGTAGGTACTTGGTATGAATGATCGATAGTTAGCGGTAATATGAATTTTCACCAGTGAAAAGACTCATATACACACCTGTCATGTGATCTCCATGTATTACTCCGCGAGAATTTTACGCTACTAAATCATTCTCGAAACGAGTTCAATAAATACAAATTTAATTTGAACACAAAGTATTTATTCTGGTGCTTTTACTGACGTATATATTTACTGAATAGTTGCTATATCGTTCTCAAAAGAGAACTACTTTTTGTCATAGGACCTATACAATGTGCGATTCGGCACGATTATAATTAGGCGGTGAAACGAAAGTGGGTCGAGGTTAGATCAGCCGCAATAGCTCAGTGGTGGAGCATCTGACTAGAGATAGAAAGGTCCCGAGTTAGAATCCCAACACTGGCCGATTCGACGTGTCCTGAGCAAGAACACCTTCGTGATAGCCTAGTCCTATCGGATGGGGACTTAAATAGTCGGTCCCGACATGCAAGTCCCTCGAGCCAGTGCCGTCGATAAATTAAAGCATTTACAAACTGGGTCGAATACATGCTGTAAACAATGTAAAAGTCAGCTCACAGTAGGTAATAAATAGAAAATTCAGATTTTTACAACGAATATGACATATATGTTTATCTGGTGGTGCCAAATGTCCATATTTCACTTTTGCCTTCGTCACTCGTGAAATATGAACATTTTGACCCACTCGATGAAAATATGTCATATTCGTTGCACAAATCTGAATATCATCTATATATGGAATTGTTGACCAGAATTAAAGCATATATACTCAGCAAAAAAAGAAACGTCCCTCTTTTAAAGCTCATGTAACTTAACCCATGTATGTATAATATGTGCAATGTGCATATATCTGATACACAGGGAACGATGGGCATACGATCATGCACAGTTTATTCCATGTTTGCGGTGTAAACGTTACTTAGCAACCAGGATGCTAATTTACACATTTAGCTCGTGCGAGCTATACACATTGAAACTAAATGTATTCAGCTCACGTTAAACCATTCATGTGATATCGGACTATTGAAAACTTGCATAAAGTTTAAATTTTCACCATTTCCATGGCGTGACGACTGCCCAAAAACCAGAAAAGTCAGTTTATTGGAACGTTAACGTCTGCGATGGAGGTTAAGACAAACAACACTGACTTCGAACGTTTTTAAAATAATATTCAGTGATATGTCACATAACTCCGGTATGCATGTGATGTTTGTAACAATATGTGTACTTTTAAATATGCTGCGACGAACAGAAGACGAGAACCTTACATCACGTTAACTTACGTCAACGTCGATTGTCATGAACTCTGATGGCGTATAGATAGCCGATGCATAAACTTCTGAGACGCTATGCCTAGAAAATTATTGAACGGCGCAAATAAAGCACCCAATAATGGACACAATTCACCCCGCGTTACCCGCTGTTGTGGTCCTTCTCGGCGTCATTTCAAGTGAGAATGAATAGCCAAGAATTCCCACAACCATAATTTTCGCAACCGCTGTAGCGTTCATAGAGGAATTTGTGTAATGCAACACGTCTACGTTACGTTACGTCATTTATTCATGAATTACAGTATAAATGCACAGAAATTGAGGTCACGCAAGACGAATAATGTAAAACGGTATTTGCAAACGATTATATGTCATTTTATAACATTATTACAAGCATGTCAATACGTTCAGGATTTTTCATTTTAACCCCTATCCACCTCGCCGACGTATTGCTCCGAAACTGTCCAGGCTAGCAACACCTAATGAACTGGTATCGATCCATAATTGAAGGAGCTTCATTTTTATCTGGAATTTATTACTGTAACTCTTTTGGGTATCTGGCAATCTTCACTTAAACAGGGAGGGACGTTTCTTTTTTTGCTCAGTATATATTTGACGATTCTATGTCGGTGCGATATAAAATTATGTTCGTTCGAGTTTAAAATATGCTCTCAACTCCTTAAACACATGGAAGTCAGGCAAAGGTGGAATCACACCGAAAAAGTTCACACATTAATTAATTAATCATTCCATGTTGTCTTCAACAAGTACAAGTAGTTCTCTGTATAAATTTAAAGCATCGTGTACATTTATAGGAACTCTAAGATCAGGTATGAGGAATTGCGCTAGTTCTTAAAATTATCGATAACATATTTTCCTACGTGTACCATAGAAGTCATAGCAGGCTTTTACATCTTCTTGGTCAACTTTATTGCCAAAAGTATGACCATCAAACACTTCGGGAATAAAGTACATTAAATCTGGCTTTCCATTCGGTGTTTCAGCATTCTTTTGTGCGCGTATGGAATGAAGATTCCAGCTCGCAGCTACTCTGTCAAGTTCATCTTGAATTAGGCTTGTAAAACAGAACTTTAAACATTCGACATGCACAGGATTAAATTCGTCATATTCATCGCTATATTTTAGATCTTTAAAAAAGCTAATCCACCATTGGATTTCTTGACGTCTTAAAGTTCCCCGCCAAGCCTCTATTCTTTGATTAGAAACACTTCTTCCATATATAAAACGTTTAATACCAGACATACTGTCTGCATCATTATACCGGAAGAACGGTTGAAGGAGCGCAATAGTTGAGTTTTCGGTTCCTTTGTCGCAACGAAGGATTCTAGGGACAATTGCAGTGCTTTCAATGTTTGCAGATAATACATAGCAATTACAACTGAGTTGTTGTTACTCTGTGAAACCTCTAACCAAATTATTCTCCTGCTGTAACCATCTATAGCAGCGAGTATATAAAATCCATACGGCTTAAGTTTATCATATCCATCAACGTGCCACACACAATTTGGGCCATTTACTCGATATGTTCGTCTTTTCAGGCGATGCATTTTTCGCAAGTTAATACCTTCGGGGTCAATATGTCCTCATGAGGGTCCAGAACTTTATCCCTCGGTACTCTCAACCTGTGGTCATTTACCAACCGTCTCCACATCGAACGGTAACCAATAAAACTGGCCACTGATTTCAATTTCTTTCGATATGTAATCCTACAACAATGCCATCAGGTGTATACGCTGTCCGTCGTCTTAGGTTGTTTTTTCTTAGGACTCTTTTCAGCTGGCGCAGCGATAACCTAATTCCATAAACCACAAACAACAGTAGAATTATTTCCGGGTAGGTAAATCCACAGTAAAAGTATTGTGCTATAAATTCGAGTCTTGTCGGTTGTCGATGCTGTAATTGTTTCTGGTATATTCGATGGCACAACTGTCCTCACCAGGGGTATTCTCAACCATAAAATCACCAATACAGCCTCCATGGCTATTGGCAAGGTCTGAAATGAGATATTACATATATTGTAATTAAGTTTGCTAATTTCATTACATCAAATTGAAGTCGCAGTTTTGGATAGTCAAATATACTACCCGTAGTTAACATTGTTTATCCAAAAAAGTTTCGTTTCGTGCAAACCGTAGTATTAGTATACTCTTAGACAACTTTGCAATATTGTTTTGTATATCTGAACACTAAGAAGCCAAATACTATAAGATTGTAAAAGTTACAATAATAGCTTGTTGAACGGCAATAGGATTATTACATAAATTACAGTTTTACCAATATAAACAAGAGTTGTCAGAAGACAACGAAGCGCGCATTGACCTTGGGGAAAATATAGTCCATCATACTGGGCTCAGCGGGGGCGGCACATATGTGGATTTGTCACAGGGTGGTAGTGGACCATTAGAGCAATGCATGTGTACAATATGAAGCAGATCCGAGCAAGGAAACACAAAATAGAGGCCATTTACCCGAGCGATACTGTTTCGGGACCGCCAAGTATGTGACTTTGACCCTGTATTTGTCGCAGGGTGGTAGAGGACCCTTGGAGAAATGTGCGTTAAATATGAAGCAGATTCGAGGAGGGAAACAGAAAATATGGGCCATTTACCCGAGCGTTAAGGTTTTGTGACGCACAAAGTATGTGACCTTAACCCTGGGATTAGCGGGGGCGGCACGGGTGTGGATTTGTCGCAGGGCGGTAAAGGGCCATTGGAGTAATGCGTGCGTGACATATGAAGCAGATCTGAGCAAGGATTTATTTACATGTACCCGAGCGTTAAGGTTTTGAATTTTTGAAGACGGACGGATTCGTTACAGCATGATAGAGTGTCATCAGACGAATGCATAATATGAACTAGCAAGGTGTTCCCTGTAAGGAAACAGAAGCTATAAGAAATTTACCCCAACGTTAAGTTTATGAACGCACTAAGTTTTCGACCTTGACCCTGGGTAAGGGGTGGGTGTTGGGTTAAGGATTTGCTACACAGCATGATAGAGGATCATCTGCGGAATGCATGTATGAAATACCAAGGTGTTCCATGCAAAGAAACAGAAGTTATAATACATTTACCCAAACGTTAAGTTTGTGGACGTCGACAACGCCGATGCCGACGCTGACGACGCCGACGACGACGCCGGGGATATGCCGTAAGCTCTCTCTGCACTTCGTGCAGGCGAGCTAAAAACTACAGAACAACAGGTAGACTAGAATGTCATGTCTATTAATCGCTGTAGTGGATGTCATAGTACTATGTCTAAGCAAGAGGCACATCGTTAACACTACGTTAATCCTCTCGCTGTGCATTGGGTGCAGGAAGCCTGGTACATATGAGTCACTCTGCCATGTTCAGTTAAATACACTGTTGCCAAGACTTATTGAAATCCATCATGCTAAACGTAAAGTGTTATGGACGGACGCGCGGACAGATGCACGGACATCAACTAACGCTATATATCCCATTTTCGCTAGGGGACAAACACGATACACGTTGTCGTTGATCAGCAACACACACAGTTGTTGCTGTGATCGTTTCATTACGGACCTATCAATGTCGGAAAGGGGGTGCATCGTTTTGGGTTTGCATCGGCGGTGAACATGAACGAATATATCCATACCAATGAGTAAACATTTTAGTTACCTCACTTAAGTATACTTACAAGTACTTGCTATTGCAATCGTCGCCTGTACTGTCAGCTACTGGAACGTGTGTACATGTATCGTCCACCATCAGATTTCCCGCTTCGTTATAACCTTACACCTTACACATAATACCTAAGACCTAACACATAATACGTAAGACATAATACGTAAGACATAATACGTAATACGTGAGACGTAATACATAAGTACTAAGACAAAATGTCCCTAATAGGCTTCCGTAGATTTCTTATTAAATTCCCGCTTTGTCTCTAATTTAATACCTAAGACCTAACACATAAGACGTAATACGTAAGACATAATACGTAATACATAAGTACTAAGACAAAATGGCCCTAATAGGCTTCCGTAGATAATCCACGCCGGACGGCCTCCGATTCTGTGCGAGATTCTTTCGTACACGCAACTTTCGCTTTGGATGGGGTAATCAAAACGGGAATAACTGAATAAATGCTTGAAACAGCGATTTGAAACGAGTATATTCACACACCCAATACCTTTATCGATTGCCAGAGACATATTTCATACATTTAATCGATGTGTATTGTGTTTGTGCGAATCGGAAAAGAGGGGGCTTTTTCTATAACAGCCATATTCTTACCCACCTTTCTATAAATAGAAGATGGTAATGTACGAGACCAAGTGGGTGGGGTAATGGGATTTTTTTAATAGGCATTTTGTTGATGTCATAGGTCCGAGTCTTCCACCTGTGATCCATTCCTGACTTTCATCAGCTATTACCATAACATTTACGCCCGTGTAGATGATATAGGTTGATCGGAGTCGACACTAGTCACAACATCTATCTATCTGCATGTTTACTATTCGCCCCATGTAGACGATATAGGTTGATCCGAGTCTACACTGGTTACAACTTCTATCTGTCTGCATGTTTACTATTCTGCCAATGTATACGATATAGGTTGATCTGGGTCTACACTGGTCACTTCTATCTGTATGCATGTTTACAATTCTGTCCGTGTAGAGGGAGAGAATGGAGGCGGACCTAAACACGGCCTACAGGAGTGCCTCACCAGACGCCCAGGCGGTGTACGGACGGGCGTACATCGACGCCCTGGTAGAGGGACAAAAACAGGCTTATTTGTGGTTGTGGCTGGAGAAATGAATCGTTTGGCATATGCGACCAGTGTAGATCCAGATCAGCCTGCACATCCGCGTGTTCTGATCAGGGCCTTCAGTGAGTGAAACATCTGTCGTGCTCCTAACAAACATTACAGTGCAACCTCTCTGCAATAGCCACCCATGGGAAGACACAAAACTGGCTGTTGTAGAGAGGTGGCTGTTGTAGGGAGGTTAATGCTGAATTAAATTTTGTCGTCTGCTGTTTATTTACTTTCTTCGATTATTCTCATCAAAAACATGCTTTGACAGCATTTTAGAATCATTTCCAATGGAAATGTTTCTAAGTGCTGCCAAACCATGTTTTTATTGAGAATTAAGGCAAAATATAAAGCAACAGCAGACGACAATTTTCGTGCTCAGCAGACTAAATATAATGGACATCATCAATTTGATATAAAATAGTGGCTGTTACAGAGAGGGTGTTGTTGTAGAGAGGTGGCCGTTCAAGGAGGTTCGATTGTATATCAGTGATTCTATATTGTATGTACATCTTGGTGCCGTTTTTCTAGTTTCGAGGTAGAACCAATAATTCATTAAACTGTGTTTATTCCATTGGGTGACAGTCCAGGTGTTACATTTATAATAGTATAGCCAATTGTTCTCGTCATTTTATATATTTTATTTCCACTTCAAGGGACCAGGGGTCTCAGAAATGTCATTTCCGTTACGTACATTTACTTGACGTAAATATAGCTTTACATTTACATTTTTTTCAACGGCATAAAACATAAAACTGAAGGGGCATCTATTTAGAAAAGTGTCAAGAATATGGTAAGCTAATTGTATTAGTTTGAAACAGAGACATTTAGTAGCAAGTCGTGGAATATTTTCTCATTTATGGTAACCTAACAACATGCATTTGATATGAATCATTAAAGTTAAACAAAACAAAATAGCTTGGCATGTAACAGAATGCCGTGTTTTACCACATGTACCAAACATTGTTATAAAGCTACATTTAATTAATAGCACAGCCTCCAAAAATCAGAATTTTGTCAATGTAAAATTAGTTTCTGTGCGTACTTACCTGTTATATGTTGCTATATAGCTTCTATTGGGGCTACCCATTCCGAATACAATTTATTGAACCGCACTTACACCTGTCCCAGCCCATATCGACCGCGCATGCGCGCACGGGAGACTTCCTCTTTGCGATAGAACAAATCTCTCACCTTGCGGGGTGGGAGGCGGGTGTTAAATACATATAACAGGTAAGTACTCATAGAAACTAATTTTACATTGAAAAATTCTGATTTCTGTATCATACTTCCCTGTTATATGTCTCCAAAGCGGGAAGGTAAGGTGATACAGAAACCAGAAAAATAAATTAATTCGCTTTGTGAATACTTACCACCCCCCCCCCCCCCCCCCCCCCCCCCCCCCCCCCCCCCCTATTCCTGCTCCCAGAAGATAACTGATCCGCCAGCATAAGTCTTCTGGTCTGCTTGAGTACTGTCTCCAGTCGCAGTTTCACCCACACTGAATGTGACGAACTCATATCATGTTAGCGTCATGTCATACACACTGTTGTGTCTCACATCTAAGACTCACAGCATCTACACTGACCCTTGGCCATGTCCACAAGTCTCTTAAAGTTCTAACCCACATTACTCACAAATAGTAATAACATAAAATACCCTATGCATATTGACAACCACATACTATCAATAATTACAAAACATGGCATTCATGAACCTGGATGAATGATTATGTGTTTTCGAGTGTCATGCTACCTAGTACCGTTAGCAACCCGGAGCACAGGGAACTCACCGTTACCCTCTCCGGACCTCACAATCATTGGTAACACCAAACAACTGCACACATTATAGTAAAATATGTATCCAGACTGGCATAACCAGTCATGTGTAATCAAGAAAACGATCTACGAAAACTTTCCATGCACAAAACTTGAACTGGCTGATAACTATAACGTTTTGTACTGCCAATGTGAATATACCAACAATTTGTTATCCTGGACTAGATCCACTGGCCCAGAATAACAACAGGCTAAAAATTGAGCCTTTTACACATGCTTGGCCCCCGCGACATCCCTGCTAGCCGCGACTAGGGGATCCAATGTGTAAATATCTGCGCTCTGCGCAGTCAGTGTACGCACGTAAAACAGATAAAAGTGGAATGAGACTTCCCTGATGCCACTTCCATTATCTTATCCCCAGGATCACTCCATAGAGGAACTCCGAGGAGGTAACTACTGCACCTACATCATGGGCATCGATTATAACCTTATGAGCACTTAACCGAATTGGATCGATATGCTCTGCGTGTTGCGAGATATCCATCTGTAAACTGACGATTTGGATATAAACTGATTACCCACGCATGGAATAAAATCCAGTGCCTACCTCTCATTGGTTAGTCATTGAGATGTAGTGCCTAATTCACCACGCTCTGGCCTTGCACAAAACAAGTCCGTGCCTTATGGAACTAAGCCTTGGATACTCCCATCTCTGAGCCTTGTTTTCCAAGGCCGAATACTCTATGAGCCAAGTTTATGTAAGCATAACCTAATACTCGAGCCCCTGAACAGTACTGGCTTTAAGAAATCCAACTTAGTTTTGGGGTCAAACCCTGTGCCAAATCAATTCTTCTAACAGAGCTCCTACAGTGTGGGTCTGATGCAGTCTAGGCCTACCCTTGAAAGCAGTAACCTATTCTGCTTCACACAGAGACTTAGCCCTCGTCACCTGCGCAGGTTAAACAGGACCACTATCATGAGACAGATACTGGTATACCGAAGCTACTGCCTCCGGATAAGAAGGGGCACTGTTCTTCCACAGCTACACTAGCTGCCGAGACAAGCCCCACCTGATGCCATCAGAGTATATTAACATTCACCCGTACCGGTGAAGTGCCCTTTTCCTCCGACAAGCCTGGTGCATTTTGTCTTATGAAATTCACCATCATCTAGCCGAATGTCTTAATCGATTGCGCCACGAAGCCCACATTATCATCTGATCGTGACCTTGATCTATGTGCCAGGGCATAACTTGTTTTCCGTCTCGGTTAAATTTGGTAGGTTCGTGCTGGGCGAGAGATAAACTCATATTCTGGATCAGTGCGAACGAATTTTAATCTATTGACATTGTTGTTGTTATTAACCGGAAGTATGTGCTTTTACCAAGTTAAAATACGACAATTGTACATTATAGAATACGTAAAGTATATAATGTCACAGATAACCGACTCGATTTGGACATGCCTGGGATCACGAACGGTCGGTTGTGCCTAACTGGGACCCGAGCCTTAGCAAGGAACCCAGTTTCGCAACCATAGTAACGGAATCATTATCCAAGCCAGATTCTGGTCGCCCCTGTACAGGCCGCGTAATTCCCGCCGCCTTTTCGCCGAAGCGAAAACGAGGAGTAACCCATTCTTGACTGATCAATCAAGAGGGAAGCTGTCCCATGGGCTCATACTGATTTTTCGTTAAATCCCATCTAACCACTGTTAGATTCCCTTAGGTTAACTATTCTAGCTACTGGTCTTTCCTAGTGAAGAATGAAATCAGCGCTTATAACTGGGGTCTGAACCTATGATACATATCGGCACTGAAGTGAACTTGAAACAGTTGGCCAATGCCTACATGTATCCCGTCCTAATCAACGCTGACGATCGATTTGGACATGCCTGGGATCACAAACGGTCGGTTATGCCTAACTGGGACCCGAGCCTTAGCAAGGAACCCAGCTTCGCAACCATAGTAACGGAATCATTATCCAAGCCAGATTCTGGTCGCCCCTGTACAGGCCGCGTAATTCCCGCCACCTTTTCGCCGAAGCGAAAACGAGGAGTAACCCATTATTGACTGATCAATCAAGAGGGAAGCTGTCCCATGGGCTCATACTGATTTTTCGTTAAATCCCATCTAACCACTGTTAGATTCCCTTAGGTTAACTATTCTAGCTACTGGTCTTTCCTAGTGAAGAATGAAATCAGCGCTTATAACTGGGGTCTGAACCTATGATACATATCGGCACTGAAGTGAACTTGAAACAGTTGGCCAATGCCTACATGTATCCCGTCCTAATCAACGCTGACGATTTCGTTTCATCGTAACAATTACTTAAGGAAATCGCCCATTTCGCCTACCGCTGGACTGACTGGATTAATTTGCCTTACTTACAGCAATTAACACAGACCTCCCATTCGCGTCTTTGCCTGTGCAATGATTGCTGTAGCTAGCCGCGAAAATGTGTCCTTTCTGATTCCCTTCCTGATTAGCCTCCAGACGTGAAGAATCAGAACGAGCGTATTCGCATGAAGTGTTCCCCCTGCATGCTGTGACAGAAGCTTGGGAAACACTGGAATGCCCACCGTATGGTACACTAGACGTTCCAGTATGCTGGAGAACCAACTTGTCATTGGCCAGCATGGTGCCACTAGTGTGACCCGAATTTACTGATTGTGCAAATGCTTACCCGTATGCTCATTTCCATGATACGGACATGCACCCACCGCCTATGCCCCCTAGTCCAGAACTGGAGACACATACATTGGCCTCTGATTGTCCATCATGGTCGCAAACAGACCCAACCAGGGGTGGCTCTACCTGTTGATAACCGCGTTGGTCACTGTTCTTAACGGTGACCCCTCGGTACGGACTTTCACGACTTTCGAGCCCCCCTCGACAGGTAGTCCACAGTACATTGGTAGACGACCTACACCGCATATCTGCCTCTGAATTCAATACCCTAGCAGCTAAAATAGCTCCCTGGCTGGTAGTTGAAGTGGATACACAGCTTTGAAGATCACACGCAACATGATGTCTACTCTGTACATATCGGCACTGTCCAAGTGTACCCTGACTATCCCCAGTCTGGTAAGGAAACTCATCCCTACGTATCAGATGTCCTGTTTCGGTACTAGTTCCGACATCTCTATGTTCGGCCTGAGACCCAACCCCGTGATAGGATCCCAGAACAAACGCCGCTTGAGTAGCAGTGTGTCTCTAGACTGATCGTGCAGGAGCCAGTCGTCCAAGTATTGAAGTATGCAATAACACACGGTCTGGACTGTGCCTATATTACCTCTATTAGTTTTGTGAACGCCGTGGTTCTGAAGGGTAGGACACAAAACTGTTATACCATGCCTTGCGACTGAAAGCTTATAAAGTTTCTGGACGCATGGCATATCGGTATATGAAGATAACCTTCCTGTGGTTCGCTGGAGACTGCCCAATCGTTGACTCTAATAGTCAGACGTATCGATCGAGCCGTCTCTATCTAGAAATGATCTGTCTGTTGGTACAACAAACCATACGCTGTAGAAGCTCGGAGATTGCCAATCTCTGATGCATGTAGCGCCCCATGCATGTAGCGCTGGGAGCCCCACCCTATTGGGGCTGTATAGGTGTTATGGGTTGCTTGAAGCTACCCGTTACCTCACTCGTTGGTTTAGGAGAAGGGGATATTAAAGCTTGCTTATGTCCCCTTTCCAGCCCGAGTTGCGCTTCTATAAGCGAACCGCTTGGCTAAAGAGACCACTGATAGTCTCGCTGACTGCCGACTCTGTCTTACTGCAGCGTCAGCAGCAGTCACCTGCGAACATCTGTTTCCAAACAGATTCGTGGCCTGAAGGAACGCTTCCCGAAGGAGGTCCCTTCCCCTATGCCTATGACGACGTCAATGATCGTACCTAGACACGACCTAGAACGTCGTTTGTGTTTCATGGATATACAATCCCGCGTCCTGGTAGACGAGCTACTGGAAGTTGACCTATCCTTAGCTCTCTTGCTACTAGACCCGGATCTACCCGTCCTGATCGACAAGTCTGTACGCCCTCCTGTCTGACGTCATCAGACTCACATCAGGACTAATCCAGTGTGTCGGCAGGCCAATGTCCTATACCGTTACACAGTTGTATATCCATAACCTTGAACAGATATTCCGCTGAAAACGGCGTGGTCAAGACCAGCGTCGCCGTTATCAGTGGCTATATTTGACAGTCTGTTGACCGGAGGAATACGCTTGCATTCCACCGAGGCGCGCCCAATTGGATTTGCGTGTATACTACCCACATCGCCTATCCCCTTGAATCTACCTGTTCCGTGTCCGATGTTCGTGCTCAGCGGTTAGCTAATAACCCAGAGCAGAACTAGTGTCCGGCGTTCTTGCTCAGTGGTTAGGGTATAACCCATAGCAGAACCGGTGTCCGGTGTTCGTGCTCGGCGGTTAGCGTATAAACCAGAGCCTAACTGGTGTCCTGTGTTCTTGCTCAGTGGTTAGCGTATAACCCAGAGCAGAATTGGTGTCCGGTGTCCGGAACAGTATTTAGTTTCTGAATCTTGCCGAACACAGACTGGCGTCCGGTGTTCTTACTCAGTGGGTAGCGGACCACCCAGAGCAGAACTAGCGACGTTGGATGTCTCAGTCATAAGAGATACCCTGCCACTATTCGGACTCGGACTTGGCTAGACTCAGAAACAGTCTTTAGTTTCTGAATCTTGCCGAACACCGACTGGTGTCCGGTGTCCGGTGTCCTTACTCAGTGGGTAGCGGACCACCCAGAGCAGAACTAGCGACGTTGGATGTCTCAGTCATAAGAGATACCCTGCCACTATTCGGACTCGGACTTGGCTAGACTCAGAAACAGTCTTTAGTTTCTGAATCTTGCCGAACACCGACTGGTGGCCGGTGTCCGGTGTCCGGTGTCCGGTGTCCGGTGTCCGGTGTCCGGTGTCCGGTGTCCTTACTCAGTGGGTAGTGGACCACCCAGAGCAGAACTAGCGACGTTGGATGCCTGTCATAAGAGACACCCTGCCACTATTCGGACTCGGACTTGGCTAGACTCAGAAACAGTCTTTAGTTTCTGAATCTTGCCGAACACCGACTGGTGGCCGGTGGCCGGTGACCGGTGTCCGGTGGCCGGTGTCCGGTGTCCGGTGTCCGGTGTCCGGTGTCCGGTGTCCGGTGTCCTTACTCAGTGGGTAGTGGACCACCCAGAGCAGAACAAGCGACGTTGGATGCCTCAGTCGTAAGAGACACTATTCGGACTCGGACTTGGCATAGACTCAGAAACAGTCTTTAGTTGCTGAATCTTGCCGAACACAGACTGGCGTCCGGTGTTCTTACTCAGTGGGTAGCGGACCACCCAGAGCAGAACTAGCGACGTTGGATGTCTCAGTCATAAGAGACACCCTGCCACTATTCGGACTCGGACTTGGCTCAGACTCAGAAACCATTGTAGTTTCTGAATCTCTCTTATTGATACTTACCCTGATACTTACCCTGATAGTACCTAATGGTCAGGCCCCTCCATAGAGGCCCCCAAGGCCTGAGACAAGCCCAGTTTCTCATTAGAGCAACCGTTATGTCTCTAGCACCAACGGAAACAAATTATCTCATGAGAATCACAAGTTCCCGTTTTGTGACCAACACCAAATTTCCTGACCCGAACTGGGTTTAGGTTTCCCTTAGCCCATTAGTGAACGTGTTACGGAAAACCTATTCAAATATCGAACTAGACAGTCGAAAAAAAAATAATAATCTTTGTCGACAATAGGAACGTCCGACAATAGGAAAATCGCGAAGTTCGCGCCCTGTGGCCACACTAAGAAAAACAAGAGGCCCAAATGGGCCTGTATCGCTCACCTAAAAGCCTCCATAGTGGTCATCTTGATTTCACAAAGACTCTTCACTTACAACTTCAAATGTTCCACAGAATTTGTTGGTACCTTCTGATCTAACATATATTGCGAATGTGCATGTGATTTACTGCTATACCTTCGATTTGATATATAAAATGACCATATTTGGTCAAAAATAAAATTTGACCCCTATTTGACCCCTCGGGCCATGACCATTTTTGACCCAGAGGCCACCATATGAACAAATCTGAATCAGCGTTAACTATCGATCATTCATACAGTTTCGTCGAAATCGGCCTGGCGGTTTGTGAGAAGAAGATTTTTTGACAATTTGACCTACTTTTCAATGGCAGACATCTTGGATTTGGTGATGACCTCCATTTTGACAAAAAAATGAACAGGCTTCACCAACAAACCATTTCAGTTAAGTTTGGCCAATATCGGTCCAGCAGTTCACAAGAATAATCAGTTTGAAATCGTAAAACAAATTGTTTACCTTTTGATGGCCATCATGGATGACAAAATCATTTGATTTAGACAAAACATGCTGTAGAGTGATCGTCTCGTCGATAAATTCGATCCGATATACTATATATGTTCGATCCGATATACTATATGGCCATATTCTGTCAAAAATAAAATTTTACCCCTCAGGCCACACCCATTTTTGACCCAGGGGCCACCATATGAACAAATCTGAAACAGCGGTAACTATCAATCATTCTTACCAAGTTTCGTCGATATCGGCCTGGAGGTTTGTGAGAAGAAGATTTTTTGACAATTTGACCTACTTCTCAACGGCGGCCATCTTGGATTTGGTGATGACCTCCATTTTAACAAAAATGAACAGGCTTCTCCCACAGACCATTACAGTTAAGTTTGGCCAATATCGGCCAAGCAGTTCACAAGAAAAAGACGTTTGAAATCTTTAGTAAAAGAATGACCTTTTGAACTATCAGTGGCCATCTTGGATGACGTAATCATCTGATTTTAGACAAAAAATTATCCAGAGTGATCGTCTCGTCAATACCTTCGATTTGATATATTATATGACTATATTCGGTTAAAAAAAATAAAATTTACCCCTATTTGACACCTCGGGCGACGCCCATTTTTTACCCAGGGGCCACCATATGAACAAATCTGAAACAGCGCTAACTATCGATCATTCATACCCAGTATCGTCGAAATCGGCCTGGCGGTTCGTGAGAAGATTTTTTAAGAATTTGACCTACTTCTCAACGGCGGCCATCTTGGATTTGGTGATGACCTCCATTTTAACAAAAATGAACAGGCTTCAACCACAGACCATTACAGTTAAGTTTGGCCAATATCGGCCAAGCAGTTCACAAGAAAAAGACGTTTGAAATCTTTAGTAAAAGAATGAACTTTTGAACTATCAGTGGCCATCTTGGATGACGTAATCATCTGATTTAGACAAAAAATTCTCCAAAGTGATCGTCTCGTCAATACCTTCGATTTGATATATTATATGACTATATTCGGTTAAAAATAAAATTTACCCCTATTTGACCCCTCGGGCGACGCCCATTTTTGACCCAGGGGCCACCATATGAACAAATCTGAAACAGCGCTAACTATCGATCATTCATACCCAGTATCGTCGAAATCGGCCTGGCGGTTCGTGAGAAGAAGATTTTTTAAGAATTTGACCTACTTTTCCATGGCGGCCATCTTGGATTGTCGATGACCTCCATTCTAACAAATCTGAAATGGCATCACCCATATATCATCCCTGTGAAGTTTAACCAATATCGGCTCAGCAGTTCGGGAGAAGAAGATGATTGAAAATGTTCACGGACGGACGACGGACGACGGACGCCGGACAACGGACGACGGACACTTTGCCATAACAATAGCTCACATGAGCTTTGCTCAGGTGAGCTAAAAAATCGAAATACTTTCAAAATGAAATATTTTCGACTAGTAACTTATAGAAATGAATAGCCCCCACTCTATTACAGAAGATATTGCCTACTTACGGACAATAACCATGAATAGAGTGTATAAAACAGCCAAACGAAAATGAGCACCAAAAAGGATACTTTCACGCCAGCCGTCAGAAGCAAAGAGCAAGTCTCCCGTGCGCGCATGCGCGGTCGATATGGGATGGGACAGGTGTAAGTGCGGGTCAATAAATTGTATTCGGAATGGGTAGCCCCAATAGAAGCTATATAGCAACATAGGGAAGTATGATACAGAAATATGGGCGTAATGGAAATGATTTATGTAACGGTATTGGTATTGACAAAATGTAACGGTAATGACTCTCCATTTATTTAAAATACTAATACAGCATATATAACAAACATATTTATACTTTGTATATGCTGTACAATATAACTTCAAGTTAGTTTTTACTTTTAATGTGATTGCCAATAGAAACCCACACTCCTTGAAGCTGTGTCTGTTTTTTGTTGTTTCAGAGCTTTTACTAATTAAATCCTGATGTTATACGTCTGAATAAATGTGCCATTACTGACCGACAACTGATGGGACCTGGTTTATATCTAATTGACGCATGAATTGACTGGTTAGTATGGTAATTTATCATTGCCGTTACACGATCGTCATTACCGTTACACAATTTTGTAACGGAAATGACCGTAACGGTAATGATTTTTCTTTAAAAACTCTCATTTTTCATCCCTCTGTATACAACGCATCATGAAGGTAGAATATGCAAATGCAACGTTGTAAGTGTCTATCCACCCATTTTGGTTTCAGTGTATAAACCCCGAACGGTAATGATGCATGTAATGTGTAACCTTAAAATTCCGAATACAGACCGGCCTTGTTCTCGGCAATAACTTAAGTTGTGTTACCACCGTGTTTATTTATAAATCGGGCGCCCATAAACAGTGTTCATTGCATTAGTAGCTGAAAGTAGGAAAGGGAGGTTACTCTGATTTTACATTTTTTTGTTCAGCGTAACGGTAATGATTCGATTTCGCGGGACATACATTAACGTCAGTATTTTTTACAACAAAAGGCAAATTTATTGCAGAATAAGATTAATGTCAATGTTAAACTATTTTAATTCAGATGCAATGTATAGTAAAGTACAAATGGACAAGATTTGAGAATTACGGGCTTGTGAACTGTGCTGATTGATGATCGGGACATGCCCATTTGGTGCACCACACGTATGCCAACAACATAAAATAATAACTAAACACACATAACAAGAATTGTAAATAATGTTTTCTTAATGGATTGGTATTATACATAGTTTCCTTACTGAAAGAAAATTAATTTTCCTTATAAATTGTGTGATTTGTGTAAATTACACCGGGACACCAGATGTACATAAAATATAGAATCACTGATATATGTGTACGACACTGCAACATTGTGCGAGCAGCTACACTGGTCACATTTGGCCCCTTCCCCTAAAATAGGATTATGAATAATCGTAATACTCACATAAGGGGTATAACCAGATTCAACTGTCACATACAATATGCCAAAGATGTACGTGAGGGCCAAACCAGGTCTCCAGTCAGAATTCCGATCGTTAAATTACCCATCGCATACTCCCACCTGCCACCCACTGAACCTTTGATTAATTTTCTGGATCTACAATATTTGTAAATATTAGAATTATTGCCTGTGTGGTTGAATGGGCGAACCTTTGATTAACCATTCAACCCCACAGGCTATAATTCTAATATTTACAAATACTGTAGATATAGATGAGCCGGCTCGTAACGAGCCGTCTCATCAGGATCTGCAGTTTTTGCCTGTATTTTCAGATATTTCTTTTAACACCCCTTTTCAGATGAATGGAATAGTCCAATAATTAGAATAGAAGAGTGCATATCAGCTAGTTACAGGTGAAAGGGTTAACACGTACAGCTTGCTATACTTCAGGTATTTGCCCGACTGAATCCATTCCTGCCAGAGGCAGTGATGGACTACCTGATGACATGGTTCTTCGAAAATCCTCCCATCAAAGGTGGAAATGCCTGATTACACACTACAGATACAGGGATACAGGGAGCATGATTTGTGTCATAGACAGGGGTCTAGAAGCTAGAGTTGCAAGTCTGTGTCCACACCAGTCACTTGGCCCCTTCCCCTAAAATAGGATTACAAATAATCATAATACTCACATAAGGGATATAACCAGATTCAACTGTGACATACACAATGCCAATGACATATGTGAGGGCCAAACCAGGGGCCCCGTTTCACTAAACTTTGTATGTTTCACTAAACTTCGTTCGACTAAAATGTTCGTAAAATGCAAAATTATGATAGTCTGTAAATTTCACATTAACGATGTTTTCTTGTAAACAATTATTGGATTTACATTTATTGAGCATAGGCTGCATGTGCAGCCTATGCTCAATAAATGTAAATCCATCAATTGAAATTTACAGACGATCCTAAATTTGCACTTATGAACATTTTAGTCGTAAGAAGTTTAGTGAAATGGCCCCCAGGTCTCCAGTTGGAATTCCAGTAAGGAAGAATCCCGATCTTAAATTACCCATCGCATGCTCCCACCAGCCACCCACCCACTGTGTGACCGACCGATCATTTAACCCTTAGAATGCAGAATGCGGGAAACTAAAATTGTCGTCTGCTGTTGTTTCTAATGTTGTCTTTTCTTTTGATAAAAACATGGTTTGACAGCATTTTAGAATCATTTCCATTGACAAAGTATGATGGTGTATTTCCACATAATATTGTTTTTATTAATAAGAACCTGGGGGGCCGTTTCACTAAACTTAGTACAACTAAAATGTTTGTAAGTGCAAAATTATGCTAGTCTGTAAATTCTCATCAACAGCATTTTTTTGTTAACAATTATTTGGATTTACATTTATTGAGCATAGCAGCCTATGTTCAATAAATGTAAATTAATCAATTGAACTTTCCAGACCACTGTATTCTAAATTTGCACTTACGAACCTTTCAGTCCTACAAAGTTTTATATTGAAACGGCCCCCAGTTGTTTGTTGCTAACCCTTAGACTGCTGAATTACACTGTGTCATTTACTCTAAATGATTCTGAAGTGCTGTCAAACCATGTTTTTATTGAAGAAGACAAAATATAAAACTACAGCATACGACAAGTTTTAGTCGTACAAAGTTTAGTGAAACGGGCCCCTGATTACTAGTGCATGTATATTGCAACCATCACATATTACCTGTATATCTAGATCAATTGGTATTGATGAATTATAGAGAAATAAAACTTAAAACAAAACTAACTAGACATTGCATTTGTAACACAAATAAATATGAACCCTTGGCACACACAACCAACCATAAACAAGAGTTGTCAGAAGAGAATGGAGCTTGGTAGCTAGGATTAATAGGTGGGGTCAATGTAATAAAGACATTAGACACATGTGAAAAGAACTTTTAAAGAATTAACCAGAAATTATACGAAATTTATCCCAAATTAGAATTTTAGTTATGTTTGTTTGCTGGGGCTTAACGGCCTATCAACAGCTAAGGTCATTTAAGGCCGGGTCAATGGGTTTAGTACTAAATACCATATATTACCTGTACAAGTACATGTACAAATGGGGGGAAAATCCCAAAATCAGAACTGAATATTTACAATAACAAAACTATATATTCAGCCGTGAAATCAGAATAATCCTGATCTGATGCCAGGTCCTCGCCACACCAGAATCACTTGGCCCCTCCCAAAAGCAGTAGGATCAGTAATAATCTTACTACTTTTATAACGGGCAATAACCCAATTCAACTCCAAGTTAACTAAAGAGCCAAAGATAAAAACGTACCCGAGGGCCAAACCAGGCAAATCGTGATTCCTATAAGGTGGAACCCATACCGTTAATTGAATTTTAGTTAATGCATTAAGTATGTGATGTTCATGACCAACACATTAGCATGGGTGATGGATTTGCCACAGTGGGCAGCAGTGGAATACATGTGTGAAATATATAGTTCCGTGAAAGGTAACTGAATTTATAATACATTTTTCCCATGTTAAGTTTGTTTAGCTCTCACCAAGTCCATGTGACATGATATAAATGAGAGAACCATCAGAGGATTGCAGGCGTGAAATATCAAAATGTTTCTTGAAAGGGATTTATTGATTGAATGGTTTTTTTAACTCTTTGCATGCTAGCGGCTAAAATATCCGCCAAACGAATTAGGAGTATATGTTTTATTTCTCTCTGTAAATATGTCTTGAAATATCATTAGAATTGAGTCCTCAATGAAATTCCAAGACATATTCATGATATTTACGAGGAACTATGAACTTTTGTCCGCTAGTTTTTAACTATTTATAGCCCACAAGTTTCCCAGCATGCAAAGAGTTAACAGCCTGTTACCAGCTAAGGTAATTTTAGGCCAGGTTAACGGGGTTGAATCCCGTATTTCACCTGTTGTAATGATCATGGGGGGGGGGGGGATTCAAACATCAGAACACCCTGAAATTAGAATACCCGTAAACTAACCTGGTGCCAGGTCCTCACCTCGCTTAGCCCCACTCAAAATCTATCAATTTCATTGTTCCAGCTCATGCTCAACTAGTTAAATGGCTTGATTTGTAGCATGGCATCTGATAATCAGGATGATACGGTACTTGATAATAAAAACGACTGAGAATGGTCTCAAAATGTTTACTAAAAATCAAACAGTTTGATTGATCAATACTGGACACAGCTCAGCATCGACCAATCAAACTTCATTATTTTGAGCATACGTTTGAATACATGCTCAGAATGTTAAATCACTGGGACAAATTAGTTTTTTGTGTCTATTTTTTGTGTCTTCTTTTTATGTTTCTTGCGTCTCTTCTTTCGTTTTGAATTAAGACATTTCTCAAACCATTGATTGTGGAACACCGGATGATCATCACCATGGACACGACTTGCATCACAATCCATATCCTTCGCCAAGTAATCTGATTTAGTTTTGGACCTGCTCATTCCTTTCATTGAAAACAAAACGTCATCTTCATCCAACCATGTATCAAGGTTCACTGTATGTTTAGATGTTTTTGTGTTGTTTCTTGGAAAATCTTCCTCAATTTCAACAGTTCTCTTCCCACCTTTATGAAAGTTAGGAAATATTTTTAAATCACATATATCATTCCTGGCAACATTATCCTTATTAACCCCTTTGCTATAAATATTTCCATGTGAGACTTTCTTATTTTTTATGTTTCTGGATAACTCATTCCCAGCCAACTTTTTCTTAGCAATCAGTTTATGTTTGCCCTTTCCTGTAGGTTCAGTCTTTTTCAAAGCAGTATATTCATGCTGATTTGTTGACAACTTTTCTTTAGCAGTGACGTTCTGTTTTTTCTTCTTTAGTTCATTTGGAACAGACTTTTTCAAAGTTATGTTTTCATTTTTTTTATGACTGGCAAGTTCATTTGGAACAGTCTTGTTTACGATGTGTGATGCACAATTTCCCTCCTCACCAGCAAACGATACAGTAATGGTGACGGGATAGTCGGTCTCCCTGTCTTTTGTCTTAGATTTGCGTAAGTTTTTATGCTTTTCCACTTCTCCTTGTGCACTAACTGCTTTCACGGTGTGATCAGAATGTTTAGTTTTAGATTTTGTATTCCCATTCTTCTTCTTGACAATTTTCTTTCCAGTTTCATTCGTCTCCGATACTGATTTATTTTCCATCAGTTTGTCAAAATTGTTCCGGCCGGATGGCTCAGATTTCCCTTTGTATACTGGCACAAACGACGACAGTTTCTTTTTACTATCAACCATCTTTGTCTTCTTTTTCGAAGGGCATTCATAATCCTCATCATCAAACCTTGAATCTGAAATGATGGACATATATGTGGCTGTGACCAAGAAATAGGGAGTATGGCACATGCAACCAGTGGAGGACCAGTAGCCTATTTCATCAACATTGCAAAGTATACTTTACTAGCAAAGTATACTTTGAGGGAGTAATCATTTATTTTTCCTGAAATGCATTATTTCATATAGAACTAACAAATGCATATATTTCATGATTAAAAGTATGCAGAATTATTATACTGAATTTATTACATCATTAAATGGCTGTGATAATGTAATAAATTCAGTATAATAAAAATTAATAAATTTTTCAAAAAATTGAAAATTTCTCCCTCAAAGTATACTTTGCTACTAAAGTATACTTTGCAATGTTGATGAAATGGGCTACAGATAAGACTGCGCATCCATGCAATCTGACCAGGGCTAGCACTGTTTGTCATAGTATGGTTGGTGGGATATATCCGTCATGCTCCTAACAAAGATTATAGATTATTATCAGACTGCTGGATGGTGATAACAGACCAGTAGCCTATTTCACCAACATTGCAAAGTATACTTATCTAGCAAAGTATACTTTGAGGGAGAAATTTTCAATTTAAGGATAAATTAATTAATTGTTATTATACTGAATTAAGTGAATTTATTACATTATCACAGCCATTAAAAAATTCAGTATAATAATTCTGCATACTTTTAAGCATCAAATATATGCAGTGGTTAGTTCTATATGAAATAATGTATTTTGGGAAAAATAAATGAATAAATAAACTCCCTCAAAGTAAGTATACTTTGCTAGATAAGTATACTTTGCAATGTTGATGAAATTGGCTATTGGAGTTAATTTGGCATATGTGGCCGAGACTGGAGAAATGGGGCATATGGCTCTGCCGCATGACACCAGTTGAGAACAGGGCCAGTATAATGTTTGTAACCATTGTAGTCCCAGATCAGATTGATTCGATTTGATTTATTGGTGTTTAATGGCCTATCAACAGCGAAGGTCATTCAAAGCCGGGCCAACGGGTTCGATCCTGCATATAACCTGCTGCATTGGGGAGAAAATCCCAAACTCAGAACGGAATATTACATCGAAATAAATATATATTCAGCCTGAAATTAGAATAACCGAACCTGGTGCCAGGTTCATACCACACCAAAGTTACTTGGCCCCTTCCCCTATTAAAAGTAATAGGATTAGAAATAATTGTATTACTCGTACAAGGGGTATAACCGCATTAAACCCTCACATACAAGAAAGCCAAAGACGTATCTGAGTACCTATAAGTATGAATCCAGATCATTAAATTAAATTACCCATCTCATGCTCCAACCTGCCACCCACGGGGCGTAGCAGGCAAATCCATTCAATCATTTTACAGCTGCTGGTAAAATTACTACTATGTAGACCCTAATTTTGATATGTGAATGTACAGAAGTATCTGGGGCCCGTTTCACTAACCTTCGTACGACTAAAATGTTCGTAAGAGCAAAATTATGATAGTCTGTAAATTTCACATTAACAATTTTTTCTTGTAAACAATTGATGGATTTACATTTATTGAGCATAGGCTGCATATGCTACTTGAGATTTCCAGACGATCATAAATTTGCACTTACACACATTTTAGTCCTACGAAGTTTAGTGAAACGGCCCCCAGATCTACAATGGTTACAAATGAAATATATTTACACTATTTATAACATTTTCTGTAAATGAATTAGAATGTTGAACAAATGCGGAATATTAGTTTCTGTAAATATTTTTCATGAAAAATCGCATATTATGTACAAAATTTAACGGCTTTTCTCATATGTGACAAGAAAAATACCAAATAGGTCATTAATACAAAGCATTCAGAAGCATGTTTATATTTGCATCAGCATCTACTATTAATCAGATGATGTGTCAATTATGAATATTTTGCAACCAATCCAATCGTCACATAATTATTTTCAGACTAGTCCATTTATGAAAAGGGGATGTTTTTGTTCTCAAAAATACGAAAATGACTTGCAAAAGGTGCAGATCTGGATCTACACTGTTTGCCAATACCACTATACAGGCCTGTAGTGTTGAAAGGGTTAATCTATCATAGCCTCTAGTGAACTAGAAAATGTGGTTTGTCAACGAACTTAGCGCTCCTATTTGAGAAACTCTTACAAACACTTTCAAATAAATAAACAGACAGACGGACGTACAATAAGCAGAGAGCGTAATTGTATTAATGTGGAAGAAATTATCGTTACTAAGTACTGCATGTGTGCAATATGAAGATATTAGCTGAAGGCAAACAGAAATTATAGGCGATTTGAGACTCTTACAAAAACTTTCAAAAAAGAAACGGACAGACAGACAGACGGCCAGACAGGGCGAAACCTACAGGGCACCACCGATTCTTGGCGAGGCCCTAAATAGGGATAGCAGAGCATATTCAAAGAGGTAATTTCTTCTTTCAAGTGTTAGATTACACTATTTAGATCCTATGTTGGTGTTACTGGTAGTAAATCAGTCATTTTGCTACTGAAATCGACTGGGGGCCATTTCACTAAACTTCGTACGACTAAAATGTTCTTAAGTGCAAAATTATAATAGTCTGTAAATTTCACATTAACACTGTTTTCTTGTAAACAATTATTGGATTTACATGTATTCAACATAGGCTCAATAAATGTAAATACCGGTGTAACAGGAAATCTTCCCCCCGGGGGGGGAAGATTTCCAGGCTGCTTAAGCCTAGGAAATATCCCCCCCCCCCCCGCATGGAAATTCTCCCCCTCCACAGTATATCTGTGTAGAACCGCAAGCATGTGGCATGGTGGGGGGGGGGAGATTTTCCTAGGAAATATCCCCACCGCCACCATCTACCATATGCATAGTGGATATGGACGTCTCTTTGTAGACAAGAACAGCCCACTATTGGGGTAGTATTTTTCTGATGAAATGAAATAATGTATGTTGGTGTAGAACAGATAGCATGTGACATGTATTGGTGGTGGGGGGAGATTTTCCTAGGAAATATTCCCCCCCGCCACCATCTACCCTATGCATAGTGGATGTGATTGTCTCTTTGTAGACAAGAATAGCCCACGATTGGGGGAGTATTTCTGAAGAAACAAAATAATGTATGTTGGTGTAGAACAGGACAGCATGTGGCATGTTATTGGTGGGGTGTGGGGGGGGGGGCAGGTGATTGTGGGAGTATTTCTGATGAAATGAAATGAAAGTTGGTAAAGAGATAGCATGTGGCATGTATTGGTTAGGGGGGATATGCATATGGTAGATGGTTGGGGGGGGGGATATTTCCTAGGAAAATCTCCCCCCCCCCCAAGACATGCCACATGCTATCTGTTCTACACCAACATACATTATTTCATTTCATCAGAAATACTCCCCCAATCGTGGGTTATTCTTGTCTACAAAGAGACATTCACATCCGCTATGCATATGGTAGATGGGGGGGGAATGTTTCCTAGGAAAATCCCCCCCCCTCCCTCAATACATGCCAAATGCTATCTGTTCTACACCAACATACATTATTTCATCATGAGGGAGGGGGGAGGTTATTGTTGTCTACAAAGAGACATTCACAACCGCTATGCATATGGTAGATGGTTGGGGGGGGGGGGATTTCCTAGGGAAATATGCGTCACATGCTAACTGTTCTACACAAACATTTTCACTTGATCAGAAATTTTCCCCCAATCTTGTCTATCAAGGGACTTACACTATGCATATGGTAGATTGGGGTGGGGTGTGAGGAAGGTGATTTTTTATGTTCCCCTTTCTTATACTACCAAATGACATACATTGTGCCTATATGCACATGTTTGGTGGGAAATAATTCTGCTTTGTAGCATTCAAACACAAACTTTTGGGTGGGGGGCAGAATTTCCAGTGTTGGGAGGAGAATTTCCTAGGGTCGAGCCTTGAAATATTCCCGCCCCGCCCCCCCCCCCCCCCTGCCCCCCCCCACCCCCTGGAGGGAGCTGGGGGGGGGGACTAGAAATTCTCGACCCTGGAAACTTCCCCCACAGGGGGGAATATTTCCAGGGGGGAGAATTTCCTGTGACACCGGTACATCAATTGAGATTTCCAGACGATCCTAAATTTGCACTTACCAACATTGTAATCGTACAAAGTTTAGTGAAACGGGCCCTAGCTGTCTACTGATATTTATAGAATCATTTTGAAAAGTACTATGATTTTACAAATTTTTAGAAAATATTTCAGTTTAGCATCTTTCACAGTTTTGGCTACTGTTTGCAGAACATGAACAGCAACCTGGGTGAAACAAATATGGGGGGGGGGGGGTGGGGGGGGGGGGGGGGAGGGGGGGGTTGGGGAGTAGAAAATGTATGGTCGGTCAGGTAACAAGAAAGACACTTATATTGTAGAAATGGAGTGAAATAAATATTAAATATTCATTACATCTACAATGAATATGCCTAGTCGAGATGACAAGAATGCTTACGTGTATTAACCGCTGTATGTTGTTTACTTTCATATCTACATATGAAAGGGTAGCTGGGCTTCGAGAATCTGTCTATCCTGTATTCATGGCATTCCTGCAGTAAAACAGAAACAACTTGAAACAAAACTTGCTTGTAGTAAACATGAGACAAGCCATGTGATTTTGTACCCTAGACGATGCGATTTTTCGTAAAAGACATCAAAAGTTGACAACATTCTCAAGACCAAATATGGAATAGAACTGAATAGAATAGAATGAAAATTTTGTCAACATTTAATCTCATATCACAGTTTCTGATAAATACTATTCATGAACAAGAGTGCCGTAAGCAGGGCTCCAGATAAAGAATTTTCAATTAGTAATCGAGTCTTTTCAATCCATGATTACTGAAGCAATTGTGTATTTCAAAATTTTAATTGGGTAAAATAAATTCACACTATTGTTTACACATCAACAGACAGCAATTATTGAATAGTTTGCTTCGAAATGAAGAATAAATCTCTTGGCAAAAAATCTCAATACCAAGATGTGTTTGCATGGAAAATAAGAACCAGATGGACGCGGCCCGCATGTCGAGCCCGCCGAGGCATTTGATGGTATTTTTAAAAACTTTAACGCAGATTCGAATGGATGGATAGACGCATGGACGGACACACGCACGGACGCACGGACACCCGGACGTCATTGTGATCACTATGTCTCGCTTTCCGCAAGCGGGCTCGACAAAAATATGCTATATTTGTGGTCTGTTTATTGTTTTCTGCAGGTACCACAAAATTGTTATTGCTTTTTGATACTCGCAACTTCTGATTTCAATTGGGTTTTTGGTAATTTTAATTGGGTATTTAAGCAAATACGCAGCTTATCTGGAGCTCTGCCGTAAATCACAAAATACGCCCGTCGAAGATGGGCCAGATAGCAAAGATGCAGAAATGTGAAGCTGTCACCAAGGCAAGAAACATTAATGAGAATTTGAAAATCTATAGCATTATTTCTTCCGCTTGTTGTGATAAACTGGTATATATTAATTTAGGTAGAGATGTGTAAAGTATAAATTATATAGAATTGGATACAAAAATGTAGAAAAAAGTTAAAACGAGGATGGCCGCGGCCCGCATGTCGAGCCCGCCGAGGCATTTGATGGTCTCAGAGTGTATTTATTTGAAGTTTGATGCCCAATAAGCATACAAAGTTTCAAGCAAATCTGACTTACGGTTACAGAGATAGTATGTGAAAACTTTAACGCAAATTTTGACAGAAACTTTAACGCAAACTTCTAAGTCATTTGACCTTGACATAGGGGCACAGGGGCCGCATGAGTGGGATACAGCATGAATATATGGATGATGACTAATAACCATATGAAGTTTCAAGCCAATGTGACTTAGGACTGCAGAGATATAAGGTATTTAAAAACATTAACGCAAATTTCGGACGGACGCACGCACACACGGACACCCGGACGTCATTGTGATCACTATGTCTCGCTTTCGCAAGCAGGCTCGACAAAAATTATATTTTTGTTGAAAAATATTTTTTTAGCATAAAAACACCAAGGTGCACATCTTCAATATGTGTAGAAGATGTGTGTATAGTTTCAGATCAATTGACTGAACGGTTTAAGAGGAGTTGTGTACACAAACTCTGTACCCTATATAGAATTGTATACAACAAGAAACGAGGCAAAGCCACGAAGGTCAGGCTTTTTCCAAGCATAGACACTTGGATAACATAATTATACCCACTTTTTGTAGACTAGATGGCCGTGGCCTGCATGTCGCGCCTTGGGGCGAGGCATGGACACTAACAAAAATAGATATAGTAGATGGAAAAACTTTAACGAAAAAACTTTAACCGGACACACGGACGTACGGACGTACGGACGGACGTATGCCAAAATGCCGACTATATCGCGCTTTCCGCAAGCGGGTGCGACAATGATGATAAACATCCATGTGAAGTATCAAGGTAATGGGTGAAGCAGTTGCAGAGATATAGTACACAAAAAAAAACTTTAACAAAAAGATTCAAAGTAATTTGACCTTGACATTGGGCACAGGGGCCGCACGGTTGGGGGTTAGAATGAAAATATGGATGATGATAAACACCCATGTGAAGTTTCAAGGTAATGGGCGAAGCAGTTGCAGAGATATAGTACAACAAAAAAGTTTTAACCAAAAAACTTTAACCAGACGTACACTAAAAAGTTAACGTTGAAAATGGCTAAGTAAATTACGTAGAAATAATAGGTGAAGGTAAAAAAAATGGTCACATGTTGGATAGTTGTATGTGGTAGGCACCCCTTGGTTATGAAGCTGTGAAAGTTTGGTGGTCCTAGGTGGTACAGTACCAAAGAAATGGACTTAAACACGAAAACATAACATTGTAAACGCGAAAACGCGAAAACGCGAAAAGTCGACTGCGCGGACAAAATGTGTCAAGTTAAAAAAAAAGTAACATGTTGGATAGTGATATGTGGTGGGCACCCCTTGATTATGAAGCTGTGAAAGTTTGGTGGTCCTAGGTGGTACAGTAACAAAGAAATGGACTCAAACACGAAAACTTAACATTGATTGTGGACGCCGCCCGCCCGCCGCACGCCCGCCTGACCGCCCACCCGCCCGGCTTTCGCCAATCCAATAGCCTGGATTTTTTTTCAAAAAACCTGGCTAAAAATGTAGAAAAAATGGCTCAGTTAAATAGGTGATATATATGTTCAAAAATATGTTTTTTGGCATAAAAATACCGAAGTGCACATCTTCAATATGTGTAGGAGACGTGTGTATAGTTTCAGATCGATTGACAGAACGGTTTCGGAGGAGTTGTGTGAACACAAACTATGCAGTTTTTCTGTCTGCCGCCCACCCACCCCGTGGTAAAACACAATACGTACCGTTTTTATTAAAACGGTCGTATAAAAATCACACATCTTCTGAGGTATAAAATCACATGGCTTGTTTCATTCATATGTAAACTGGAATAAGCCCCAGTGACAGACAGCGCACTGGAAATATGTTGCAATTGGATAGAGGACATAGCAATGCTCATCTATATGCACTTGATAAATAGCTGCAAATCATTCCTGGGCTGATAAACTGTCCCAAAATATGTTCAACAATTCTGCAAAAACCAGGAACCCACTTTTCCGACGTTTCGGCACAAGGCCTTTATCAAGAAATTAGTTTCTACTGTACCAAAATTACTGTACCAAAATAGTATGTAATTCGGTGATGAATTTCAACTTGGCAAGGGCATATGTGATTTGGCAAACATTTTATAACTAGCTGAAAATATATCTCCATGAAAGCGACATAGAATCAACTGTTATCTGCGAAAATAGAATACATGTAGCCACTGGCACATTGTTTACTATGGAAGACTTTCGGACCAATCAGCTCACATACATACGTGTTGCTGTATCAGGCATTGACCTGATACAAATATTCAGGATACAACAAATTGAAAACTAACAGAAACAAGTTTGCGTTCTTTTCAACGGAAACCATGTCATAATTGCTCATTCTGTAGCCTAAAACATTACCTGATAAATAGAATACCATGTTAGTGTCTTCTGATATCAAGTTTATCAGGCTCGGCTCAGAAACCTCGGAATTCCTACACGTCTCCTAACCTTTGCTTAACCCTTACACCGCTATCTTAATTTTTTGTCGTCCGCTGTTTATTTTCCATTTTTATCATCAAAAACATGCTTTGACAGCACTTTAGAATAATTTACAACATGCTTTGATAGCACTTTAGAATCATTTCCATTGGAAATGATTCTGAAGTGCTGTCAAACCATGTTTTTATTCAGAAATAAGGCAAGATATAAAAGCAACAGCAGCCGACAATTGTTGTGTGTAGCAGTCTAAGGGTTAATAAAAACTTGATATCAAAAGACACTGCCCTGGTATTCTCTATCTACATATACAATGTACATGTAAGTAGTTCAGATACTTGGTAAAATTATATTCTTACCATTTTACAACTCAGTTTATGACCTAGCTACAATAATTCGCCTCCGATATGTTATCTACAGCTACAATTTGACCCCATTCAAAAAAATGTGGCAATTGAAATGCATACCCAAACCTGTTGCATGTAGGTCAAAATTTAGTAAACTGTATATGTTATACCTTTAAACAAATATTCTTTGATGTAGAACTAGTAAATTGCCAAAAATAATACAACAGGGAAATCATTTTCCCATGGAAGCTATTTTTCTCTAGTTGTTCTTCAACATTCAACAGAACGAAATAAAGCTTTCAAATTTACAAGATATACATGTAAATGTCAGATAAACATATTGACATGGTAAAATAACCAATTTTTGCATGTGTATGTTCTTTATTAATAATTTATTGATACAGTGTTGACAGTTTTGTATCGCTAACATATCAAACACGCCGGATAACTGATTGCAAAAATCACTCTTCCATGCGTTACATTAAAGAGATGGGGTTAAATTGCTACCCTCGAGAAAGGTATGGAGCGGGGTAGCAATTTTGTTTCTAGACCATACCATGTACAGTTTTTGACACAACTATGACTGCAGATTGTGATAATCATTAAACACAACTGTGGCTGTGACTAGAGAAATGGGTCTTACGGGATTTTTACCAGTGTATACATATCCTGATCAAATAGCACACTCCTGTAGACTGATAACAATCTACATTGTTTGTTAGAAGCATGACGGGTGTTTCAATGATGGAATGGCGAACAGTGTAGATCCAGACTGTGCGGATGCACACGCTGATCTGGATCTACACTGGTCACAAAATCAACAAGTCCCATTTCCCCAGTCACAACCACAAATTACGAAACATTGCAATAATATATCTTTAAAGGGAAATAAAATCATGCAACTGGACAATTTGCTTCATGTATGGTAAATGACATATATAAATCAATCGCACCATTTTATTTTGATCACATTCCCAAACACATGCGTTATATTCAAGTACATGCTATCACAAGGTGTATGATCGCGTGGTACTAACAACAACAACAAGTACTTAAACTTCCATAATCCATCTGATTCAAAGTACGTATTCTTTTATATTGTCCTTATTACGTAACGGATTTTGATGAAATATGGCGCATCAAACGCGTCTTGTTAAGCTGCATTTGGTGGTCTCTGTATTTTCGCCCAAACTTCTGTCGATTTTGCGAAGAATCAATTTCCGTGTCGGTAGACACGGAAATCGATTCTTCGAAAAAACGACGACATAAGTCTGTGCCGAACTCCCTGGACCACCAAATGCAGCTCATGAAGACGCGTTTGCTGCGTTGAATCCGTTGAATATTAAGGAAAATATCAAATAATACTTACTTTGGAGTGGGCGACGTTGTTGTTGTTGTAACCACGTGATCATGCACCTTGTATCAGAAAAAGAGTCATAAGCAAGGGAGATAATTTGGCTTGGCACAATTTGGTAGTTTTACTGTACGTACCAGTACATGTATAAAGGAAAAAATGTGAAATGTCTTAAGTTTTGAGAAATGATTATACTATACAAATTTTAGAATGAAGTTCCAATCATAGATGCTAGTAACCATTGATTGAAAAACATGTTTATAATACCGAAAGATAACTAGCGCTGCAGGTACAATTGTGTTCAGAAATGCGATGCAAATCTACAATTAAACTATTGTTTCCTCTTCTGTTTCGGGGCATATCTGAGACACAGTGCCTGTGGTAGGTGCCAGGGGGGCGTTTCACTAAACTTTGTACGACTAAAAATTATGATAGTCTGTAAATTTCACATTAGCAATGTTTTCTTGTAACCAATTATTAGATTTACATTTATTGAGCATAGCTGCATATGCACCAATCTCAATAAATGTAAATCTCCAAATTAAATTTCCAGACATTCTGAATTTGCACTTACAACATTTAGTCGTACTTATGAAACGCCTGGTGTAGTCCACATGCCGTGCACGACTTACATGTCCCAGATGGTCGTTGGAGGCACAGTTGTAGCAGTAGGTGGGTAACTCCCGCTTCCGTTTCCTACCCGGAGTCACAGCCCCTTCTCTCACCTGGACAAGGTATAATCACAGGCGGTTTGCTTAGAGATACTGATAGGACGGTATGACAGACTCTTTAAGATATGTAGAAAAGAACCAGATATGACCAGCCAGCATATCGTGCCTGCCAACGTATTTGATAGTCTCAGTGTGTGTGTATATAGTTAGCCTCAATCGGAATGGAATGGAATGGTGCTTAACGGCCAGACTCAATCGGACTTAGGGTTGGTGAAATTATTTGGTACTTAAAACACATATTTTTGAAAATCAACAGAAATTGCAATGTAATTTGACCTTGGCCTTGGGCATGTGGACCGTATGTATGGGCTATAGAATGAAAGTATGGATGGTGATACACAAGTATGTTAAGTTTCAAGTCAATTGGAATTTGGGTTGTGGAGATATTAGGTACATAAAAACTTTAACGCAGATATTACGAATAACTTTAACGCAAATTTCAAAGTAATTTGACTTTGACCATGCGGACCACATGGGTGGGTCATAGAATGAAAACATGGGTGTTAGGGTTGTGGAGATATTTGGTACTTAATGCCAAGGTCACAGAACATCAGATTTAACAGTTGTATGGTACACATACAATGTAGTGGATCATACTGTTTGGTGACGGATGTCTGAATGGTATTGAAAGTATATGGTTCAAAAAATACTTTTAACATTTTCAACACTACATGCCTGTATAGTGAGTGGTATTGGCAAAACATGTAGATCCAGATGAGCCGGCTCGTAACGAGCCGTCTCATCAGGATCTGCACATTTTGCAAGAAACTTATTTTTTGGAACAAGAACACACACCCCCCTCCATTTCATAAATGGACTAGTCTGAAAATCATTTTGTGACGATTGGATTGGCTGCAAAATTGACATGTCAAAATCCATTGCAGTTACTTAGGGGTGAAAGGGTTAACCAAAGTATGAATTCATGCTGGCACATTGGTGACGAGATCCGCTGTCCTTATTGTTTGATTGATTGAACGATCGATGTTCAGCTGTGAGCATGTGGCTGTGATTGGAGAAATCACATTTGCATGCAGTGTAGACCCTGACCAGACTGCGCGGTCAGGGTTTACACTGTTTGCCATTCATTTACAGAAACGCCAGTCACAGTTTTAACAAATCATGTAGATGATGTACATATATGGTCAGCGGCTTGGCATCTAGATTGACCAAACATGCCATAAGCTCCATTTCAGTAGTCACAACCATATACATGTATGAGATGGCGTCACAGGTCAGGTGATTTTGTACCTTCGGACATCTGCGTAATTTCATGAAAATTTTGTCAACTTTTGACGCCATTTACGGAAAATATGGTAAATTTTGTAAACGCATTTCATGAAATTATGCAGATGTCCGAAGGTAAAAAATCACATGGCGTGTCATATGTCTGTGCCTGTGTGCGAGAAATGGTCAACTCACTGAATTCACAAGATCCTGATCTGGTGTCATGTGTGATTGCCACACTAACAAGAGCTGTAGGAGAACAGCATAGCTCGACTACGAGGGTTGTTGATGTACACATAGCTTGACAAAGAAGGTGGCTGCGGCCTGCATAAAAACCTTAACCAAGGTTGACTAAAAACATTAACCAAGGGAAATTAAGTAAGTAATTCAAGGTTAAATGTAGGTCAATGTCAGCTATAGGTCAGGGGTTATTGATGTACATCCAAGTTATCCAAGTATGGTGTCTGTATGCACAATAGTATTCCATCTACAAGCTTGACTAAAAACCTTAACCAAGGTTGAGTAAAAACCTTAACCAAGGGGAATTAAGTAAGTAATTTAAGGTTAAATGTAGGTCAAGGTCAAATATAGGTCAGGGATTGTTGATGTACATCACTAGGAGATGAAGTTGTCCAAGTATGGTTGGTGTAGGGCCAGGAGTATTCCATGTACAAGCTTGACTAAAAACGTTAACCAAGGGGAATTAAGTAAGTATTTCAAGAGGAAATGTAGGTCAAGGTCAAATATATATCAGGGGTTGTTGATGTACATCACTAGGAGATGAAGTTGTCCAAGTATGGTGGGTGTAGGGCCAGTAGTATTCCATATAGAAGGTTGACTAAAAACCTTAACCAAGGGGAATTAAGTAAGTAATTCAAGAGGAAATGTAGGTCAAGGTCAAATATAGATGAGGGGTTATTGATGTGCATCACTAGGAGATGGAAGTTGTCCAAGTATGGTGGTGGGTGTAGGGCCAGTAGTATTGCATATACAAGCTTGACTAAAAACCTTAACCAAGGTTGACTAAAAATCTTAACCAAGGGGAATTAACCAAGTAATTCAAGAGGAAATGTAGGTGAAGGTCAAATATAGATCAGGGGTTATTGATGTGCATCACTAGGAGATGAAGTTGTCCAAGTATGGTGGGTGTAGGGCCAGTAGTATTCCATATACAAACTTGACTAAAAACCTTAACCAAGGCGTGACGGTGACGCCGACGCCGGGGTGACAACATAAGCTCTACTTATTCTTCGAATAGTCGAGCTAAAAATGAAACATGTAGCGAGACTTACCGTGGTGTGGTACCGTCGCCACTTATCTGGACATTTCTACAACAGAGATGTGGCTTCATAAATGTTTGCCCCATCAGAGCTTCAGATGACAAAATGTGCACAATTAGAGCACCAGAAAAGGTGCGCATTGGCGTATTTTACACTTATTTTAGCAGAATACGTACGATTATAAAAAGTGGGTGTACAAAATACTCACAGCAATGTTAAAATATGCATTGATTTTAAAATTCAGTAGTGAAAATACGGTAATAAAGTTGAAAATTTACATAATTGAGCTGCAAAAAGCTCAAATCTGTGAATTTTTTAATTTGTTTTATTTTTTTATCAATTGTTCCCTATTTAATAAGGAAGAAAATCATTTGTAAAAATAAATCACAGGTTGGAATTGAATTTCATGCCTTGCCGTGATAAACACGTAAACCAAATTTGGTTATGATCCGTCGAGTAGAACTTCAAAGGTACGTGCCCACTCAGTAGGCATAAAATGTTCTTTATATGAGAGACATCATCCGATACATTTTCAGGCAAAACTAGATTGGTCAGTAAGCGAGTCTTACGGAATACCCCCCGGGTGGGCCCAGGTACCCCTAAATATGTAAACAAAAATCCAAGTTTGTGAGCTTGTGACCTTGACTCTGGGCATGAACATGAATTTGTCACACGGTGGTAGAGGTCCATTGGAGCAATGCGTGTGTGAAATGTGAAGCAGATCCGAGCAAGGAAATAGAAGTTATAACCAATTTCTCTCATGTTAAGTTTGTAAAGAGACTAAGTATGTGACCTTGACCTCGAGATCAGCGGGGATTTGTCACAGCATGATAGTAGAGCCTTAGAGGAATGCATGCATGAAATATAAAGAATTTTCAATGAAAGAAATAGAAGGTATAACATATTTCGCTGATGTTAAGTTTTGTAAAGAGACTAAGTATGTCACCTTGACCTTGGGATCAGCGGGTGTTGGATGGTTGTAGGTTTGTCACAGCATGATAGTACAACATTAGAGGAATGCACAAGTGAAATATTAAGCATTTTCAACGAAGGAAATAGCAGTTATAACTTTTTTCTCTGATGTTAAGTTTTGTAAAGAGACTAAGTATTTGACCTTGACCTTGGGATCAGCGGGGGTTGGACGGTCATGGATTTGGCACAGCGTGGTAGTACAACCTTACAGGAATGCATGTGTGAAATATTAAGCATTTTAAATGAAGGAAATAGAAGTTACAACATATTTCATTGATGTTAAGTTTTGTAAAGAGACTAAGTATTTGACCTTGACCTTGGGATCAGCGGGGGTTTGACGGTCATGGATTTGGCACAGCGTGGTAGTACAACCTTACAGGAATGCATGTGTGAAATATTAAGCATTTTAAATGAAGGAAATAGAAGTTACAACATATTTCATTGATGTTAAGTTTTGTAAAGAGACTAAGTATTTGACCTTGACCTTGGGATCAGCGGGGGTTGGACGGTCATGGATTTGGCACAGCGTGGTAGTACAACCTTACAGGAATGCATGTGTGAAATATTAAGCATTTTAAATGAAGGAAATAGAAGTTACCGTACAACATATTTCATTGATGTTAAGTTTTGTAAAGAGACTAAGTATTTGACCTTGACCTTGGGATCAGCGGGGGTTGGATAGTCATGGATTTGGCACAGCATGGTAGTAGAGCCTTACAGGAATGCATGTGTGAAATATTAAGCATTTTAGATGAAGGAAATAGAAGTTATAACAATATTTCTCTGATGTTAAGTTTAGTGACGGACAGACGGACGGACGGACAACCTGACTCCAGTATACCCCCTCACAACTCGTTGCGGGGGGTATAATAAACATTCATTCACCATTACTCCACGCATTGATTGGCATTACTATACATTTTATATCAGACGAAAATGTCCACATTGATATCAGGGGCATTAACCCTGTTTCCTTAAAATCACTTTATAATACATGTATGCCAAAAACTTTATTTTTTCAGGTGAAGCATTCAATTATTATAAATAATTAAAAAATGTCATACCTCATTTACATAATGCCATATGAAAATAGTCTGATACCACCGCAAGCCGTTATCAGTAAAATAAATATTACTAAATGATTATATCTGTATAGCACACTTATAATTTTTAGAACTGGTGGAATAGTGACACAATTATACACTTATTTAATTCCTATAATTACCATTTTGTGCCTACTGAGTGGACCTTTAAGATATTGCGTGGAAAATGATACAGAATGTGAAAATTAAATATGGCCATCAAAGGGAGATATGTCATCCGAAAAGTTTGAAAATCAATATAGTTCTTCTACTTGTCTATCAAAACATGATTTGATTACTTAAGAATCATTTGTAAAGGAACTTATTCTAAAATGCTGTCAGATGATGTGTTTATTGAGAGAATATAACATATAAAACAACAGCAGACGAAAAATTTCACCCACTAAACAAGGCGATCGCCACGAAGGTCAAGGTCATGAAGGTCAAGGTTACACTATGAGGAAGTTCAAAATAATTGATAAAAGGTCTCGGTCACCAAGGTCAAGGTCACACAAGACACTGTGTGGATAGCCATCAAATTGAGGAGGTATTGGTGAGGTTTGGTAATGATCTGACTAACAGATGAAGAGATATTCAACATTTGGACGTACATCAAAAATTATTGACACAAAAGTCAAGGTCACCAAGGTGACAGTCAAAATCACCGGAATGACACTGGATGGATAGCTATCAATGTGAGAAAGCTATTTATTAAAATTGGTAAAGATACGACCTCCGAGATATTCAACAGTTGGACATATGTCCAAAACTGTTGACATCAAGGTGAAGGTCACCACGGTCGAGGTCAGTCAAATTACACTTGTAGATATTCATCAATGTGAAGAAGCTATTGATGAAGTTTGGAGATGATCTTACTAACGGATAAATAGATATTCAACGTTTGGACGTACATGTACGTCCAATATCATTGACATAACAGGTCAAGGTCAGCCGACTGAGAAACTGGGTGGATAGACATCAATGTGAGGTAGCTATTGATGAAAGATCCGACTAACGGATCCGGAGGTATTCAACATTTGGACGTATGTACAAAATTATTGACACAAAGGTTAAGGTCACCAGTGTGTGGATAGCCATCAATGTGAGAAAGCTATTGGTAAAATTTGGTAATGATCCGACTAACGGATCAAGAGATATAGGAAATTTGGCTACGTCCAAAAGTTATGTCCCACCAAGGTTAAGGTCCCCAAGGTGATGGTCAATGTCTCCCGAATGACAGTGGGTAGATAGCCATCAATGTGAGGTAGCTATTGATGAAAGATCTGACTAACGGATCCGGAGGTATTCAACATTTGGACGTATGTACAAAATTATTGACACAAAGGTTAAGGTCACCAGTGTGTGGATAGCCATCAATGTGAGAAAGCTATTGGTAAAATTTGGTAATGATCCGACTAACGGATCAAGAGATATAGGAAATTTGGCTACGTCCAAAAGTTATGTCCCACCAAGGTTAAGGTCCCCAAGGTGATGGTCAATGTCTCCCGAATGACAGTGGGTAGATAGCCATCAATGTGAGAAAGCTATTGATGAAATTTGGTAATGATCCAACTAATGGGTCAAGAGATATTGGAAATTTGGCTACGTTCAACATTTACGTCCCACAAAGGTTAAGGTCACAAAGGTGAGGGTCAATGTCTCCCGAATGACAGTGGGTAGATAGCCATCAATGTGAGAAAGCTATTGATGAAATTTGGTTATGATCCAACTAATGGGTCAAGAGATATTGGAAATTTGGCTACGTTCAACATTTACGTCCCACAAAGGTTAAGGTCACAAAGGTGAGGGTCAATGTCATCCGAATGACAGTGGGTGGATAGCCATCAATGTGAGAAAGCTATTGGAAACCGACAAAAATGAAAGGTGTTACATGTACTAACGTACGTACGTACATGGGTACGTACGTACATGGACTAATGTTATGTCCCATATTACAGCGAACTAAACATTATGTTTGTAAAACATGGATATGCCAATTTGGTATACTTGACTGTAAAAAATGGCTAAGTGTTTCAGCAACCTTGTGATGGTAAAAAAGAATGGTCATGGTCAAGTTAATGAAACTTACAAACATTTTGACGTAACAAAATGGTCAAGTGTTTCAGCGACATTTCAAATAGACCTTGAGCCACCAATAACCCCCCCTCCCCCCCTTGTGGGATTTTTGGTCAGTATGATTTTCGGATTCAGTAACCTATTGTCTATCAAACCTGATTGTCTGCGCCTACAAAGCCGATGGATGAACAAATGGCGGCCATTTTCCAAAATGGCCGCCATACAAAACTGGGTGGTTTTAGTTCAGGCCGATATGTGTCATTTAAATCACGTTCTTCCAAGTTAAGCGATATCATTTTTTCACCAATTGAGTATAAATGACTACAATAAGTTTTATATTAGATACGATCCTCAAATAGCCACAATTATCAAAATGGCCGCCAAAATACTTAATTGTTTATGCTTGCAACATTTGTTTTCACCACACGATGAGCTACCTACAATGTAATCATGTCAGTAGCAACATATTCACATGGCAGATCCTTTTTCACATCGATTTGCATTATTTCTGGTGTGCTATCAACGGTAATTATTTTCAAAATGGCCGCCAAACAGGTATTATATGATGGCCATTTCGGGTATTTTTCAAGCATATGGCGCAATTCCATTTTGTTAATTGTGAAAATTACATAAAGTTAATATAATTAGGTCGAAATGAGAATGCGGTTATCAGATACATGTCTGTGTTAGTAATATTACAAGGGGGCTGCATGCATGTTTCGCTTGCGACCTATACTTTTGTTTGAGTTGGTTTGTTGCCGCAGCAGATAAAGACCGTTAAATAAAAACAGTTCAGCATGTTTTGAACATTACACGGGCTGCAACAAAAGAAGTTGGACAACACAGTTCAATAGTTACATTTGATTTGGCCGTAGCACGGAAAGCATATGCCATCATCTGGCAAAACCCAGAACGGTACAGTGATGTGTTTGTCCGTATGGGTATATTCCACACGACATGTTCATATCTAGGAGCTCTTGGAAAGTATCTGAAGGGAAGTGGTTTCGAAGAAATCATAATCGAATTGGGTATATGTGCTAGTGGATATATCAACAAGGTAATGACAGGAAAACATTACAACCGCGCTTTGCGGGTCCCACCACAAATCTTTTCCTCGAGGGTTTAGAACGTCAACTGATAACGGCGAATTGAAGCTTCAGAGGGGGAATTGTTCGGACCAGATGAAAGAGCCATATTGGATTCTCTTGCAAAAGAGCCCAGTAATGACAGATTATTGGAGTTCATGACAAATGACAAATGCATGAAAGCATTGTCATCATACTCGGAGTTTCGAGACAGGGTTAGTGAAGGGAAACTTGGGAAAAACGGCACAGTATTGGCTGGGATACATGGATTCGGTGCATACGGTGTTGCAGAGTTCTCCGAGCCACCAACGAAAACAACTTAGACCTTCACATAGCATGTCTTCAGAAGATGTGTCCATTGTTCTTCAGCTTTGACCATCCCAACTACGCACGGTATTCTACATTATATCTGCTGAGTTTGTTAAACTTAGAGCAGTTATATCATGGGATGGAAGATCTGTTGAGGAACAATGGATTCAGCGTGAACCGATCCAGTGTTCCGTCATCCAGAAATGGCGTGGATATCACAATAGAGCAAACCATCAATCGCCATGCTAAGTCACATGGAGGTATCATAGGTTTCAGCCGCAATTATGCAGCATACTACAGATGGTGTATGACGAGACACTTTTTCAGAGCTAGCTACATGGATGCTACGCTTGAACTGGCTGATATGAACGCGCATGAACAGTCTTCACACAAGGACACACGAACTTCGGAAATATCCAGAAGTGAAACAGACGTCAAGAAAATTATCAATGCAATAGGTAATTTTATAGATCCGTTTGAAGTATCAGATGAATCGCTCTATTGCATATCTTCAGGGGCGCCAGCTCCTAAAGATGTCGTTGACGATCTGCTGTCTGCAGAAATGACAGGAAAACAAAGGTTTGCGCGGTTTGTCCAGGAGCGGTTTGTTGAAACGTCAGTCAGCTTTCATGTACCAATAAAACAGTTGCGCCTGAAAACATTTGCATCACTCGCTAAAGCTGTGAAGCTCACTGGTACGCAGAGAAAGACAAAGTAGTTAGTAGCTGAACGAAATATATTTGGGCAGCTAATTTCACTTGCTCTCAAACACAACATTGACATGGAAAAGGTGCTTAGCTATCCATTGGGACCTGTGCCATGGTCGCTCGCCACTGATAAAGCTAAACGCATGCACCAGCTTGAAGGACAATCACATAGTGTTGATGTACCTCCGACGGGTCAAGTGAGCTATATTATTGACGGCAATGCACTGTTACACATGCAGACCGCTTTGCCAAACACATTCGCGGATCTTGCAGATAACATATATCATCAGCTCCCAAAAGTTGAGCGTGTTGATTTTGTGACAGATACATACCAAGACTTGTCAATAAAAGCATGTGAGCGACTACGCAGGGGTACATCAAAGACTTACATTATAAAAGGACCTCTCACAAAAGTTCCACGAGATTGGAAACTGTTCTTGTCAAACAATTCAAACAAAACACAACTAATTAGACTTCTCATATCTGAATGGATGCAAGATAAGTACGCTCTAAAGCTGATCGGCAAGACTATTCAGTTTGTAAGCGGGGAGCAATGTATGCAGCTAACTAGCACTGATGGTAAGACTACACAAACTGTTGAGATAGAGGAGTTGCACTCATCGCAAGAGGAGGCGGATACACGGCTAATCCTGTATTGTGAGTACCATGCACTGCATACACCAGAGAACAGCACCATTATTGTGATATCCCCAGACACGGATGGTTTGTTTTGATGTTGAAATTCGGACAGAAGCTGAAACAACAACTGCTGTTAGATACCGGAGTTGGGCACAAGAGGCGGCTGGTTGACATACATGGTGTCATTGGAGACATAGAACTGAACTGTGTTTGGCATTGCCTGCACTCCATGCTTTTACAGGCTGTGATAGCACAAGTGCTTTCGTTCGGCGTGGTAAAGTTACTCCTTTGAAAACACTCCAGCGGCATCCAGAGTTTATTGAAGCCTTCCAGAAGTTGGGAATGTCTCAGTCTGTTGATGAAAAGCTATTTCAAACGCTTGAACACTTTGTATGCTTGCTGTACAACAAATCAGACATTACAGATATCAACAAGCTACGAATGGAGCTATTTCTACAAAAGTGTAGCCCCAGGTCTGGCGATCTTCTTTCGACGTACAATGGGGCTGACCTGAGCCTTTTACCACCATGCAGATCGTCACTGAAAATGCATGTAGCAAGAGCCAACTATCAAACGCTCATTTGGAACAATGCTGACCGGCGTGATGCAGACATACCGCCACCAGATGAACATGGATGGGAAGTTAACAATGGCTTGTTAGAATGCAAGTGGACAGAAGGAGATCACCTGCCAAGTGAAATGGTTGATCTGTTAATAGAGGAACGGGATGACGTACCTGATACTGATGAAACAGAAGATCCTGAAGCAGAGAGCCTACTTGATGCCATGTTTGACACTGATGACGCGTATGACTAGTCTGAATTTATCTTAACCTACTCTTACAATTAGAACCTCACATAACTTGCCTGATGTTGTGAGGATCGCAATTTGAATATTGTAAACCATGATGTATTTTGCCTCTTGAATTGATTATATGTGGCTGGAACGTTTGTATATTGTGTTTCATCTTGCCTGATGCTGTGATGATTGCCTCGCCATAGATGCGATGTTTTGACATTAACAACATGTATACTTTTTTTTTTGCAAGTTGAATGCTGTAAACCATGATATATATCTTGAATTGTATTATATGTGGATCAAGCTGTTACCTATTGTGTTTCATCTGCCTGAGCTGTAGGATTACCTTCCACATGTGCATGTTTTAACTTTAACAGTAATATTTTGATTGCAATGAATACTTAAACCATGATGTAGTGCCTCTTAATTGTATATGTGGATTAATTTTTTGCCTATTGTGTTTCATCTTGCCTGATGCTGTAAGGATTGCTCCCACAGGTGCGATGTTTTGACTTAACACAGTAGAATATTTTGTATTGCAAGTTGATTACTGTAAACATGACATGTTTCCTCCTTGAATTGTATTATATGTATTAACGTTTTTGCCTATGTTTCATCTTGCCTCGAATCGATTTTGTGACTTGAACAGTTGAATATTTTGTATTGCAATTGTGTAAACCATGATGTATGTTGCCTCTTGAATGTATTATATGTGGATTCAGTTCTCTGCGATTCGTGTTCATGCTACCTGAATGATGTGACGATAAGCCTCGCCACATTTTGGTGCGAGTGTGACTTGAACCAACATGTAGCAATATTATGTATTGCAATTGTTGATTACTGTAAACCATGACATGTGTTTTCCCTCTTGAATTGTATTATATGTGGATTACGTTTTTGCCTATTGTGTTTCATCTTGCCTGATGCTGTGAGGATTGCCTCGCCACAGGTGCGATGTTTTGACTTGAAAAACATGTAGAATATTTTGTATTGCAAGTTGAATACTGTAAACCATGATGTATGTTGCCTCTTGAATTGTATTATATGTGGTTTCAGTTTTTGCCTATTGTGTTTCATCTTGCCTGATGCTGTGAGGATTGTCTCGCCACTATAACGAGATTATTAATGTTGTAGATCAACTACTGTTGCCGATAATGATCTTGTACCCCGAAATGTTTGAATATTCGGATATATTTCAAAATCGGTACCGTCAATTTTTATTTGAGAAATGTCCGTACAGACGGACGAAAATACGGACTCATGGTATATTTAGTAAGTATGGACAATAATATTACATATTTGAGTTGTTTTCAATCCATAGTAAGCGGTTATAATGTTGTTAAATTGCATAATAATACATACCTGTTAAATTGCCATTGTAAAATGAGTGGGTGGGGAATGGTCGAAAATACGTTATTTTTCACTTTGTATATTTTGTGGTAGACACTAAATAGTCGACGTATATACATTGGATATGTTCAATTGGCCCTACTAGACTACATTGACATTGATAAAATGAAAAAACGCCAACTTTTCATAAAGTTATTAACATCTATATTTTACCATTGAAATTGGGTGGGAGTGGGGTAATAAAACCTGTAAAAATATGACTTCTAGAATTGTCAAATAAATTTATTTTCAATTAGTATATTAAATTCTATTCCCATGATGTTCAAAATGTCGGATAAAACGTACGAAAATACCATCTTATTCGAACAAAAGGATATAAGTTAGGCAATTTTTATTAAAAAATGCGATTTTTCAAGATACTAAAAATACCGAGGGTGACATACTTGAAAACGGCGCCATATGTTCATCCATCGGGTTACAGAGCACAGACAACGGATTAACACTCATAATTGAATGTAGTTTCAGGAAATATATGTCTGCAAAAATCCCACGGGGAGGGGGGGGAGGGTTTCGGTTATTGGCTCAAGGGCTAAAAGGTGATAAAGGTCACGGTTTGAGTTAATTGGTGGCATGAGTATGTGACAAGAAGATTTATTCAGAGCCCAAGTATTAAAGCAATCCTTCTTGTAATATTGGATGATAAGTCGATAATTACAATGTTTAGGAGAAACGCTTACATATAAACCTTTTTGAACATAACAATATGGCGAAATATTTTAGACGTGGCACGAGTGTGTGACAAATCAGGTGATCCAAGTGTCCAAGTATTGAAGCAATACTTCGCGTAATATCGAAGACATTTCATGTTGGAGAAACTTTTAAACATAACAAAATGACTAAGTGTTTCAACGACATTTTGAAGGTGACAAAGGTCAATGTCGTGTTAATGGTGGCGCGAGTGTGTGACAAATGTTCAGGTGTTTCGAGCGTCCAAGTATTTACGCAATCCATCGCGTAATATTGAAGATATTATATGTTGGAGAAACTCTTAAAATCTTTTTGACGTAAATGCACACGGGCAGACAGACTGATGGACGTACGGAACCTCAACAACAACGCAATATAATTGCAGCACAAAAATATTTACACAATTCCCTAACATTTGATTGGTCCGTAGCAAGTCTCTGTCCAAAATTTATATCCCAGTAAACTCCCATGCCGAACTACTTTCCATAACCGTCAGGCGCAGTTAAAATAATTCTTAAGAAAACGGAAAATAAACACATTTTCTTGATGAATATATTTCAAATGCTGGAATTATAAGGAATGAATGGCCTTTTTGTGGAATTTATCGGGAATATAAACTTGGAAAAGTCGCGGGAATACTGGACGAGGCCTTCAAAAATTACAATTTTCGAAAAAAAAAAAAAAATAAAAAAATAAAATTTCGAAAATTGTAATTTTGTATCACTTCGTTCAGTATTCCCGCGACTTTTCCAAGTTTATACCCCGATAAATTTCACAAAAAGGCCATTCATTCCTATAATGCCCCCCTTTCTGTCGCATAGGGGGCACAAGTACGGCAGTTGCTGATACTTACATACTGTTCATGGCCATGCATATTGCATCTATAGCAAACTGTGTTGGGGTATAGTCGAGGTGACTGACAATCCTTCACACTGTGCCCCGGCTCACAACAGTTGTAACAAATGGAATCTGGGCAACTACGACTGATGTGGCCAGGCACTCCACAGAGTAAACAGGTCAGCACTTTCTCCTAAAATCAACAGAATTTTTGAATAAAAAATATAATTCATGACATGAACAATTTATGATAATGAATGTAATTTTGTCCATACATTTGACCATGTTGTGCAATGCTTTTATTTATTTATCTTATATGCAAGGGTGGGTATTGGCTCAATTGCATTCCACTTCTGGCGTTCACTGTTAACTTAACCCTTAGAGAGCGGGAAACAAAAAGTGTCGTCTGTTGTTGTTTAATATTTTGTCTTTATTCTCAATAAAAATATGGTTTGACAGCACTTCAGAATCATTTCCATTGGAAATGATTCTAAACTGCTGTCAAATCATGTTTTTGACGAGAAATATCGAAAATAAAAAATTAACAGCAGACGACAAAATTTAATTCAGCATTTTAAGGGTCAAAGGCCCTGAACGGCTCAGTATTATAATTTTCCAATTTTTTCAAACACAAAAACATGTTTGGCAACTGATTTAGTACACAAAACTAACATATACTGCCTAATAGATACATCTCAAGTCTTGAGATTTACATCTTAATCGCAATGTGAAGACAACAAAAACTTGTTTTGTGTACCACTCAGTGCAAAATGTCAATATTGACAATTTAATTTCCGTAACCCAACGGCTTCAGCTCGGAAGCGAGTCGATAAACTCCGGCTATCGGAATTCATCGGCCGCGAATCGGGGAGTTGACCCGAGCTTCTATCGGAAAATCGATCGGGCTTTGAAACACGCACCTGCTGTTTGTTTATCAACAAATATTGATATTTTCGTTGACTACAAACTCATTTGTGTACCAAAATGAATGCAAACAGTTTCAAAGTGTGTGTAAATAGAAACCTGTTGGATTTATGTGTGGGAAAACCCAATAGGAGGCCAAATTCGGCAACTTGAGCCGGATAGGGGCTTTAAAGCTATTTGTGCATATGCAGCCTATGCTCAATAAATGTAAATGAAATAATTGTTTACAAGAAAACATTGTTAATGGGGAATTTACAGACTATCATAAATGTGCACTTACGAACATTTTAGTCGTACAAAGTTTAGTGAAACGGCCCTGATATGTATTTGGATGATTTGCAATCATGAAAATACGTCATTACCTGAGAGAAACCAGAGCTCCAGATAAGGTGTGTATTGGCGTATTTTACGCAATTATCTTAGCTGAATACACATTGGTTATCAAAAGTGGGAGTACACAATATGCACAGCAGTGTGAAAATACGCATTGATTTTCAAATTGAGTAGTGAAAATACTGTCATAATTTCTCATAAAGTTGAAAATTCATTTAGTTGAGCTGCAAAAAGAAAACAGTGTTTGCTTTTTGCAGCTAAAATAAGAGAATCTTTAAATTTGTTATATTTTTTTATCATGTTTTCCCTATTTAGTAATGAAGAAAATCAATAATCCATTTGTAAAAGTAAAATACACAATGATTTTGAAATCAGGGGGTGTGGTACGCTTTAGACATAAAACTTATCTGGAGCTCTGATAAATGACAAAGAAACCCATCAAAATTAGATCACAGACGTATCTTGGTGTTCGGTTTAGAGAGGTTTCACTGTAGTTACTCTGTGAGTTTACCTTAGACTTTGGACAACTCCTGGCCGGGTGTCCCACCTCGCGACAATTGTGACAGCGGAAGCTGGTGGCTGGGGCGTAGTATCGCGGCCTCACCCTCACCTGCCCATAACTGTCATCCTCACATATACCCCAGTCCTCATTCACATCTCCTAAAATATAGGGGGTTAACTGTATTGTAATTTTCAAATTTGCGGCGTATATCAGAAAATGATAGGTCGCAAAATCTGTTTAATGATTGGCTGATGGTCATACATTACAGGTATATCATTGTTGATGAACGGTCAAAAATTATTTCAATATGTATTCCTACGCCAGTAGTAAAGGAGTGCATATTGGAATACATATTGCAATAATTTGCGACCATTCATCAACAATGATATACCTGTAATGTATGACCATCAGCCAATCAGATTGCGTGATATTTATAGAGTGCATTAGAACATGTATTGTACATACATGTACAGTCATTGACAAGTAGCCGATTTCACCAAAATTGCTAAGCATATTTATCTAGCTAAGTATACTTTCAGGAAGTATTCATTTACTTTTCCTGAAATGCATTTATTTCATATAGAACTAATGACTGCATATATTTGATGATTCAAATAAAGCAGAATTATTATACTGAATTTAATACATTATCACAGCCAAAATGGCTGTGATAATGTAATAAATTCAGTATTATAAAAATTAATAAATTTATCTTTAAATTGAAAAGTTCTCCCTCAAAGTGTACTTACATATAGCAAGATAAGTATATGTTACAATTTTGGTGAAATAGGCTACAGGCAATGAAGGATACCGGAAATCCATATGAAGTGCTTTTCGCCAATACCGTCACCTTGTAATCTGCTAAAACATAGTGACCGTGCGTATCCTATTTATAAAATATCCATACACGCTTATTATATGTGTAGTTGCATCATCGATACAGACGCTTATTGTAACCAAATACGACAGATAGGCTAGTGGTGATTTTGTGGCCGATTTTGCCTTCGACATCTTTGGCATTTTTTCAACAATTTTATTGAAAATTGTCCATGTGAAATTATCAGTACACATGTATTTTCAAGCCAATTGATTACTCGATGTTTTAATTGGGTTTTGGTACGCAGGGTTTTCAATTTTAATTGGGTTTTCAGATTTTTAGCAGCTTATCAAAGCCTCTGTTACTTTACTTCACTAATTACCATCTGAGGTTGTACTCATGAACAGGCATTATCATGTGAGATAAATGACCAAGAAACCAGTCAAAAGTATGATCACAGATGTTTTCTTTGTGTTCGGTTTAGAGGGGTTTCACTGTATTAACTCTTTGCTTGCCTCCGGACACGATTCTAATGAAATTCCAGACATGTACTGCCAAGGGTTAAAGGCTGGATATTCTGGCTGGGTTTTTTATACATACATAGACAGCTATTAGGAAAATCGTTTTCTCGCAATAAAATCAATATTTGATGGAATTTCATCAAATAAATCTTTTTGGGGAGGGTGACTTTTGTTATTGATGAAAAAGTACTAACTTTTAAATACTTTTTAGATTTAATGTGTTTAATAGCCAAAAGTTCGTCGGCAGCAAAACGTGAAACAGACAGTAGCCAGGGCGAGATGGCAAGTGGTTATAAAATATAGTTTCACATCAAAACATTCAAAGCTTACCCAGACGAGATGCCACTCAGCTCTACTTACAGCTATCGCATAAACACAGTTTTAGTAGTATATAGGGAGTCAGTTCGTTACCGCGAAGTGTGGGGGACGAACTGAAAGCAGTGGGTAGCCCCATAGGTACCAAAAATAGTAAAATTTCCTGTTAATTTAAAGCGAAATAAATACAACCCACAGTAAAAAAATAAAATGTCCTACTGTAGTATAAGGGAATGGCGGTTCTGGACCACTTTTAATATTCCCTCATATAAAGTGCGTGAACCCTTGTTAGTCATTAGGTATATAAGTAGCTGGAATCGCGTTATCGTTATAAGCGGTCTATGATGTTAGTATTTTTCCAGAAACCAGTTTTATAACGTACACCTACAGGGTCCTCTTATTTTAACCTAGAGGGTACGCATGGAAAAACTTAGAATAGTTAGCAATTGGGAGCTAGGTGGGCGGGTACGCATGAGTTTGGTGTAGGTAGCTGAAAACATCCGCAATTTGGGGACCAGTGTTAGGTAGCTGAATTAATTTTGTAGAAATTAGATCCATTTCGGGGCACGTCATTGTCAATGCCGGTTCTGGCTCTAAAACCCTAACCAATGACTTTAGTTTGTTTTAATTTTAATGCTCTCTAAACGTGTCAGTTTCGTTACCTACCCCCGCGAAGTGTGGGGGAAAAAGCAGTAGGTAGCCCCGACAAAATATGTGTCTTCTATATAGTGGGGAGGGTTCGGATACTTTTTTTCCAAAATGGCTACTGCATGTAGAACGGGTCGCAACTGCCAGAGTGCTGGTGTACGGAGTCGCTAGTTTCGTTTTTCCCATTCGGCGTACCGGACTGTTTTAACGGAGTGCAACGAACTGGGTGTCGGAAATCTGGTTTGCTCTTCCAGAGTCTACAAGTCTCTAGAGTCACGAATGGGAACAGTGGTCCTGCATACCGCGTACGCCACAAAAAACAACCCAAAACCACCACTTTGCATTCTCTACGGTTCCTCCAGATGTCGTGCACCTCCAGCCCGTCTTTCTTCGGACACTCGGAATCGGTCGTGCGGGCATCGTTGAAAATTGCGTCCAACAGTCTGCGTTCCAGCGCGTTCAACCGGTTCTCCAAACATCTCTCCATGTCGGACAGGTGCGTCGACTCTTCGAACGAGCTTACGTTTCGTATATCTTCTAGTAGATCCGTGGGGAACTTGGTGGGAGGGCCAGGGGTGGTTACCCTGTGAACTACGGGGGTGGGGGTTTCTAAATATGTTTCAAATTTGGTTTCTTCGGGTTTTGTACTACGTTCCGCATCGACGGCGTCGCATATTCTTCGAAGGCGAGTGGTACCGATTCCAAATTTCTTCTTTGTATTGTCTGCAGACTCTATACCCCGAAGATTACGGATATCTTCTATATCTTGTTCGGATAAATTTTGCTTTGGTGGCATATTTTTTTTTTGTAGGCACATATAAATATATTTTGCCCAATGTTCAACATGATTTGCCTAGGTAAAACCAGGCATACTAGCACCACAATTAGGCATACCAGCACCACAACTAGGCATACTCGTTACCAGGCCTAGGCATACCAGCACCACACCTAGGCATACTAGCACCACGCCTAGGCATACCAGCACCACACCTAGGCATACTAGCACCACAACTAGGCATACCGAATGGGGAAAAACGTGCCTAGCGACCCTTTCTACATGGAGTATCCCTTTGGAAAAAAGTAGCCGAAATCGCACTAGCCCCTACGAAATATGCGCCTTCTAATGGATTAAAAAAAGGTAGTTGAAAACCCTTGCAAAATTGTGGCCGAATGTTAGCATTGTTAAGCATTACTCAGTAAGAGTTAATAATTTTTAGTATTAAATAATGAAATATGTGTATTTATAATAATAAAATATGTCTACGTGTGGTGAAGAAATAAAACAATTTTCACAGAAAATAGATAAACCTGTTTGTAGTGATAATTCTAAAGAATTAATTAATGAAGAGAAAATAGATAAAACCACATGTAGTGATAATTTTGAAAAAATTAATAATAGTTTCCGCATGCCGTATGGATTGAGGAAAAAAGGAATTAAATATTATGATCCCCATGTGGGGTGTTCACCCGGATCTGTTCGTATGTGTAATTTGATAGAGACCTATTTAGAAGAGGGTATGATTGTTAGTAAGTGCACAAGCGTTAGTTTGATAACCCACATGTGATTGGATAGATCACCTTCAATCAAAAACCTGTCCATTATAGAAAGCGCTACCAAGGTTTTTCGGCTACCTTTTTTTAAGAAAAATTAATCTGTAGCTGCACCCCCGGTTTCTACATTGAAAAACAAAATATGCGCTTTCTTCAAATATGTATTGGATTTATTCGACTAGCAGGTTTACTTGGTGGTGCGTTCAAATTGAACAAGATATTAATTAACCCCTCGTACTGCCGGAGATATGGATTAATTCTTTTCCATGTAGGTTTTTTCGAACTGTTTCATAATGGCTTCAACAAGCGGGCTCATCATCGAATCTTTGCAAATTTCAACAACAGGTTTTCGTTTTGTAGCCGCTTCTAGCTCCCTCGTGTAACTTTTTAGACGTTCTATAATTCCGTCTTGGAGACCTAAAATATCCTCATAGCAAGCCTCATCAAATTTTATTTTTACGTCTTCTTCTTTTGTAAACATATTTTTTTATATATACATATTATAAATGTTTTTAACAAAAATAAAAAATCAACAATTGAAATAAATATGTTAGACATTTATATGTAGCTATATAAAGTAATTCTTGAAGAATTATGCCTAAATCGGTTATTACGCAGGAAGCGCTGATAGATATTTTGCAGTCCCGTGGAATTGTTCCTGCCTATGAAGTTAGAAAGAAGCACCATATTGGTCCCAAACGCCTTACAGATCTGTGGAAATATGATAAATTTATCATGGGACTTTCTAGAGATAATTGGGCAAAACCCCGTGATAAGCCCCGACCTAAGATACCTTCAAAAATTTAACAGGCTGCATAATTTTATTTAATGAAAGTTTAAAGGGGTTCTGTATGTATCCCATCTTCTGAAACCCTTCTCTTATCGTAGTAAGCGGACAGTCCTAATTTGTTTTGGGTATATGTTTTCATAACACCATTTCTCATTCTAAACCCTCTGTTTGTTCCTCTATCCGTTCCAACCTGGTGTAGGGCCTCCATATACCTTCTCCATATGAGAGGAATTTGCCTGGCAGATAACCCCTTCGCTGAATGTTTTACACTTGCTGCATAGTGCGATTGCACGATCTCCTTGGAACTCTGTTTTGAATAGCCCTGGTTCTCTATTACTCCATTTATCCCAAGCTAACCATTCTTTTTTATGTTTTTTGAAATCCTCCACCATTTCTGGTTTTATCATTCCATCCAGCTCTCCACCCTTCATGCTAACCCCCATATACAAACTATCAGTATCCATCTGTATTAGATATTCAAAATCTGCTCTATCATCTACTGTATTTATCCATACAAAAATCCGTTAATAAAATTCTAACATTCTTAGTTTTTGCGTATTGGTATAACAGCAATCCCACAGTGAAATGGACGAGTCATATTGGCGTTTACTTTTCTTGAGGATATTTCGTAAGAATCTCCTATTTCCTCTAAATCATCGAAATACGCTGATCTTAAAGCTTTGTCCACACATTTTTACATCTTTTGTATACGTTGTGGTTGAGGTGTTTTTTTTTCGGGGATTCTATCTTATTTTCCCGCAACATGAGTTACCTAATAGTTTCATTATATCCGCAATTGGGGACTTGGAACTGTCAACATCTCCGGATCTCCTGGCTGAAGTAACTTCTTTAACAAACCATTCAAAGGGCTTACCTGCTGTATAATTTATTACTCTGTAAATCCCTGTAATCTCTAAACCATGCTTCAAATACCATTTTAACTAGAAATGGACGCTTGTCGACAAGCGCATGTGTATCCCCCTCCCCAGATACACAAGTAGTTTGAAAAAAGGGTGTTCGAGTTATGCTCCGGAGACAAAATCAGTGACGGAAAAACAAAGGGAGATAACTAAAGAATTAGTGATGCAAGAGTTGTCATTCTTGCGGGACACACCTTTAGGGTCGTGGTCTATGCATGTGTGAAGTTTCATGAAAATATTCCAAAGGGTGTTCGAGTTATGCTCCAGACACAAGAAATCAGTTGCACGAAACAACAAAGGGAGATAACTAAGAAATTAACGACGCAAGAGTTTGTCATTACTTACGTGCGACACACCGGTTTGGTCGTCTTCTATGCAGTGTAGAAGTTTTTAATAACTAAAAAACAAGAAAATGTGTTCATAGCATAGAACACGGATGTCCCACATATCGCTTTTGATAATAAATGAGGCCAAATTGCAAGTCAAAATTTTCTTTTACCTGAGCGTTAAAGTTTTTGAAGCACCAAGTATGTGACCTTCACCCTGGCTTGGCGGGGGCAGGGACAAACGTAGGATTTGGCACAGGGCGGTAAGAGGACCATTAGAGCAATGCATATATGAAATGAAGCAGATCCGTGAAAGAAAACAGAAATTATAAGATATTTACCTGAGCATTAAGTTTTTAGAAGCACTAAGTTATATGATGATTAACCCTGGGCTTAGGCGGGGGCGGGACGAACGTGGATTTGGCACAGGGCGGTAGAGGACCAATTAGAAGCAACGCATATATGAAAATATGAACCGTTAGATCCAGAATGAAAAAAATGAAAAAGGGGGATAAGATATTTATCCTGAGCATTAAAGTTTTTTGAAGCACCAAGTATGTGACCTTGAACCACTAGGGATTGGCGGGGGCAGGACGAACGTGGATTTGGCACAGGGCGGTAGAGGGACCATTAGAGCAATGCGTATATGAAATATGAAGATATCCATGAAAGAAAACAGAAATTATAAGTATTTACCCGAGCGTTAAAGTTTTTTGAAGCACTAAGTATGTGACCATTGACCCTGGGCTTGGCGGGGGCAGGACAACGTGGATTTGGCACAGGCGGTAGACGACCATTAGACAACGCGTATATGAAATATGAAGTTGATCCTGAAGGAAATAAAAATTATAAGATATACCTGAGCGTTAAAGTTTTTGAAGCACCAAGTATGTGACCTTGACCCTGGGATTGGTGGGGCAGGACGAACGTGGATTTGGCACAGGGCGGTAGAGGACCATTAGAGCAATGCGATATGAAATATGAAGATGATCCATGATCCATGAAAGAAAACAGAAAGTATAAGATATTTACCCAAGCGTTAATGTTTTTGAAGCACTAAGTATGTGACCTTGACCCTGGGCTTGACGGTGGGGGCAGAACGAACGTGGATTTGGCACAGGGCGGTAGAGGACCATTAGAGCAATGCGTATATGCGTGTTCGAGTTATGCTTTGGATACAAAATCAGAGCACGAAACAACAAAGGGAGATAAGTAAACAAGAATTCCGCGGAATCAGATGCCTCGCCTTGTCCCGCCTTGACCTCGAGCCTGGGCCCGAAAGCAATTTTCACTGGCCCGAACATATTATACAATTATTGACTAGTGAACCATAGAATATCAGATTATATTCTATGGCTCACTAGTCAATAATTGTTTTATTATATGATAATAGTCTGTATATAGCACTTACGACCTTATGCTACTAGACAAAAATTGAAAAAGAATTTGAAGAAAAAAAATGAAAAAAAAAAATGGAAAAAAAGTTTAAAAATTAAAAATAATAATGCTTGCTATGGAGCCCCCCCAGAATTTTTTTTTAATAGTCCCCTAATATTTATCTACATATATCTGCACAGGTCCACATAATGCCACAATATTTTCAACACAGTTTACGGAAATGTAATATAATCATTTACCTGTATAAATTATTACCTGTAAGTGGTCAGTGGTCAGTTGCACATGCTAGCACATGTACAGGTGAATAGTCTGTATATAGCACTTACGACCTTCTGCTACTGGACAAAAATTGAAAAATAATTTGAAAAACAAAATGAAAAAAAAAAGTTTAAAAATAATAATGCTTGCTACTGGAGCCCAGATTTTTTTTCCAGTCAAATTGAAAAATAATTTGAAAAAAAAAATGAAAAAAAATAATGAAAAAAAAAAATAAAAAAATGACAAAAAAAAGTTTAAAAATAATAATGCTTGCTATTGGAGACCAGATTTATTTTTAATAGTCCTATATTTATCTACATATATCTGCAGAGGTCCACATAATGCCACAATATTTTCAACACAGTACCCAATGTAGTGATTTACCTGTATAAATTACCTGGTCAGCAGTGGTCAAGCAGTGGTCAAGCAGTGGACATCTGCACATGCTAGCCCATGCTTAGCACATGGTTCTCCCAGTTTCTATTGTTCTCTCTACAGGTAAGGTGTACAGAGCACACAAGAAAAGGTATACAGAGCAGACGAGAAAACAGGTCTTCATGCATTATTGTCCAGTTTGTAGAGTGCGCAAAACAAAAAAGGGAGATAACTGAAAAATTAGCTACGCAAGAGTTGTCATTCTTGTGCGCGACACACCTCCGGGTCGTGGTCTATGCATGTGTGAAGTTTCATGAAAATATTCCAAAGGGTGGTCGAGTTATGCTCCGGACAGGAAATCAGTGAGCGAAAACAAAAAAGGGAGATAACTAAAAAATTAGCTATGCAAGAGTTGTCATTCTTGTGCACGACACACCTTCGGTTCGTGGTCTAATTGAATGTGTTAAGTTTCATAAAAATATTCCAAAGGGTGGTCGAGTTATGGTCAATCAGTGCGCGAAACAATAAAAAAGGGAGATAACTCAAAAAATTAGCTATGCAAGAGTTGTCATTCTTGTGCGCGACACACCTTCGGGTCGTGTCTATGCATGTGTGAAGTTTCATTGAAAATATTCGAAAGGGTGGTGGATTATGCTCCGGACAAACGAAATCAGTGCGAGAAACAAAAAATAAAAAAGGGAGATAACTCAAAAATTAGCTATGCAAGAGTTGTCATTCTTGTGCGCGACACACCTTCGGGTCGTGGTCTATGCATGTGTGAAGTTTCATGAAAATATTCCAAAGGGTGTTCGAGTTATGCTCCGGACAAGAAGTGTCTACGGCGGACGCGGACCGCGGACGCGGACCGCGGACCGCGGACGCGGCGCGCTGTCAAATCCATAGTATCCCCCGACGGTAGTCCGGGGGATACAATAATGGGGCAAATAGTAATACTTTTTGAGCAGACATTGCACCTACTAGTTTTCTACCATCTCCTCTTGCACGGTTAGTTTCTTGTAAATACTGTAACATCTTCTCTGGAACTTCCTCCTCCTCTACAATCCTATTTATAAATATTGGGGACATTTCCGAAAACTTCTCTTTTAAACTACTGGGAACCTCTATATCTACTTCAGCAAAGCCAAACCACTTACCATTTAAAACCGCCTTGGAAAACTTATTTATTTTAATAGGGTCGTGAGGGCTGCTTTCCTCGTGTAGTTTCCCTTCGCCACATGGCATTTGTTTGCTTAATGTTGATAAATATAGGGCGTTTGCATCAAAACCAAGTACGGCTTCGCAAAGCTTTCCATTTCCATCTGGGGCTGACCTAATTCTCGTAACACCCGCTTCTACATATCTTGTAAACACAATTGACGGACCTCCAACTAATGCTCCTTTTAACATTTCATATATTTCCTCACCAGGGGCATACAGTGGCGGACATATCGCGTCTGCTATCTTACTCTCTTTGGTTTGGTAAGGTTTTATATGGTTTTTTATCGTTCCTCTGAGAATGTATTGTAAAGCAACTCCCGGTAGGGTAACCGAATCTTTGAACATATCTATACCTTTTGTTTGATAAAATTTTGTCATTTTTCCGATAGCTTCTAAAAAGGGGCCAACATCCAAGTCGTTATAGTATTTTAACCAGTCTTTGAAAGACTTCATATTTAATCTGCTATAAATGTGTTGCACTCTTCCAACTGCTGTTTGGTTATCGTTTTTATTTGGAGTTAATTTATTTGTCCAATTTTTAAGCGGTGGTAAACCCTCATACGCTAGTTTATCGGGAGAATCGAACCATTCGTATGGGAAGAAGGATTTTTCACCTTCGCATCCATAAGCCTTAACCCATCTATCGTAATCGATACCAGGAGCAAGATACAATTTTACATCTAAAAAACCAAATAAATTCTGGTGTAAATAGAAAAATGATTGTATTGGCTTTCTTTCCTACTAGTACCTTAGTGGTTTTATAATCCGTTAAAACGCAACTAAATGCTTCTTTATTTTAAATTTAAGATCGAAACTACGGAATTGAACCCAATTACTGGAACTTTGGTGGAAATCCCAACGGGTAATTTCTCGCCTGCTGAGAAGGTAAAGATACTCCCATGGGTCTGCAGGGTACCCATAATTTTTGTTGCCTCCCCCACACCTCTCGGAAATTTTTTCTCCCTTTCTCTTTAACAATCCTTCCATTAAAAAGGTTTACTAATTTTTGGTTTTGGAAAGGTATCACATATGCGGTTATAATTGTTGGATAGAGTATCCCCTATCCTAACACTTATTGGGGACATGTTCCGTTTATAAAACTCTAAGATCTTTAGTGGGATTACGCTTTTCTTTACTTCCGTCTAAATATGCTTCAAAATCGTATACAATATGATATGGGTAAATCACTGTAGGAGGCTTTTCGAGTTCCTCCGGTTTACAAATTGCATCATACTCGCATTCAAAAATAGTTACTAATTTACACTTACCCTCAATTGCTTCGTCTCTCTCGTTGGATCTACTAAGCTTATTTTTATAATCTTTACAATGTTTGGGACACCCGTGCCAATAACAGCCGTGAAATTGATAAACTGTATCAGTCTCGGGGCAATACCCATCAACTGGGGCACCAGCGATTATTCTTTCTCCGCCGTGACCGCATACTGCAGTGTGAATATGGGGCCCTGGTAAAGATTTTATCCAACTGATCGATTTCTTGCTACAACTGGGTTTTGGATAGAAAGCTTTTTCGAACGCTGATAGTGGGCGATCTATTTTTTCCCCTTTACACGATACTTTGGTTAATCCCTTCATACAAGTGAATGCGTGCCGGGTTAAATTACTGACCTTTGTAAAGCGTTGTTTGCAGTCGAAGCAACAATAATTGTTTTCAGAGGCTTTATTCATATCCGTAATAAGGAAGGCGTGATCGTTATAGATACCTATTTTCATCTTTTTATTACCAATCTTGTCGTAATGAGCTGCTACTTTTCTTAAATACCATGTTCCCTCTTCTGTAGGTTCGTACGCATCAATACATATTTTAAAACACTCTTCTATTTTCTTGATATCTCCAAATAGTATGGGGCCTTCGGGTTTGGGTAATTTATGGGTTTTGCAAAACTGCAAATACTTTTGCTGGAGTTCTTTGGTCAATGTTAAACACCTATCAACCCTAAGCTTCGAAGTGTGGAGGGCCAAGCATCTAAATAAACAAAGATCATCATTGAAACTATCCAGGGGCTTCATCCCTTTCTTATAACGCAACCACTCAGGCATTCGACCTCCTGCCACTTTTTCGGATTGCATTCCAGCATCACCTTTAGGCATTTTATTTAAAGCTGTTCCATATTATTTTAACGCTGACACCCATCCATCTTACAAACCTCCATTTTGTACTTGGCCTATCTATTTTATCTATGTTTAATCTATGCTCTTCTTGTTTATTAATCCACTCTTCAACCTCATCGTAACCCCTAAACCACGGACTTCCGGATAAATTTTTATAAAAATACCAACGTTGTTGCTTTCCTCTCGCGTCTCTCATCCTCTTGGTGAATTATTTGTAAGAAAAAGAGAATCTTAGGTAAAAAACTGTCGGTTAACAAATGCTCTAACTCACCCATTATCCTTTTGCTGTTATTTATTTGAAGTTTTCTTTTCAGGGTTATTGTAGTTATCCTACGCCCTTTTACTATTTCTTTTTCTTTTTGTTTATAATCTTCTAATATTTCGCTACCTTCCTCTATTAACTGTTGTAATAAACGCGCTTTCTGCACTCGTTTTTGAGGTTTGCCGATGTTCCTGCTTCTAAGACTGAGGGAAGCCTCATCGGCTATATTCTGTGCTATCTTTTCTATATTCTTTTTTTCCACCCCCTTAAATACCCCCCCCCCCCCCCGAGACATTGCACGAGCCATTCTTTTCATAAACTCATCATTTTTTTCCTTATTTATTAGTGTAGTTAACCCCCTTTCCCTCAAACGGTTTGAAAAAGGTATACCCATTCTTATTAATTCTGACCTTAATTCCCGAATCCTAGGGGAAGAACTTTTAGATGGTTTTACATCCCTTTTATCGCTAATCATTGTGCGAGTTAACTTAGGGCGAGGCGCTCTCGTAACTTTTTTACGTATATCTGTCATTTTTCTAATCATGGAAATTTATTGTTTTATATAAATACCTGTATGGCTTATGTTCAATAGGGTGTTTTTTCATTTTTGACAATTAATTAATTATAACACCTTATATAGAACACATATTTTGTCGGGGCTAGGGGGCTTTCTGCTAGTTTTCTCGTGTTAAAATCCGTGGCAAATCTGTACTGGTTTCAACTACCCTATTTCAACTACCAGACTATAGCAGCTCCACATACGATTGTGATGGGTAGCCGAAACCGCTGCAACATTTTGTATGACATTTTATTTTTTACTGTGGGTTGTATTTATTTCGCTTTAAATTAACAGGAAAGATACCTATGGGGCTACCCACTGCTTTCCCCCACACTTCGCGGTAACGAACTGACACGTTTAGAGAGCATTAAACCAAGTCATTGGTTAGGGTTTTGAGCCAGAACCGGCATTGACAATGACGTGCCCCGAAATGGATCTAATTTCTACAAAATTAATTCAGCTACCTAACACTGGTCCCCAAATTGCGGATGTTTTCAGCTACCTACACCAAACTCATGCGTACCCGCCCACCTAGCTCCCAATTGCTAACTATTCTAAGTTTTCCATGCGTACCCACCTAGGTTAAAATAAGGACCCTGTAGGTGTACGTTATAAACTGGTTTCTGAAAAATACTAACATCATAGACCGCTTATAACGATAACGCGATTCCAGCTACTTATATACCTAATGACTAACAAGGGCTCACGCACTTTATATGAGGGAATATTAAAAGTGGTCCAGAACCGCCATTCCCTTATACTACAGTAGGACATTTTATTTTTTTACTGTGGGTTGTATTTATTTCGCTTTAAATTAACAGGATTTTACTATTTTTGGTACCGATAGGGCTACCCACTGCTTTCAATTCGTCCCCCACACTTCGCGGTAACGAACTGACTCCCTATATACTACTGTTTTCATCTAGTAATAAGCCTAACTTTTTGCGGCAGTTACTAGACGAAAATGTGTTTATGCAGTATCTTCTGCATGTAGCTGAATGGGAATGTTTCAGAAATCTGGCGCCTACATGTATTTCAATGTGGAACATTTTATGTTGGTGCAGAGTGCAGCACCTAGAGGTTATACCTTGTTTTCCCTGTAGCAGATGTCTCTGTGCCTGATGGACGTTCACATGAAGTTTGTCATCGTCCATTGTCACCTCATCCAACAGCGCCCACTCTTCTGTGTCGCTGCTACCACCAATCTCCGCAGTAGACGAGTCTGACACGACTATAGCGCTGTCTTCTAGGGACGGCTTTGTCTCATTCTTTACGATTGCCTTACTCTCAACATGTTGTTGGCTAAAACTGGATGGGCGTGGCTGATTACTACCACTTGACTTTAATGAATGTTTAGACTTAACAACAGCAGGACAGACTTCAATGGTATCATAATTGATGTTGTCATATTCTCTGAGTTTTTCATTTAAGATTAGGTCAGAGGTCTTAGAAATAGCCGTAAAACCCAGTTTTGAATTCCCTTTAACATCAATATTGAAGAAATTATTGATATGATCATCTGCTTGGTATTGTCCCAGTCTGTTGTTTACATCACTGTCTGGGTTTGCCTCATAATGGATCTGCGAATACAAAGCAATTTCCAGTTCTTCTCTATCTATGTCATCATCCGACTCAGCAAATGGGGCATCCAGAGTATCCGGCATTTCTGCATTGTAGTCGTCAGCCATTGTCATCCTTCACACAAGTCTGAAATATTCATGCATGTTAGGTCTCCTCATAGTTAAGAACAGCAACTCTTGCAATCAATGCCTGTACCTTTCGTAGCCAGTCTGGCTATGGATGGTACGGGAGTAGATTTCAAGTGTTACCTTTTTTTCTTCAACATTTAATATGAAATCTACAAATACTGCAGTTGTACATGTATGAATTGGACATGTATGGATCCCCCTAGCATACTCGTTCCACTCTGTGGAGCTCGAAAATAGAACAACCCCCCCCCCCAAATGCTGGATCTGCCCCTGCATATGCATTATTTTCTTGAACAGCAAGGCAGAAAATTGAAACTGACTTACTATGGCAAAATGTGGTGGGTATGGGAGGGGTGCTTAAATAGTTTGTGACCAGTGTATCTCTGGACCAGTTTCCACATTTATGTTGAGAAATATGCATGTCATATGTATTGATGCATCTAACAGAAACTTTACAACTTTATTAGACTGTCAGCTGAATGGGAAATGTACTAGTAAAATTTGTCAACCCCTTTTGTTGTTGTGAGTCACAGATAGTAAAATATTTTCAAAATATAATGTTTAAAGTGGTAATGTCTATTTTTGGAGTAAGAAATTTCAATCCCTACTGTATGTGGCACTCATCAACAATGGGAATAACAAACTAGAAATGTGGCCTGTCGACACACGAATGCCCACGCTGGCAGCCAAAGAAAACGAGGCACATTTGAAAACACAGAGGGCCAGAGAAGCGTGGATTTGTCACAGCATGAAAGCAGACCTTCAGAGCAATGTGCATGTGAAATATCAAGCAGATCCATGCAAGGAAACAGACATTATAAGATACTTACCCAAGTTTCGAACGCACCAAGTATGTGACCTTGACCCTGGGCTTAGCGGGGGCAGGACGATCGTGGATTTTTCAAAGGGCGATAGAGCCATTAGAGGACCATTAGAGGAATGTGTAAGTGAAATACCAAGCGGAACCGAAATTATGAGATATTTACCCGAGCGTTACGGTTTTGAATGCATCAAGTATGTGACCTGACCCTGGGCTTAGCGGGGGCAGGGCGATCTTGGATTTGTCACAGGGCAGTAGAGGACCATTAAAGCAATGTGTGTGTGAAATATCAAGCAGATCCAATCAAGAAAACAAACATTTACGTAAGAGTTAAGGTTTCAATCTACTCCCATACCGTCCGTAGCCAGAGTTACGATTCCACTCATAGGATTCCCCGGCAGAATAGCGAATCAAATCTGATTCACACTTTAGCAGTTAATTGTGAAAGATGTTCTATGTTTTTTAACTGAAATGAGTGTTAATATTATGAAAATAACATATTCTTGTAAATATGACATAAATTTACATATGTAGATGACCTGATAAAATAAATTTAAGCTAGAATCAACAAGTGACCCAGCCAGTGGCAGCCAAATCGTAAAATTTAAAATGGGGTCCATTTTCTGCAAAGGCAAAAAATAATTTTCTAAACATTCTATACTGGTAAAACTTGTTTTAGAATCATTAGTTTGTATTACTTTTATAATACAATTATTTGTTTTCAGATGGAAAATATCTCAAATATGTCACAAGTAACTGCTAAAGTGCGAATCAGGGGTCCGTTTCACTAAACTTCGTAAGACTAAAATGTTCGTAAGTGCAAAATTATGATAGTCTGTAAATATCATATTAGCATTGATTTATTGTAAACAATTGTTGGATTTACATTTATTGAGCATAGGCTGCATATGCAGCCTATGCTCAATAAATGTAAATCCATCAATTGAAATTCCCAGACAATTCCAAATTTGCACTTACGAACATTTTAGTTGTAAGAAGTTTAGTGAAACGGGCCCCTGATCTACTCTGCAGAGGAATCCTATGAACGGCTAAGAACGGTACGGGAGTAGATTGCCGTTCGCAACCATGTGTGTGCGAAATAGGGGTGTAACGATACACCTACCTCACGATACAATAAGTATCGCGATATTTGGGTCACGATACGATACATATCGCGATACTAGTACCTCATTCACAAAATACAATTTCAAGGTCAATATTCTTGATATAATGCACAAATTCAAATATAACGTATTCCCCCGATATACTGGAGCCTCTTTATAATGTGGTAGATCATGATGGGCAATAGAGGTTGCCACCACGGCATAGGTAAACCGAGTTATAAATTGTCCAAATGACATTTTCATGTCGCAAATATTCAATACCCCACTAATTTTGTATTACACGCTCCCTCATAGTGCGTCTAAAAGTAAATAAATTCCTATGTGAATGCTATAATTGACAACTGTTTCATAATATAACAATGTTATTTACAGGTAATTTCAACCACAACATGTCAGATTAACAGCGAAAATAGCTTTAAATAATTTTCATTTCTTATTTCCAGGTTTCAGACATGAATCGGAGTCGTAATATTTACGGTTAGGATTTATGCCATACCGCACCGCGTTATCGATCTCAGTAAACATGAAGGTTGGAATTGCAATTGTTATGACATGTGATTGTGTATATTCTTCCCGACAATTTAATTTTAGTATTAGTATTGGTAAAATTGCCCCAACAATAATGTAGTTATCACGCAATTTGGGATTCCAAAGCATTGAATTGTGATGTCAGCAGGGCTCTAGATAAGGATTTATTCAGAGCTCCAGTTAAGGTGCGTCATTTGACCAACTTGGGGTGAAATTTTGTTATTTCTTCATCAAAAATGGCAAGTTGGGAGTGCTTTAGAATCTCATTTAGACGATTCTAAAGCACTCCCAACTTGCCATTTTTGATGGAGAAATAAGAAATTTACCTCCAAATTACGCACCTTAACTGGAGCTCTGTTTATTCATTGAGTATTTTTACTCCATGATATTTTTTTCAATTGGGTATTTTCAATTATCAATTGGTTACCTTACAACCGTTACCCCATTGTGTTAAATTGAATAGGGTATTTTCCAATTCTGGTATCAAAATGTGCAATAAACATGGCTACACAATACATTGAATACGTAAATGTGCAATAAACATGGCTACACAATACATTGAATACGTAAATGTGCAATAAACATGGCTACACAATACATTGAATATGTAAATGTGCAATAAACATGGCTACACAATACATTGAATACGTAAATGTGAAACTGGTACACAATACATTGAATACGAAAGTGCAATAACATGGCTACACAATACATTGAATACGTAAATTGTAATAAACATGGCTACACAATACATTGAATATGTAAATGTGCAATAAACATGGCTACACAATACATTGAATACGTAAATGTACTATATAACATTAACTATAACCATGTGCAACATCGATTACGTGTTCGTTAAAAATAATTAGATCTATACTGAGCAACAGTAGAAACGTCCCACCATATTCAGGGAAAGATTGCTGGAAATATATAAGGATGGTGGTACTAAAACCTGTACAGAAAATGAAGCTTAATCATTTGTGAATCCATATCAGTTGACAATATTTTGTTGTGATGAAAAGATTTCGAGTGACATCACGGCGAATTCGGGAGGGGTCAAAATAAAAAATCTGATTTTTTAATTTTTGTTAAAAAAAAGTTTAGGGCTTGATGATTTCTCTCTAAAAAACTTCCACTGTATTCTGTATGATTAATATCGTGTGTGGCCACCATTTGCATGAATACACGCCATAATTCTACGGCGCATGGACGTGACGTAACGCAGAATTAGTGCGTTAGGCAGATTCCTCCATTCTTGTTGTAAAGCCTGTGTCAGATCTCGAATGTTGTCAATTTGGTGGTTAGCCCTCGCCTTACGACCCACCTCATCCCAGACGTGCTCGATTGGGTTGAGATCAGGAGAAACCGCAGGCCATGGAAGGACGTCGACGTTGTTATGAGCCAGGTATTGAGTTGTGATTCTGGCTGTGTGCGGGCGGGCATTGTCTTGCTGCAATGTTATACCAGGGCCGTGGTGGCGAATGAAAGGCATTGCATGAGGAGTTAGCACCTCAGCAATGTAGCGCTGTGCATTGAGATTGCCCTGTATGACTACGAGCTCAGTCTTACGGTTCATAAATATATGTTTTCGGCTAATTATCGCATCTGCATGTCCACTTTCAATGTCCTGCATAGCAAATCCAGAAAATTCCATGCTAAATTTAACTTGGACGTATTGCAATCTATCTGGAAAATCCCACTAGTAGTGATGTAATTCCTTTCACCGATTTACAGTTACCACCGACTACCATTTTGTTGCAGATAAGACACATAGACACACCCGCTGGAAACTGTCCAAAAGCTGTATTTACAAGATATTTCAGCATTGCACACTTTAACACACATCAATTGTGCATGATAAGCAAAACTAACCGAATTTAACAATACGAGAACTGAATGGTATCGCTGGCGTAGCCGATGACGTAGTGTTCAGTCGTGTGACCACAATCGCGAGGGCATGCGCGGGAAATAGGTATGCTATATTTAGCAAAACTGGCTTTGCAACGCTAGTTATTTTTTTCAATAATATTTTTTTTTATTATTACTTTAATTTTGTTCAGGTCATATAGGTGTATGTTCAGAAATACAAATCTACCGTAAACTGTTCTTTCACTAACGGTTTGCTCACAGTTCATCCACCCAGGGCCTTTATCCATTACAATGCTGAATGAAATGTTGTCGTCTGCTGATTATTATCTTGTTTTCCATTTTCTTAATCAAAAACATGCTCTCATAGCACTTAAGAATTTTTTCCATTGAATTGCTGCCTGGTCGGATGAAACTTCAAACCGAGATCCCGTCCCTACATGACCATATCTGTTGCTGGGACATATAACCCACTGACTTTTACTTTCTCAGTTTCTGAAATGCTGCCATGGTTTATTGACAGAAAACAAAATATATAACAACAGCAGACGACAATTTTGGTTCCCTCATTCTAAGGCTTAAAATATAACTTGTATACACTAGTAGGTTCCATGCAATTTTTAATAAAAGTATCAAAGAGGCTGGATCTCAAGTACGCATCAGCTGTTTCAAGTGAATACAACTGCGGATATTTCCCTGTTTACCAGACGAAATTCACTTCCTAGACCACAACATGAGGTGACCTCTTGTTGATAAACCATGATAATTAACTTTGTAAAGAATCCCTTGACCAGTTTATGGCGCACCCCTTTTAATGATACATAACAGATCTGTTCCCAATAAACAGAGTAATTGACCGCCACTTAAAACTTCACACGATTCTGTCAAAATTACACACAGGTGGACTGGTTATTGATTTTCTCCAAGGGAAATGTGCTTTGTAGGGGCAAGCGAAAACCCAGTCTGGACTATCAATACACCCACAGAGACCGTGTCCTGGGAAAAGCAGACTTGTCAATTTTGCTCTTTTTTTTCCGGCGCCATTACTTTCGCCAAATTTTGTTTTCTTGTGCCACATTCAATTTATTAATTTATTAGCGCATTTGGCGCCATTTGCGAAGCCCACTAACTTTATATGAGTGGCCTCGAATATTTGCGGCTCTCGAAGGGTCGTATGATACTATTCAGGGCTGTAGCCACGTTGAGGAATTTTGCCAATTTTTTTTTTACGATGCGGGTCGCGCTACGTGCTCCCACTGGATACACGTTTCATAAGATTTGCCTCGGTAGATTTTTACCTCTGGCTACGGCCCTGCTATTCGCAAATACTTTTAGTAGTAGGATAAACGAGTACTGGTTCGTACGAGCACTGGGCACTAAAACAAACCTGAAATAATGTATCAATGAAAGTCAATATTGACAAAATAAGTTTCTTTATTAAAATAATAATACATTCACAAGAAACAAACATACATTTAATTACAATGTGCAGCTTAACCAGTGCGTGTTTCAAGCCACATGCATGTTACTTTCATTTTGTGTCACCGGAAATGCCAATACCAAACCGGACTTGATTATGAAAGAAATAATTATGTGACCTGTGCAGGGAAAATAGACAAGCCAGCTGGAGGACGAGGATATCGTCCACACGATCACCAGATGTCCTGCCCTGGCATCGCAGCGCCGCCAAAACATTCCCAAGATAAAAACAGTATTAAACCGTATCCTGGGCTCGGATGTACTGTCACAGAGTTACAACAATAGAGAATCAATAACCAAGGTTATCCTGGACTGTTCCTGGTTACAAACCACTATTAATAGCACTAATAACACTGCAAACCTACACCTACTTGATAGACTATCAACATAATTATGTAATAAACTCCATTTGGAAAGAGCTAAGTTAATGAGGGAATTATGGTTGCCGGTATACAGAGTGATATTTAACATTTTCCAGTTACAATTTACTATTCTAACTCAACCGTACGTACCTATCGACAATATATACAAGGGCTATCAACAGATGGGCCTTGGTGTGCCTATAGAGAGGCAGAACATACAGAGAAAAGAAATAAAAGAAGACAAGTTGGATGATAATTACGGTTTCTGAATATGTCTGTCTTCTGTCTGTGGCCTGTTTGTCTTCTGTCTATGGAAGTATTGCCGCTTATGAACCGACAGATGCAAAATATCGGAACCTTCCACAAAGACGTTATCCGGAGAATAAAATCCCTCCCTCAGCGGACAGCTAAAGAGGCAGTATCCTTACTTTTAGGGGCACTTAAATCTTCGGTGCGCCTATGAAAGGCGGTAAATACAGAGACAAGAAGCAGAAGACAATTAACCACAAATTTTGATAATACAGTAAGTTTATATTACTATAATGTATTTAAAGTACGGTACTTGAGAAATACAAGCTATGGGATAATCAAACGATACAGACGTTCAAACCTTCGAAGCTGGAAACTAAAATGCAATAAAGCAATAACCGAACACTGGATGAATCTCTTGATAAAAGGAGCAAAAGCGAAAGCCACACTCGATCGTGACAAACTATATTTCGGACATCCACACCACGTGTGGAGTACTCTCGACTCCACCGTCGGCGACGTGAGAAAGGGTATAACAAAGGCAATACTAGTACCATGTACCTACTTATTCCAAAAGTGGGTTTAGCCAGTACACATTTAACCCCACATGCCCCAATTGTCGCCTGGAACCGAGGGGTGCGACATTCATGCTACTGAGGTGCCCGGCACTACATGATGTCAGTGAGCAGATTAACTGGAATTCCGCCATGAAGTCCAAAAAGCCATAGGAAGTGTAGCTTACCAGAATCTCTCAAAAGAAGACAAGCTTACGTAGTTATTGCAGCGGCTCCAAAGACTTACAGTTCAACAAATCATTCATTATGAACATTGAACGAGTGGCAAACCTCCTGTGTTACAAACTCCATCTGTATGCAATTAAGCTGCTTGGGTTGTAATGGCTGCCCATACTCACCACAGATTCTTGAAAGATTTAGACAGCCATAATATACATGTCAAATAATTGTAGTTTTGCCAGATACCACATGTTTACGCTTCCAGCATTAAATGGCGACCACTTAACTGGTTCCTTTCCCCTTCACGAGTCGCGTATAACAAATTGACGCTCGTAACGATCTCATTCGCTATCGAATATCGTGGACGACAATATATCATAAAATTACTCATGTAATCGTTTTCACTTGCGTTTTATATTTGAAATGAAAGTTCATTTCATAGACAATACAAATGTCAAATTGTATTCTTTGAGTGGTGTCTTGTGCTTCTTTTGTGCTAATTTTGTATTTTCAGTTGTGTTATTTTCTTTTGGGGACCATATAATGCTTGTTATGGAGGGTACTTTTCACGTTGAGAATATGTATTCACACTAAATTTCACCGTCAGTCTTAGCAAGATGGTCTGATTAGAACGAAGGACCAAGTTGACTGTAGACCGCTCCCACCAGCATCTGTTCCTGAGTATGCAAAGTGTACATATGCACAGTTGGTAAGTGTTACAAATTCAGAAAATAACATTCTGCAACTATTGAAAGACCTTATAACAAACAAAGATGCAGTGCTTCACTATTTAAAGCCACGTGTGACTGAACACAAATCGCGTGTCAGTATCGTAGCAGAAAGTAGATAATCAGGTGTTTCTTTTCTGGTACCTGTGAAGTAAAGCTATACGAACCAATGATACGTGTAATATTTCAGTGGTCAGTCAATATCGGGGAGTATATGCAGCAATTATATAAGGATTGGAAGTCGATAACTGAACGAGTAGTAGTAAGGGAGTCAAAATGATACCACCTACCGTGATATCATTTATAACCCTCTATAATACCCCCACCACCCCCGAAAATCAAAAAATTGGTTAACGAGGAAAATTGGGTCTCCCGACAGCAAATTTATGAATTTTTGGAGAAAATAATTTTGAAAAGAGGGAGTCCCAATTATATTGGTAATTGACTTTTGAAAAAAGTGGAAATCATTCATGCAAGTACAATAGTTTATATTCCTAATTTTTCTTCTCCGATATAGCTAATTTATTTCGCAGATCAGCAACTAATTCTACCAGCTCTAGTCTACCACGTTTATAGGAGTGTAAAAATCCCGCCGACAACCATGTTTTCGACAACCGACAACAAAATTTCTATATTTTTTTGTGCCAAAATATTCTAGCAGATGCCAAAATATTCTCGAACAACCAATTGAACATATGTTGTTTTGTATATACTCGACAACAAAGTTTGAAAAATGGCAACCACAACAACAACTTTCCAAGCGATGGGAATCCGTGCGGCGAAAAGTATTTCCAAGCATTTGCTCTTGGAGAACGCGCTCGAAAACAATCTTGTGTCCGACATTGGGCGCGTAGACTACCTCTAAAACCACGAGGGACAAACAAATTTGCAACCTCTAGAAGGTTTGCCAGCATTTGTAGACGATTTGTACGTGTTTGGGTACCTAGATAGAGAAGAATGCGTAGTAGTAGGAAACAAAGCATCTTGCACAACTGGGGAAAAGGGGTCTGCGAAAAAGTGTGTGGGTAGAATAGCAATTGCATCTAGAGAAACAATTGGGAAGGATAGCAAACCACTGCACACTACAATCGTGCATACAATTCGACGCGAGAAAGAGTTTGGAAATAGTTCCATTCGAAATACTGTAGAACGCATAGAAGAAGCTAGCGGAAGCATAGCAAAAAGAAGATGGGTAGAAATACACCAAGGGGCAAACCCCTTCGCATTGTTTGTTGCAAAAATAGCGGTGTCCGAAATAGCGATAGAAATTCTAGAAGAGCAGCTGCAATCTCTGCAAACTAGACTGCGAGCGGCTGGAATGGAAATCTACTGTGTGGACTACACGAAAGACTTTTCCGGTACGCTAGATAGACCGGCTTTGGTAGAATATCTACAGAAAGAGAAAGATTTTGCGATGCAAGGAAAAAGTAGAGGTTGGGGAGGGTTCGAAGAAAATGTAGGAACAATTCTAGACAACACAGGTACAGTAGGGAACCACGTTTGCACTTGGATACAAACCAGAGACAACAGAACCACTAGAACGAAATTGTACAACAAGGTAGTTTCCAATTTCGAGGCTGGAGAAGTACGAGAAAGCATTGGTGGACATCTAGCGGACTACGCGGATTGCACCAACGACCATCTTCGGAAAACATTCCACCACGCGGATGTACAACGAAGAGGTTGCACTAGAATCGAGGTTTCGGTCTACGGTTCTCCGGATATTTCCAAAGAGACAGCACTAGAGGTGCTTGCGGAAGCGGAAGAGACTGTTTCCAATGCAAATCTATTCGTAGTACAACCTCCGCACAAACAGTGGGAAAATCTAGCAAAATCCATCGATAGATGTTTTGTACTAGGAGACAAACCATGCGGAGAAATCTTTGTAGCATGGTACGCGCATACAGGTACGGGTAGGATTTCTGGAGTTCGTGTACATCCAACCGCTGCCACTCTTGCAGATCCTTCTAGATGGAGTAGAGCGATGGAGTGGGCAGCTGCAGATTTTGGTTTCCAAGCATGTCCGATCTTTCTAGCGGAGATTCTGTCTGCGGAAAATGGAGAAATAGAAATGTCTCCACTACGGTGTTTTGCAAAGGCAAAAGATTCTTCCACGATACTCTGCGGTTGCAAACATCCAACCGAAATTCGCGCTAGAAGCGAGGAAGTAGATCTAGAAGAAGTACTTCCATCTACAAACCACATCCAATGGAAGTGGAGAGAGGAAAAATGCCAAGCGGTAGGTGTAGAAAAATTCAAGTTCGCAATTCTAGAAGTTCCAGCAATAGCAGCTACTAGGTGTATGTCCACGCTCTCTCCACGCAATAGAGCACAGATACTGGTACAATTGCAAGATGCAGAGGAAGCAGAAATTTGGAGAAGGACAACTCTCGCGAGAGAGCTAGAAAACTACTCTAGCGAAGAGTACAATAGAAGAGCCATCGAGATAGAAAAGCTTGCGGAAGCTGCCAAGGAACATACAGAACACATTTGCAAAAAAGAAGAACTCCGTCTAGATGTTCGAGAAATGCTAGGAGACAAAAGAACGTGCAAAATATCGGAGCTACCAGACGAAAACGAAGTGTGGCACATTCTAGGTTTCCGTAGTAGACCCGGTGGCAGGTTTGGAGATAGTACTAGAGTAGTTTTCTACCAACAAAATGCCACAAAACATATTTGTGTTTGGCCAACTAGAGGAATTTCCAAAGTTCTAGACAGTTGCAAGGATGCATTCGAAATGGAGCGCGAAGAGCACCTAGAGAGGGAAACATTCTGGCTACCACCGCGTGTTTCTCTTCGAATTCGAGTGTGCAGTGGGAAGGAGTTCCATAGCCAAGGTAGGACCATCCGATGGAATCCCATAGAAGTTGTAGAAGCACCAAATCCAAGAGAGTTGGAGAGAATACAGAGATTGGCTAGAGAGACGGAAGAGTACGATTCTACAGAGAAGTTGTGCGTAGAGGAGACTTTCTTGCAACAGAAAACGGAAACCTACAGAGACATAGATGTAGAAGCGGGTTTGTACGATTGTAGTAGGTACTGCGACAAAATGTACAGAGGATGCAAAAGAACAATTCTATTTCTGGTGGCCACAAACGAAGATGGTACTCCAACAACGGGAGTGGAAATTCCTACCTACGGATTTTTCCTACAGAAAGAAATAAAGAGAATTGGTAGGCCTCTCCGCGAACTACAGAATCCACTACGATGTAGAATGGGGGAGCCTCGCACTACACCGAACAAGAGAAAATCTAGAACATTTGTAGTGTGTCCTGTAGATTCTTTTTCTTTGGAAAAAGTATAGATTCTTTTTCTTTGGAAAAAGTATAGAATGTCCGGTGGCAGTTCTAGCAGTTTTTCGAAAAAAACAAAAAAAACTACAATCGAAGCTCCCAATAGGGTAGTTTTCCAAAGAAAGAGAAAACTGTTCGAATACTTTTTTTCCCAAAGAGAGCTACTCCATGTAGAAAGAGTCGCCAAGGCGTGTGGACTCGCTTGGAGTTTTCTTTTTTTCCTCTGGTTTGGCGGACTGTTTGGCGGGGTGCGCGAACTGGGCGTCGGGATCTCCATTCTTCCAGATTCTACAAGACTCTAGGGACACGAATGGGAACAGTGGTTTGCAGACCGCGTATGCCACCACGAGAACCCCGAGCCACCACTTCGCATTCTCTACAGTTTTCCAAATGTCGTGCACCTCCCGCTCGTCTTTCTTCGGACACTCGGAATCGATAGTTTTTCCAAAACTGGTGGCATCGTCGGAAATCGCGTCCAACAACAGTCTACGTTCCAGCGCGTCCAATCGTCTCTCCATGTCGGACAGGCGCGTCGATTCTTCGAACGAGCTGGCGTTTCGTACATCTTCGAGTAGATCCCGAGGGAACTCGGTGGGACCAGGCGCGGTCGCACTTTGTACTACGGGGGTAGGGGTTTCTTGTTCTTCCGGTTTTGTACTACGTTCCGCATCGACGGCGTCCCATATTCTTCGAAGACGAGTTGTACCGCTCCTATATTTTTTCTTCGTGTCGTCCGCAGACTCGACACCTCGAAGATTGCGTATATCTTCTATGTCCTGCGCAGACAAATTTTGTTTTTGTGGCATTTTGTTGGTACAAAATATGCAAGCAAATGTATATATATATATATATATATATTTGCCCACTGTACAACAAGAAAAACTAGGCAAACCTAGGCAAAACTTGCCAAATAGAAGTCGACCTGGTCCAAATAGAAGTCGACCTGGGCCAACTAGTAGTCGACCTAGGCCAACTGCCGGTATGCCCGGGCAGACGGTAGAAAATACAAAACCGTGTATATAGACATTCTAGAATATTTTGGACTACTATTTCGAAAACTTGCCGTGGTCGGTTTTGTATTTTGCCTAGGTTTGCCTAGTTTTTCTTGTTGTACAGAGGGCAAATATATATATATATATCTTTCTACATGGAGTAGCTCTCTTTGGGAAAAAAAGTATTCGAACAGTTTTCTCTTTCTTTGGAAAACTACCCTATTGGGAGCTTCGATTGTAGTTTTTTTAGTTTTTTTCGAAAAACTGCTAGAACTGCCACCGGACATTCTATACTTTTTCCAAAGAAAAAGAATCTATACTTTTTCCAAAGAAAAGGAATCTACAGGACACACTACAAATGTTCTAGATTTTCTCTTGTTCGGTGTAGTGCGAGGCTCCCCCATTCGACATCGTAGTGGATTCTGTAGTTCGCGGAGAGGCCTACCAATTCTCTCTATTTCTTTATGTAGGAAAAATCCGTAGGTAGGAATTTCCACTCCCGTTGTTGGAGTACCATCTTCGTTTGTGGCCACCAGAAATAGAATTGTTCTTTTGTATCCTCTGTACATTGTGTCGCAGTACCTACTACAATCGTACAAACCCGCTTCTACATCTACATTTTCTGTTGCAAGAAAGTTTCCTCTACGCACAACTTCTCTGTAGAATCGTACTCTTCCGTCTCTCTAGCCAATCTCTGTATTCTCTCCAACTCTCTTGGATTTGGTGCTTCTACAACTTCTATGGGATTCCATCGGATGGTCCTACCTTGGCTCTGGAACTCCTTCCCACTGCATACTCGAATTCGAAGAGAAACACGCGGTGGTAGCCAGAATGTTTCCCTCTGTAGGTGCTCTTCGCGCTCCATTTCGAATGCATCCTTGCAACTGTCTAGAACTTTGGAAATTCCTCTAGTTGGCCAAACACAAATATGTTTTGTGGCATTTTGTTGGTAGAAAACTACTCTAGTACTATCTCCAAACCTGCCACCGGGTCTACTACGGACACCTAGAATGTGCCACACTTCGTTTTCGTCTGGCAGCTCCGATATTTTGCACGTTCTTTTGTCTCCTAGCAATTCTCGAACATCTAGACGGAGTTCTTCTTTTTTGCAAATGTGTTCTGTATGTTCCTTGGCAGCTTCCGCAAGCTTTTCTATCTCGATGGCTCTTCTATTGTACTCTTCGCTAGAGTAGTTTTCTAGCTCATTCGCGAGAGTTGTCCTTCTCCAAATTTCTGCTTCCTCCGCATCTTGAAATTGTACCAGTATCTGTGCTCTATTGCGTGGTGAGAGCGTGGACATACACCTAGTAGCTGCTATTGCTGGAACTTCTAGAATTGCGAACTTGGATTTTTCTACACCTACCACTTGGCATTTTTCCTCTCTCCACTTCCATTGGATGTGGTTTGTAGATGGAAGTACTTCTTCTAGATCTACTTCCTCGCTTCTAGCGCGAATTTCGGTTGGATGTTTGCAACCGCAGAGTATCGTGGAAGAATCTTTTGCCTTTGCAAAACACCGTAGTGGAGACATTTCTATTTCTCCATTTTCCGCAGACAGAATCTCCGCTAGAAAGATCGGACATGCTCGGAAACCAAAATCTGCAGCTGCCCACTCCATCGCTCTACTCCATCTAGAAGGATCTGCAAGAGTGGCAGCGGTTGGATGTACACGAACTCCAGAAATCCTACCCGTACCTGTATGCGCGTACCATGCTACAAAGATTTCTCCGCATGGTTTGTCTCCTAGTACAAAACATCTATCGATAGATGGATTTTGCTAGATTTTCCCACTGTTTGTGCGGAGGTTGTACTACGAATAGACTTGCATTGGAAACAGTCTCTTCCGCTTCCGCAAGCACCTCTAGTGCTGTCTCTTTGGAAATATCCGGAGAACCGTAGACCGAAACCTCGATTCTAGTGCAACCTCTTCGTTGTACATCCGCGTGGTGGAATGTTTTCCGAAGATGGTCGTTGGTGCAATCCGCGTAGTCCGCTAGATGTCCACCAATGCTTTCTCGTACTTCTCCAGCCTCGAAATTGGAAACTACCTTGTTGTACAATTTCGTTCTAGTGGTTCTGTTGTCTCTGGTTTGTATCCAAGTGCAAACGTGGTTCCCTACTGTACCTGTGTTGTCTAGAATTATTCCTACATTTTCTTCGAACCCTCCCCAACCTCTACTTTTTCCTTGCATCGCAAAATCTTTCTCTTTCTGTAGATATTCTACCAAAGCCGGTCTATCTAGCGTACCGGAAAAGTCTTTCGTGTAGTCCACACAGTAGATTTCCATTCCAGCCGCTCGCAGTCTAGTTTGCAGAGATTGCAGCTACTCTTCTAGAATTTCTATCGCTATTTCGGACACCGCTATTTTTGCAACAAACAATGCGAAGGGGTTTGCCCCTTGGTGTATTTCTACCCATCTTCTTTTTGCTATGCTTCCGCTAGCTTCTTCTATGCGTTCTACAGTATTTCGAATGGAACTATTTCCAAACTCTTTCTCGCGTCGAATTGTATGCACGATTGTAGTGTGCAGTGGTTTGCTATCTTTCCCAATTGTTTCTCTTAGATGCAATTGCTATTCTACCCACACAATTTTTCGCAGACCCCTTTTCCCCAGTTGTGCAAGATGCTTTGTTTCCTACTACTACGCATTCTTCTCTATCTAGGTACCCAAACACGTACAAATCGTCTACAAATGCTGGCAAACCTTCTAGAGGTTGCAAATTTGTTTGTCCCTCGTGGTTTTCGAGGTAGTCTACGTGCCCAATGTCGGACACAAGATTGTTTTCGAACGCGTTCTCCAAGAACAAATGCTTGGAAATACTTTTCGCCGGACGGATTCCCATCGCTTGGAAAGTTGTTGTTGTGGTTGCCATTTTTCAAACTTTGTTGTCGAGTATATACAAAACAACATATGTTCAATTGGTTGTTCGAGAATATTTTGGCATCTGCTAGAATATTTTGGCACAAAAAAATATAGATATTTTGTTGTCGGTTGTCGAAAACATGGTTGTCGGCGGGATTTTTACACTCCTATAAACTATTGTACTTGCATGAATGATTTCGACTTTTTTCAAAAGTCAATTACCAACATAATTGGGACTCCCTCTTTTCAAAATTATTTTCTCCAAAAATTCATAAATTTGCTGTCGGGAGACCCAATTTTCCTCGTTAACCAATTTTTTGATTTTCGGGGGTGGTGGGGGTATTATAGAGGGTTATAAATGATATCACGGTAGGTGGTATCATTTTGACTCCCTTACTACTACTGAACGTGTGCCCATTATTCAAGAAAGAATACAATACTGCAACTTCAAACATCTTCCTTGCCTGTGTACTATGTAAGGTATATAGTCACAACCAACCTAATGTCTCACTTTGACAGAAACAACATTATACGTGACATATAACACGGGTTCATGTGAAATGCAGCTAGTCGCGTATATATATGATGCGTAGTGTCATAGAAGGACAGCAGACTGACGACGCCACCATTCCTGGTTTGAGTAAAGAATTTTGTTTAGTTTAAACAATATTTTACTTCAAATAATATACATGTACATGTATATATATGCATAAAAATACATATAAAGTAACGGTGAATAAGGATTAGAAAACAAGCTCACAGAGCTTATGTGAATTTTTCTCCTTGAGTAAAGCATCAGTAAATGGGAATGTGTCAAGAATGCATATACTGTATGCATATGTAACTTTTGTTAGATAATTGAAGGAGAAAAAAAGTTATCCCAAGCATGCGCTTCGAACCATTGGCATTGATTTGAACTGTTGTAATGATATACGAATAGCATTTGTCCTGCTATTGGTAGTTTACAAGATAATCATTACAAACCGTTCAGTCGCAGGGGCAGTCTTCCGTTGAAGAATTGTTGAACCCTTTGGAATACAAGGCTGTTTTCATTGTCCATTACAAATTCGCTGCCGTAAATTAAGTTATTAAGGATCGGTGGACAAGGAAGAGATGACAAATATCGTTGTCTTTGATTTGTATAAATGGGACATGAGATAATGTAGTGATGAGCATTTTCGATAGCGCCACAGGCGCATGTAGCGCTGTCAACTATTGATTTCCGGAATAAGTCGTAGTTCAGCGCGCTACACCCTAGCCGGATACGAGTCAGGAGAATTTGGCCTTGACGATTAGTAGCTGTGTAGTAGTAGGTTGGTGGTTTACGCAAGTTAACATTTAGTACATTCTTAAACGAGTTAAGGGTTGGGCTGTTTCTTGCATTCGAGGATAGGGAATTCCATTATTTTATGGTAGATGGAAGAAATGAATCTTGATACTGTTTAGTACGTGTGTATTAATGGAATGTCTTCGTCGTTTCTTAGCCTGCATCGAGTTTGTGTTTGTTCCGGGATAAATTACTCAGATAAGTTGGTGTCATATTGTGTTTCAGTTTGTAGAATAAAATTAATTTGTGTTTTCTTCTTCGCTGTGCGAGGCTTTCCCATTGGGTTTCTGTGTAAAGTTTGTCTATACTGCATAGTTTAGTGGCCCCAGTAACAATTCGTGCGGCCTCAATCTGTATGGATTCTAGTTCATTTTTTAGTTCTATTGAACAATTATCCCAAGTACTATCGCTATATTCGAGCAAGGGGCGTATGATGGAGAATTATACTTTTTCTACAGACTTTCTATTTAATGTAAATTTTAAACAACGAAGCAATCCAATGCGTTGCCAGGCGCGACTAATGATCGATGAAATGAGTAAAGAATTTGACCAGGTATGTCACGAAAAATATATCCTGAAATTGGTCCAGTATGGAATTAAAACGTCATATTCTTTAGTGGATCATTATTAGCCGATCTATTTATAGATCAGCTAATATATTGGTTATCCATCGAATTCTGAAAAAGTTTGTAGCAACCCTTTTCTCCGCTATTCGGTAATCTACGAACGCGAATTTTTCTGTATCACTTCCAAATTGCATCAACCGATAAAGTTTGCATTTTTGGCAATTATCTCCGTTTAAAACTTTACTTATAGCCAAACAACACAATTTTGAATACGTAATGAGCTGAACGCCGGAAGAGATTTAACCCGGAAGTTATTGTTGTTGAAGTCCATAGTTGGCTCTAATGGCCATATACGCCAACATACGCCGATTATTGGGCTAATTTAAAGCTTTTATTTATTAAACAGAACAAGTTTCAGCCACGTATAATCGCGTAAAATGTGTTTATTCGGCTAATTTATAATCGACCTCTGCTCAAAATCTCCTTACTAGCAACCCCAGCATTTTCGGGTTTATCCCAGCATCTTGGGTTTATCCCATTGGATCGCGTATGCGCGTCATTTGACGCTAGTTAATATTCACAAAATTTTCCACCAATCAAAACGAAGAATTGCCCTTCATAGCCAACTTTGATTTGTTTACGTATCATGCCGGGATGGCAGGGATGCATCCAGCACGCGCGATTGCGGCAATACCCCTTAATTATTGTCAATGCCGCAAATTATTGATTGTCTTGCGCCCGACATCGCGTAAAAAATCACGGATGGGGCACATTAGGCCAATCTGGGCATGTTGTTTAGCCCACATGATCGTTGCACTCTTCGATTTCACACAAATCCACGCTGCAGCGGACTACTACACGTGTCCATTCTGTCCTTCAGTGTAAGGATGTAGGTTAGATGAATATGTCTCTGCTCAGTGTCATGTCCAGTTAAATATTCTGCCAGTAGACATGGCAAAACCATCCGACCTGAACTTGATCAAGCGAGCACTGTCTTAAATTCCATGCAATAGACTGTTTCTATTTGTTAATGGGTCACTCAGGCTTTTCCCGTAACATTAACACCGTTATCGTTAATGCATTCTGTCTATCATTGCAAGATGATTTTATCCACCACCTCTACCTCCTCCTCCTTACATGTTGCATTGCACTGACGCTCAACTGCACATAATTCCCACGACTATGCATCCATCCAATGAACATCCCACACATCCATATGTCCAATATCCATCCATCTATGAAGCCAACCACCCGTCCAATGTACGCTAGAATGTGTACATCAAATATTAAATTTAAAAACTCAATTATCAGATGATGATTGCTGCTGATGATGCTGATGCTGCTGGTGATGATGTTGATGATGATGTGCTGTCGAAAGTCTTGTTCAGTAATGAAACCATACCAGTGTCGTCTTCACAAATAAGCCTAGAAAAACACTGAAACACTGAAACACTGAAACACCTGTAATCGATACCAATAAGAACGGCCACCTCAGCAGCATTACTTCTGATAGGAGCCTTACCAATTGAAGTGGAAATTTTCCTTCAGTGTAAGGATGTAGGTTAGATGAATATGTCTCTGCTCAGTCTCATGTCCAGTTAAATATTCTGCCAGTAGACATGGCAAAACCATTCGACCTGAACTTGATCAAGTGGGCACCGTCTTAAATTGCAATAGACTGTTTCTATTTGTTAGTGGGTCACTCAGGCTTTTTCCGTAACATTAACACCGTTATCGTTTATGCATTCTGTCTATCATTTCAAGATGATTTTATCCACCACCTCTACCTCCTCCTCCTTACATATTGCATTGCACTGACGCTCAACTGCACATAATCCCCACGACTATGCATCCATCCAATGAACATCCCACACATCCATATGTCCAATATCCATACATCTATGAAGCCAACCACCCGTCCAATGTACGCTAGAATGTGTACATCAAATATTAAATTGAAAAACTCAATTATCAGATGATGATTGCTGCTGATGATGCTGATGCTGCTGGTGATGATGCTGATGCTGATGTGCTGTCGAAAGTCTTGTTCAGTAATGAAACCATACCAGTGTCGTCTTCACAAATAAGCCTAGAAAAACACTGAAACACTGAAACACCTGTAATCGATATCAATAAGAACGGCCACCTCAGCAGCATTACTTCTGATAGGAGCCTTACCACTTGAAGCGGAAATTTTCCTTCAGTGTAAGGATGTAGGTTAGATGAATATGTCTCTGCTCAGTCTCATGTCCAGTTAAATATTCTGCCAGTAGACATGGCAAAACCATTCGACCTAAACTTGATCAAGCGGGCACCGTCTTAAATTCCATGCAATAGACTGTTTCTATTTGTTAGTGGGTCACTCAGTATTACTTCTCATAGGAGCCTTACCAATTGAAGCGGAAATACACAAGAAACAGCCGAGTTTGATATATTCGGTCATACACTCCAAAAACACAAGTTGACAGATATAATGGCAAGCCAAAAACTAGCTTTTTTTCACAACTGTTAACACTAATATGACTCTTTATAAACTGCCAATAATAAGAATCCCAGAATTGATATGATATACGAAACAAAAATGGAAAAATACCACGAGAACTGCAATCGAAGCTCATTGGACTGATGTCCTAGTGAACGATGCGAAGCAACGCCCTACCTCGTAACACCTCTATCCTAAAGATCGGAAATACACACCCAGTATGGAACACCGACGGTTCTAATATGATGGACGTTAGAAAGGGAATATGCAATATCCGACTACTCACCTACCTTCTACAAACAAATAAGGCCATATTTAACAAATATGTGGTTTTCGATTCGATTCGGCTTATATTTAAGGGTGGGAATTGGCTCGAACACCTTCCATACCCGGGATATATATCACAATAAAGAAGCAGGCAGATGGTCGTCAGTCTGGTTTATATTTCCGAATTTTGATAAATGTTGCATTTATTCAGGCTCCAAAAGTGTGCGCCAAATATAGGAGATTATATGCAGGTATGGTAACCTATAATTTGAGGCATCCTATGGCACCCATTCAAACAAATATTTGGTGGAATACACCTGCCCGTTATGCAGACTTGAGCGTGAAGATCGTGAACATATGCTTACAAAATGCACATCGCTTGCAGAAGCTAGAATGCCAATGATTACAGAGATACAGCGTGTCATCATCGACCAACTTGGTACTCTAGCGTGGCAACAACTCTCACCGAGGAAGATTCTAGCAGCGCTCGTTGTGGACTGTGAACGATTGGTTGGAACATACCTCCCAGATATCCCTATAATCAACCTTCAAGATACATGCCCACTCAGTAGGCACAAAATGCTCTTTATATCAGAGACGTCATCTGAGACATTTTCTGGCAAATTAAACATTCATTCACCATTACCCCACGTAGTGATTTGCATTATTATACATTTTATATCAGACGTAAATGTCCACACTGATATCAGGGGCGATAACCGTGTTTACTTAAGATGTTAACGGACATTACTATTTATTATCTGTATTTATTTTTGGACGTGCAATGATCATACTTTATAATCTATCGAAAATACTATGTGACGCATTTGATTAGTATAAATAATTAAAAAATGTCATGAAAATAGACTGATACCACCGCGACTCACTATCAGTAAAATATCTGTATATCGGGCACTCGTAAGTTTTAGAACGGGTGGAATACTTCAATAGTGACACAATTATACACGTATTTAATTCCTATAAAGAAGATGTTGTGCCTAATGAGTAGGCATGTACCTTTACATAACTGTTTAAAATGTATTTCATGATGGCTGCTCCCAATCACTCAATAGACATAGGCCTATAAGTGTTACAGTAAACGATATAGAAAAGTAGAAATAACAACTAACCAACAACTAACTACCAATTAGGGTGCAACATCTACTGCTGGGATGTACATCAAAGAAGAAGAAGAAGAAGATGATGATGATGATGATGATGATGATGATGATGATGATGATGATGATGATGATGATGATGATGATGATGATGATGATGATGATGATGATGATGATGATGATGATTAGGAGAGGATGATGATTATAGATGATGATGATGATGATGATGATGATGATGATATATGATGATGATGATGATGATGATGATGATGATGATGATGATGATGAAGATGCAGATGATGGATGATGATGATTATGATGATGATGATGATGAAGATGATGATGATGAATGAATCGATGATGATGATGAAATGATGATGATGATGATGATGATGATGATGATGATGATGATGATGATGAATTCCGGCGATAAACAAATAATATGGCACAACAAAAACTAACATTATCACCTTTCATAATGAAAATACATCAAACATATTTTGACAACTGGCTTTCAGTAATTGTCGGTATCGTCTGATTAACTTCTTTTGTAGACGTGATTAAAGATGTGGTATCCCAAATCCGAAGCCACTTCACAACAGATCAATTAAGTTACCGGCACACGCGGTAAAATTACCGTGAATTAGCTGATCAATCACACATGATTCACACGAACTTGCAATTACACTCCATTATTAGTTACATGTTAGGTATTAATTTTGTTAATACCTAACAATGTTTAACACATAATAATAATGCACGAAAGAAACCATACCCGCAATCAACAAAATATTCTTCCATCTTGTTCTTTCAAAATTGTATATTCTCCCCGTTATATAGCACATAAATAAAGTGGGCCGTTCTGACCCCCCTAAAACTGGGCCTTTTTGGTATACCTTTTGAAACTGGGCCTTTTTTACCCGGGCCGTCCTGGTAAGTGGGCCGTTTTGACCCGCTACCGTTTGTTCAAGCTCGCATATATCCAATCAAATCTGGCCAATGACATGTTATTCATGCAACGTTGGACAAGTTTGATCCGGTGCTCCACTTCACCAAGTTTAATCCGCTTATTTGTCAAGCGACAGCAAAGCTGTTTGCGACTAAATTATTTATCAACATTTATCCCCCATCATTTTGTCAGCAGCTTATCACCGCTAACCCATTGCAGTATGTCGTACCACACTGTTGAGCGTGGCTGTATGAACGGGAGTGACTACCGGATGTTTTTCAGTGAGTATGGGGCAACACCCTGGACGGGTGGCACGATTTACCCAAATCTACCCAAATCTTACCCAAATCTACCCAAATCTTCATATAATTACTATATGTGTTAATAAATAAAGCTATACACATAATAACGATGTTTGGACTGTACTTACTTTATGTATCATACGATCCTCTAACTTCGATAGCCGCACAGATTCGAGACCATTTTTATTTTCTCGTTCTATCGCGAGATTTACGGGTTACGTCACTTCCATTACACTTGTGCGTTCAACCGAAGCCAGATGAAAGGTCACAAATGCCAAGTTAGAAAAATGCGATTTAAACAGGACTAATACATTGCCAAACAACACAACACACCTAAATGTTGTATTTTCCACTAATCCCATTAACCCCCTCCATTAAAATCCGGATTTCGATACGAAAACTTACACATAAATGAGTTCGCTTGAACCCGTATGTTGTTTACATGTTTATCAATGGAGGTCACGTAATATTTGTAGGTAGAAAGGCACTAATAATGTAGGAATATGGATTTTCATTCATTGCTTAACCTATTTTTTTTTAAATTGTCACTTTTAAGTTTGTCCACATCAGTCCAATACCTCCATTTAGCAGCAGATATATGCAATCTGGTCTCTGTTTTTGTTATTCCCATTGTGGACGAGTACCACATGCAGAAGGGATTGAAATGTCTTACTCCAAAAATAGACATTACCACTTTAAAAAAGTATTAAAACCAACAAGCTGAAACTTCATATTGTTTAATTTGTTTAATCTAGCAAATTATATTTTCCAACTTGGCAATCGTTTGTCTGATCATTTAAGTTCGAAACAATATGTATCGTGACCCCTGAACGCAATGGTACATTATGCAGACACAATTTGTGGTGTTTTCGAACCGGGCAACTGCACCAGAAGAGCATATGACGTCATAGGGTCAGAGGTCGCGACCTTTCACGGTACGCTGGAGGCGGCCATTTGTAGACGAGCGTGTTTTGAAAGTAAACAATTGCATTTCTCCGTGCTTTTGAAGCCAGTAAACGCAATATATATACAGATAATTGCATTATATTTGCATGTAACTAATAAAAAAAGGTTTATACTCTTATTATTTATTACGTATGTTGTTTAATATCGTTAGAGTCTCGAATTATGAGCAGTCCAGGATATGTCATTAATTTGCTCATACCAGTGCCCATTTTAATGTTTTGATGCAAAATGGAAATATTTGTATATTAAATAAATGGAGAGTACCGTGATAAACTTATACTAGGAAGCCAAGGAAGATAATCCATTTTATAATGGCTAAACATGCTAAATGGAATGATGATTTTTAATTGAAATACAAATAAAAAACTGTAGAACCTCTAATGTTGACACACAAGGAGACAGTGTGAAGGTGTAGACCGTATACTAGCCGTTTTCGCCCGCCAGGACGTGTAGCCATCTGTGTACATTTGCAATCACAGTCTGATCAGGGTCTACACTGTTTTCCATCTTGTACACAATCACTGTATACCGTATACAAGCAAGCCGCGTGTCGCCCGCCGGGACGTGGCCATCTTATAACAATCACTTGTTGAGGCTATACCTTTTAGGGGAAATTTGCAATCACAGTCTGATCAGGGTCTACCCGGTTCCACATTTTGTGCATAGCCACTTGTTGAGGCTATACATGTAGGGGAAATATGCATTCACAATCTATAATCAGGATCTACAGTTTCCAGGGCTCACGCTGGCCTTTGCAAATGGCGTCAAATGTGCTAATAAATTGAATATGGCACAAGAAAACAAAATTTGGCGAAAGTAATGGCGCCGGTAAAAAAATAGCAAAATTGACACAAGTCTGCTTTTCCCAGGACACGGTTTCTGTGTGTGTATTGATAGTCCAGACTGGGTTTTCACTTGCAAGCACATTTCCCTTGGAGAAAATCAATAACCAGTCCACCTGTGTGTAATTTTGACAGAAACATGTGAAGTTTTAAGTGGCAGTCAATTACTCTGTATAAACTTTATTGGGAACAGATTTGTTATGTATCATTAACAGGTGTGTACCATAAACTGGTCAAGGGATTCTTTACAAAGTTAATTATCATGGTTTATCAACAAGAGGTCACCTCCTGTTGTGTTCTAGGACATTTCATTCAGCATTGTAATGGTAAGGCCCTGGGTGGATGGACTGCAAGCAAAACAGTTCGTGAAAGATCATTTTACGATATATTTGTATTGCGGAACATATACATGTATGTATATGACCTGAAAAAACTTAAAAGTAATAATAACAAAAATATTAATGAAAAAAATAACTAGCGTTGCAAAGCCAGTTTTGCTAAATATAGCATTCCTATTTCCCGCGCATGACCTCGCGATTGTGGTCACATGACTGAACACTACATCATCATTCAGTTATTGTATTGTTAAATTCGGTTAGTTTTGCTTATCATGCACAAGTGTTGTGTGTTAAGGTATTACAGTGTTTGTGGTGATTATGTAAAAGTGTGCAATGCTGAAATATCTTGTAATGTGTCTTATCTGCAGCAAAATGGTAGTCGGTGGCAACTGTAAATCGGTGAAAGGAATTACATCACTACTATTGAGATTTTCCAGATAGATTGCAATATGGCCAAGTTAAATTTAGCATGGACTTTTCTGGATTTGCTATCCATGACATTTTGCAGATGCGATAATTAGCCGAAAATCATATATTTATGAGCAAGGACAAGTTACGATCACAGGTTGAAGTAACGGATTGAGGTCTATAAATACATTAAATATACCTAAATGCATTAATAAGTGAAAAATAAGCTAAACAAATTCTTTACTCTCTCCTATATTTTCACTTATGCTTTTAGGTATATTTAATGTATTTATAGACCTCGATCCGTTACTTCAACCTGTGGTTGCGATGGTATTCATTGATGTATCTCAACTGTTTTTAGCCAGGTTTTTTGAAAAAAAATCCAGGCTATTGGATTGGCGAAAGCCGGGCGGGCGGCGTCCACAATCAATGTTAAGTTTTCGTGTTTCAGTCCATTTCTTTGTTACTGTACCACCTAGGACCACCAAACTTTCACAGCTTCATAATCAAGGGGTGCCCACCACATATCACTATCCAACATGTTACTTTTTTTTTAACTTGACCAATTTTTTCCGATCAATCGACTTAGCCATTTTCAATGTTAAGTTTTCGCGTTTTCAATGTTAAGTTTTCGTGATTAAGTCCATTTCTTTGGTACTGTACCACCTAGGACCACCAAACTTTCACAGCTTCATAATCAAGGGGTGCCCACCACATATCACTCTCCAACATGTTACTTTTTTTTTAACTTGACCAATTTTTTCCGATCAATCGACTTAGCCATTTTCAATGTTAAGTTTTCGCGTTTTCAATGTTAAGTTTTCGTGTTTAAGTCCATTTCTTTGGTACTGTACCACCTAGGACCACCAAACTTTCACAGCTTCATAATCAAGGGGTGCCCACCACATATCACTATCCAACATGTTACTTTTTTTTTAACTTGACCCATTTTTTCCGCACAATCGACTTAGCCATTTTCAATGTTAAGTTTTCGCGTTTTCAATGTTAAGTTTTCGTGTTTAAGTCCATTTCTTTGGTACTGTACCACCTAGGACCACCAAACTTTCACAGCTTCATAATCAAGGGGTGCCCACCACATATCACTATCCAACATGTTACTTTTTTTTTAACTTGACCCATTTTTTCCGCGCAGTCGACTTAGCCATTTTCAATGTTAACTTTTCGCGTTTACAATGTTAAGTTTTCGTGTTTAAGTCCATTTCTTTTTTGGTACTGTACCATCTAGGACCACCAAACAAACTTTCACAGCTTCATAACCAAGGGGTGCCTACCACATACAACTATCCAACATGTGACCATTTTTTTACCTTCACCTATTATTTCTACGTAATTGACTTAGCCATTTTTAACGTACGTCTGGTTAAATTTTTTGGTTAAAACATTTTTGTTATACTATATCTCTGCAACTGCTTCGCCCATTACCTTGAAACTTCACATGGGTGTTTATCATCGTCCATATTTTCACTCTAACCCCCAACCGTGCGGCCCCTGTGCGCAATGTCAAGGTCAAATTACTTTGAATTTATTTGTTAAAGTTTTTTTGTGTACTATGTCTCTGCAACTGCTTCACCCATTACCTTGATACTTCACATGGGTGTTTATCATAATTGTCGCACCCGCTTGCGGAAAGCGCGATATCGTCGGCATTTTGGCATACGTCCGTCCGTACGTCCGTGTGTCCGGTTAAAGTTTTTTTGTTAAAGTTTTTCCATCTACTATATCGTGGAGCGCCGTGGTGTAATGGTTAGTGTGTCGGACTACTGATCCAAGGGTCGTGTGTTCGAGCCTGACTAGCGGCGTGCGTTGTGTCCTTGAGCAAGACACTTTATCCACACTGCTCCAGTTCACCCAGCTGTAAATGGGTACCGATAATTCGTAGTTGCTCTGTAAATACGAATTACCGGCTTCTCTCAAAAATCTCTACCTCTGTTCTTTCTCCCATTCTTGGGAGACGGCATGCAAGGTCCTAGAGCCAGTGCCGCCGTTAAATATAAGCATAATAAAAAAAAATCTACTATATCTATTTTTTTAGTGTCCATGCCTCGCCCCAAGGTGCGACATGCAGGCCACGGCCATCTAGTCTACAAAAAGTGGGTATAATTATGTTATCCAAGTGTCCATGCTTGGAAAAAACCTGGCCTTCGTGGCTTTGCCTCGTTTCTTGTTGTGAAATGCAATCATTTTAAGTCTCTCAAAACGGTCTCTGAAAAACTAAGATGGTGAAATATTTGATTTTGAAGCTGGCTTAAAATGTGGCTCCAATTTCACTGAAATGGCTCCAATTTTTTTTATTTGGCGAAAGTGTTGGCGCAAAGAAAAAAAAGCCAGTGTGAGCCCTGAGTTTCCCATATTGTACATAATCGACTATATATAACGAGCTACCCCACTAAAATACACTGTGTTCTGGTCAATACAATATAATATTGGGCTTTGTCCACATAGAGGTGTGAAAAACATTCAAGCTATTTGACAAGATATACAAACCATACACAAATTTAAAAATATATATATGTTGCATGCATATTAAGGTTCATTTTCATCAATGTTCTTAATACAAGATCGTTTATTATTGTTATTGTAGATGAATATTAAGAATATATATATATTGCAAAATTTACTATTTCTCCATTATGCCTTCCTGTGTGAGTTTTGAAATGTATCTCAGTAAATTAAATTTCAATAACTAAACTATGTCCAGAAGTAATTTGTGTTAATACAAATATTAATTCAATGCATTATCCCTGTTTTTAATTTTTAACTATTTCAAAAAGATGTTGGCATATAATTACTCGGCGAAATAAATATTGCAATACTATGGAGGTGACCGGTTGGACAGTTTGACTAGTATGTGTGCCATATGAAATCATGATCGATGGCAACTTAAAGTTATACAACTGAGACATAATTAATGAGTCTCGATCACGGTAGTCTCCATTTATAATAATTCTACATGTATATTAATCGCTTTCCCGCGGAACTATGTGCTTTATTCTTCCAATTTTCGGTCAAAATGTGCTTATTGTATGATATACTATGATATATTGTTGAAAACGTATATAATATAATCATAAATATTATCATCGTCCATATTTTCACTCTAACCCCCAACCGTGCGGCCTCTGTGCGCAATGTCAAGGTCAAATTACTTTGAATTTATTTGTTAAAGTTTTTTCGTGTACTATATCTCTGCAACTGCTTCACCCATTACCTTGATACTTCACATGGGTGTTTATCATCATTGTCGCACCCGCTTGCGGAAAGCGCGATATCGTCGGCATTTTGGCATACGTCCGTCCGTCCGTACGTCCGTATGTCCGGTTAAAGTTTTTTCGTTAAAGTTTTTCCATCTACTATATCTATTTTTTTAGTGTCCATGCCTCGCCCCAAGGCGCGACATGCAGGCCACGGCCATCTAGTCTACAAAAAGTGGGTATAATTATGTTATCCAAGTGTCCATGCTTGGAAAAACCTGGCCTTCGTGGCTTTGCCTCGTTTCTTGTTGTCTAGTAGCATAAGGTCGTAAGTGCTATATACCGACTATTATCATATACTAAAACAATTATTGACTAGTGAGCCATAGAATATAATCTGATATTCTATGGCTCACTAGTCAATAATTGTATAATATGTTCGGGCCAGTGAAAATTGCTTTCTGGCCCAGGCTCGAGGTCAAGGCGGCGGGACAAGGCGAGACATTTGATTCCGCGGAATTCTTGTTTACCACTTTTGTGTTGATATTATTAGAGGGCCAGGGTCTAATTTACATTACAGGTGTCTAAAACTTGTCTGTTTCACATAAAATCTCACTGATGTTGCAGGAGTCCAAAATAATCCCTACATTTTACAACAGAACATATTGTAGTGTCCGTGTGTGGTAACTCTTGCACTCTACCATCCGTAGCGAGAGTTGCGATTCCACTCATAGGATTCCTCTGCAGAATAGCGAATCAGATACTTTATCAGTTAATTGTGACATTTTTTAGATATTTTCCATTTGAAAAAAATATTAGTATTGTAAAAGTAATACAAACTAATAATTTGTGCCCCTAGGAAACAAGTGAATACGTGTATGTATATGTAAGCATATGTAACCGGACCTCACTCTCCGTCAATATCATAGACTAAATCTGGACCAACTGGCCACAGTTCATATGTAAACCAGGTTCAATGTCGGTGTGGCCAGTGTAGTGGGTGGTGGTAGATAGTGGGTTCCTCCATATTCTACTGGACAGGGTGGGACACAAGAAACTGTAAATACAATATTTACGAGTGTACGGTAATATAATTATAATACAAGACAATTCAAAATGGCTCAGTCGCTGTTGGAGAATGTCAGAAAAGTGCCGATCGAATCTCCAGAGATGTATGTAACATTTGCATGTTGAATACATTTCCGGAGACAACAATACACGTCAATATACTTTCAAACAATAGTTATACCAAAACGTTACCTGTAAATACAATATTTACGAGTGTAATATAATTATAATACAAGACAATTCAAGATGACTCCGTCGCTGTAGGAGAATGTCAGAAAAGTGCGCCAACACCTGCGCGTGCATGCACATGCAATATGTTAGTCAGGTGACCTATGCACTAACAAAGGCTGTTACGTTACTACGATAAGCTAGCTACTTTAAGCACCTACGTATCCTGAAACGGACAACACTCGCCTGCTCTATGTAATGGGTGTCGACTTGCACATCATAGAACAGATAACAAACGCACCGGTGTTTGGAATATTTATTTTATACAAGATAACAAATAAAGATAACAAACGCATAGATATTGTAACATTTTATTTCCCTATCTCCAACGGCTACGCATATTCTAAGAATGTGTTAATTGAACATTATTTTAAAAAGGTATTTTAAGTTCTTTCCCACGGTTTTCTATGTTTCAGTTACATACAATTGTGATTTACCACCTATTATGTTCATTTCTAGGTGAATCTGGACATCACCATATTTAAATTTGATGCATCTAGGCAGCCACACTTCTTTACTGTATGAGTGATCAAGGAATGTCACTCAAATGTGCAAACAGTTGTAGGGCACGAACCTAATGAGAAGTTTCAAGATCAATTAGGTGACTTGGGTGGGTTATTTCTAGAGAATCTTAAGACTTGCATAAACAACAATTTTGACGAATTCCTTATGTGCACTCATAGTCAAGTGTTTGAACTTTATGTTGATGTATACATTTTCAGGAATTCATCAGAATATAACACACAATATGAATTTATGTGCTTAGGGGCACGAATCCATGGAACAGTGACTACTGTAATTTATTTAAAGAATGATTAGAAAATTATTTTTTGCCTTTACAGAAAATGGACCCCATCATAATTTTACATGTTGAATTTGGCTGCCACTGACTGGGTCACTTGTTGATTCTAGCTTAAATTTACTTTATCAGGTCATCTAAATATGTAAATTTATGTCATAATTGCTTGAATATGTTATTTTCATAATATTAACACTCATTGCAGTTAAAAAATATAGAATATCTTTCAAAAGTGCGAATCAGATCGGATTCGCTAGTCTGCAGACTAATCCTATGAGTGGAATCGTAACTCTCGCTACGGATGGTATGGGAGTAGATTGCAAGAGTTACCTTCGCAACTAGCTCAGTGGGTAAGAGCGCCTAGTCAAGAACATCACTGACCCAATCAAGTTGGGTCGTGATGGCTGCTATTTGTTTATTGGCATTTTATAGTTTTCAATAAAACTGAAGATATACAGCATCTAACTGTATGAACACTTGGATTGAACCCTAGTTCACATTTACAAACAAGTAAATGTTCAACTTTATTACAGGATTTTCACTACTCAATTTGAAAATCGATGCATATTTTCACATTGCTGCGAGTATTTTGTACTCCCACTGTCGATAATCAATGCGTATTCAGCTAAAATAAGTGCATTAAATACGGCAATAAGCACCTTATCTGGAGCTCTGTGCTTGTGCCTCAGATTCAACTAAAATTTCTGGGCCCGGTTGCTCAATGCTTTTGTTAGCTTAACAGACTGTTAAATCCTTAGCATTGCTAAGGATTTAACAGTCTGTTAAGCTAACAGAAGCTTTGAGCAACCGGGCCCTTGTTGTCGGCTGACTAATGTACTTGTTTCAGCTGATGGTGAGGGGCGACCAATATCACCATTTCACGACATTCCGCTGTTCTCTAATGAGTCCAAGAAAGAGTTCAACATGGTGGTGGAAATTCCTCGATGGTCCAACCATAAAATGGAGGTAGGAACTGCAGTTCGACCAGACACTCAGAAAGCAGTGTATTTACATTCATACGTTTCACTGTAGATGGTCTCTGATGATAATGTTGTTTAATGATCGTAGATTGTGAAGCACACGAATATATCTTGGGAGAGCTCGTATACCTGAATTACTGTGGGACAGTTCCAAAGCAGACGGCCTGATGTTCGGTTTAGAGAGGTGTTACTGTATTGTGTGTTATTGATGCAAATGTAACTGGTGAATATGTCTGTAAAATATGATTATAGTTTGATTGTAGTGCTCTTTGGTACCCTTCGCCCATTTACAAACTGAGCCAAAGTATATGTTATGACCACCATTTGAACCGTCTCAACGAGACGGACATTTCAAATCATGGTCCACAGGGATGGGTTGTGGCCTGGGGATTAGAACACTTGACTTCCAATCCGGAGATTGTGAGTTCAAACCTCGCCTTGGTCATCAAAATATACTTTTCATAGTATTTCCATCCCACTGGCCTGTCGGATTTGGCCCTCATGTACATTTTTGGCTTTCTTGTATGTGAGAGTCGAGTCGGGCTATGGCCCATATATAAAAGTAAGATTAGCGCTAATCCTATTACTTTTAGGGGATGGGATAAATGATGCTGGTGTGGCGAGGGCCTGGCACCAGATCAGGTTGTTCTAATTTCAGGACTGAATATATATTTTGATTGTAAATATTGAGTTCTGAAGTTGGGATTTACCCCCCTTGGACAGGTGGATATGGGACTCGACCCCGTTGACCCGTCTGCGTGTAGACTCCCTGAGGCTTGTACCTCTATGTCAGAAAAGCGGACGTTAAACCCTATTCACTCACTCACTCACTGTCGGATGAGACTTTAATCTGTGGTCCCGTCTCCATATGACCTTAGCTGTTGGTGGGACGTTAAAGCCATTCACTTCCAAATGATGTTCCCAAAATATATGTCCGTGAAGGTGTAAAACCGTTTGTCCGAGAAGATCTAATAAGGCCATTTATGCAGAGAAGGTATAATAAAACCATTTGTATCGAGAAGGTATAATACAGCCGTTTGTATCGAGAAGGCACATGTATAATTAAGCCATATATGCGGTTTTCACTGTAGATCAGCAAGGATGAGGAACTGAACCCAATCAAGCAGGACGTGAAGAAAGGTGCATTGCGTTTTGTGAAGAACTGCTTCCCCCATCACGGTTATATCTGGAACTACGGAGCTCTACCTCAGGTAATGGGGGGGGTGGGGGGGGGGGGGCAGGGATTCCGCTGGGGGAAAAAAAAATTGCCACTTCAAAAAAAATAAAACGATTGGCGATAAAAAATTACAATTTTTGTCGAAAAAAAAATAAATGGATTTATTTTTTTTTTCGAAAATTGTACTTTTGTATCGAGAATTGTTTATTTTTATCGCCAATTGCGAAAGTGGCGATCGCCAGCGGAATCCCTGGGGTGGGGGGGGGGGGGGGGGGGGGGTGGTGGAGGGGGCTACTCCCTCTTCGTGGGCAGTTGGTCGGGTGAATGCGACAGCGTAAATTAACGGCAGGGGTTCCTCATTATAGGAATCACGATTTGCCTGATTTGGTCCTCCGGTACGTTTTTATCTTTGGCTATTTTGTTACCTGGGAGTTGAATTGGGTTATTGCCCATTACAAAAGTAGTAAGATTATTACTGATCCTACTGCTTTTGGGAGGGGGCCAAGTGATTCTGGTATTGCGAGGACCTGGCATCAGATTAGGATTATTCTGATTTCAGAGCTGAATATATATTTTTCATTGTAAATATTCGGTTCTGATTTTGGGATTTTCTCTCCATTTGTACAGGTAATATATGTGATTTAGTACTAAACCCATTGACCCGCCGGCTTTAAATGACCTTAGCTGTTGATAGGCAGTTAAGCACTAACAATCAAACACTCCCTCTTGAGTCTTGATGGTCGACAGAATATGGCTATGTTACGTTTGTGTAAGATTTTTGGTGTCATTTATGGACAATGTCGCATTTTTAGCTCACCTGAGCGAAGCTCATGTGAGCTATTGTTACCGCAACGTGTCCGTCGTCGTCCGTGAACATTTTCAAACGTCTTCTCCTCGGTAACCATTGGGCCTATAGTCACCAAACTTCATGGTCATGGTCCTTAGGTAGGGGATTACAAAATTGTTAAAATGACGTCATCACGTAATCCAAGATGGCCGCCATCTAAAAATAGCACAAATTCTTCAAAAATCTTCTTCTCAAGAACCGCCCACCGGATTTCGACAAAACTTGGTAGGAATGATCGATCTACAATGCTCTTTCAACATTGTTAAAATCGTGACCCCGGGGTCAAAAATGGGCGTGGCCCGTGGGGTCAAATTGGGGTCAAATTTTATTTTTGACCAAATATGGTCATATCATATATCAAATCGAAGGTATCAACGAGGTGATCACTCTGGTGCATTTTTTGTCGAAATCGGATGGTTATGTCATCCAAGATGGCCGCCGAAAGGTCAAAAGGTCGTTCTTTTATTAGAGATTTCAAAATTCTTCTTCACATGAACCGCTTGGCCCATGGTAGCCAAACTTAAGTTATGGTCCATGGGTGAAGCCTTTTCAGATTTGTTAAAATGGAGGTCATCGGTAATCCAAGATGGCCGCCGTCTAAAAATAGCATAAATTCTTAAAAAATCTTCTTCTCATGAACCGCCAGCCGGATTGCAACGAAACTTGGTAGGAATGATCGATGTACAATGCTCTTTCAAAGTTGTTAAAATGGTGACCCCGGGGTCAAAAATGGGCGTGGCCCTTGGGGTCTAATTTTATTTGTGACCGAATATGGTCATGTCTATATCAAATTGAAGGTATCGATGAGGTGATTGCTCTGGTGCAATATTTGTCGGAATTGGATGGTCATGTCATCCAAGATGGCTGCTGAAAGATCAAAAGGTCGTTCTTTTATTAGAGATTTCAAAATTCTTCTTCACACGAACCGCTTGGCCCATGGTGGGCAAACTTCACAGTTATGGTACATGGGTGAAGCCTTTTCAGATTTGTTAAAATGGAGGTCGTCGCTAATCCAAGATGGCCACCGTCTAAAAATAGCACAAATTCTTAAAAAATCTTCTCACATAACCGCCATTTCGACGAAACTTTGTAGGAATGATCGATGTACAATGCTCTTTCAAAGTTGTTAAAATAGTGACCCCGGGGTCAAAATGGGCGTGGCCCATGGGGTGAAATTTTATTTTTGACCAAATATGGTCGTATCATATATCAAATTGAAGGTATCGATGAGGCGATCGCTCTGGTGCAATATTTGTTGGAATCGGATGATTATTTCATCCATGATGGCCTCCAAAAGGTCCATTTATTCGAGATTTTGAACGTCTTTTTCTCAGGAACCACATGGCCGATGCTTGCCAAACTTCATAGTAAGTTATGATTCTTGGGTGAAGCATTTTCAGATTTGGTAAAATGAGTCATCGCTTAATCCAAGATGACCGCCATCTAAAAATAGCACAATTTTTTTAAAACACATATGAACTCAATGTCATATTCTCCTCTGGTGTTCATGGAGTCAGGTGAGTGAATTAGGGCCATCATGGCCCTCTTGTTACCAGAACCCATATATTTACATGTGCCTCTTCGAGATGTGAGTATTTTAATTTAACGAACATGTAAATTTGTCATCCAGGCTATTGACAAAAATGACGATAATTGAAGTCTGATGAACATTAACCCTTTGAACCCTAAAGCCCGCTATAGCGATTTATGTAAACAGTGCAGATCCAGATTCAAAATTCATGATTCTATGTTTATAGTTTATAGATGTTTACCGATTAAATTCAATTAACTCATTATATCTTGAGGAGCTTGTCCTTCCGTACATACGTTCGTCCAAATGAATTTGTAACTGCGTGATGACTTGTATAATCTTTGATAGATTTCCACCATACTTCACAGGTGTAGCTATTTAATTGTTAAAGGTATATGCCCACTCATGCACGAAATAGTTTTTATTTTTGTATTACATTTTCAAACATATACATAATATACACAAACCTGTGCAAGCATAAATACATGACATACGTACATAAACAATGAGTGTTTCACAAATGGAAATGTTCTTTATATCAGTGACATCATCCGAGACATTTTCTGGCAAAATAAACATTCATTCACCATTACCACATATATTGATTGGCATTATTATACATTTTATATCGGACGTAAATTTCCACACTGATATCATGGGCGATAACCGTGTTTCCTTCAAATGTTAACCCTTTCAACCCTAAGGAACTGGAATGGACTGAGATATGCTAATGTTCCGACCAATCCAATGGTCGCAAAATGATTTTCAGATTCGTCCATTTATGAAAAGGGGGTGTTTTTGTTCTAAGAAATATGAAAATTACTTGCAAAAAGTGCAGATCCTGATGAGACGGCTCGTTACGAGCCGGCTCATCTGGATCTGCACTGTTTGCATAAACCGATATAGCGGCCTTTCGGGTTCAAAGGCCCCGTGCAGGCACCGGGGCGGGATCAACTGATCCTGAGAATAGTGCTGCAGTAGCCATTGCTTGTCGTAAAAGGCGACTAAACTGGCTTAACGATTGGGTTCATACTTTCCGGAACCCACTATACCGGATTTGGCCCTCATGTACATTTTTGGCTTTCTTGTACGTGAGAGTTGAGTCGGGCTATGCCCCATATATAAAAGTAAGATTAGCGCTAATCCTATTACTTTTAGGGGATGGGATAAATGATGCTGGTGTGGCGAGGGCCTGGCACCAGATCAGGTTGTTCTAATTTCAGGACTGAATATATATTTTGATTGTAAATATTGAGTTCTGAAGTTGGGATTTACCCCCCTCGGACAGGTGGATACGGGACACGACCCCGTTGACCCGTCTGCGTGTAGACTCCCTGAGGCTTGTACCTCTATGTCAGAAAAGCGGACGTTAAACCCTATTCACTCACTCACTCACTCGGGTTCAAAGGGTTAACAGACATTACTATCTATTCTCTGTATCATATGATCATACTTTATAATCTGTCGAAAATATTATTTTTTCAGGTGACTCATTTCATTAATAATATAAATAATTAAAAAATATCCTGCCTCATTTAGATATGAAAATAGCCTGATACCACCGCGAGTCACTATCAGTAAATCCTGGCCTTAAATTACCTTAATTGTTGATAGCCATTAAACGGTGACGGTTTAACCCCAACAAACAAACAAAACTATCGGTCAAATAAATATTATTAAATAATTATATCTGTATAGCGGGCACTCGTAATTTTTAGAACTGGTAGAATAGTGACACAATTATACACTTATTTAATTCCTATTAGAACATTTTGTTCCTACTGAGTGGGCATGTATCTTGAAGTGAAATTTGCATATGATTGATGTAACTACAGACATTTGAAGACCCAGATTACGTGACGCCCGACACGGGAACCAAAGGGGACCAGGATCCACTCGATATGTGTGAGATTGGCCAAACTGTAAGTATATTGGACATATGCTGATACATCAGTCAGCTGGTAGTAGTAAATTACCATAACTCGGGGATGATTTACTCTGTCACTCCTAAATATATGTCAGACATGGACTGGCGCATTCCATTTTTTTTTTACTATTTTATTCATCTGAAAACGAATGTTTTAAATTTAATTTTAAATACTGTCAAAAACTGTATATCCTGATGAGACGGCTCGTTACGAGCCGGCTCATCTGGATCTACAGTGTTTGTGAATATGTGATTGAGGCCTGTGTGGATGTTGCATATCTTGTTGCATATCTACATCTGCGAGAAATCATGGTGTGGGATTATGTGGCCTCTTGTTTTGGTTTTGCATAATGGCGGCGCTGACAAGTTATGACATAAATATTATTTTTCATTAATATGATAGCGGTTTCTTCCTTTTAATGATGACCATGTATGCCGTTAACGCTTCGAGTCCGACAGTTAAATGATACTTTTTTTGTGTTGATGGGCCGTTAAGCACCATTCCATTCCGACAGTGCCAAATTTAGCAGCATTACTTCTGTAGTTAGTAGAAATTTTGGATGAGCGTATTTTGCATTTGGAAGCTGTGACATTTCTCTACAGTGTTCAGAATAAGATTTACCTCACAACGCATGGGCGCCACCATTATGCAGAATAAGACCACACGACCCACACCATGGAAATGGTGCTTATAGCCTGTGCAATTCATAGAACTAGATCAGCCTACAGTTTCATCCATATACAGTGAAACCTCGCTAAACAGGACACCCAGGGTGTCCAGTTTAGCGAGGTTTCACTGTAAATCAAGCATTTGATTATTCCGAGCCATAGTTTTGTTCTATGCGATCACGAACAGACATTATCACCTGAGATAAATGACCAAACCCATCAAAATGATGATCACATATGGTTTCTTGTTGGCCGGTTTAGAGAGGTTCCACTGTACATACCATGTACATTTTTACATGACCATAGGAATGTGCTCGCAGATGATCAGCTAGAAAGGAATACTATAAGCCTCTTTTCTCCAGTCACAGTGGCAGGGGTGGATCCAGCATTTGGGGAACGGGGGTTCGTCCTATTTTCATGCAAGGGGGTCCGGGGGCATCCCCCCACCCCACTGGAAAAAATTTGAGATCTAGATGTCCGGAAATGCACTAACTTTCCTGTGTTTTACGTCATTTAAATTCAGACTCCAACTGGTTGTAAACTGTGATCTATGTAAACTCCGTGGCGGGATGGGGGGGGGGGGGTGGTTGCAACCCCAGAACACCCCTCCAGATCTGCCCCTGAGTGTACCATATGTCTAGTAAGAGGGCTTTATATAGTTTTCATTTCCTAAGTTGCATCTGACATTTGATGGCAAGCATATTTTTGTAACTTGAAATATTTGTATCATGCATTGGTCAGTTGGGGTTACATTTAGCAATTGAGACATCCATATATATTGGCTTATCTGACAGAACCTCTTGTATCCATATTTGCAGGTGCACAAGCGAGGGGCAGTAATACAGGTGAAAGTTCTAGGAGTTATGTGCCTTATCGATGAAGGTATGGAACACTACCTTGTAAAAGAAGACTGAAAGTTTACACACGTCAATGTGATGGGTTTATAGTCTCCTGGGGGCCGTTTCACTAAACTTTGTACGACTAAAATGTTCGTAAGTGCAAAATTATGATAGTCTGTAAATTTCACATTAACAATGTTTTCTTGTAGACAATAATTGGATTGACATTTATTGAGCCTAAATTTGCACTTACGAACATTTTAGTCGTTAAAGACCTTAGTTATAACTGTTGTTGGTTTGTAAAAAGGAATGCATAATTTTCCATTGTCAATGTCGATCCACTGTCTATGTCTCCCATTCAATCTGTTTTTCAATCTTACTTGTAGATCCCCTTATGTGAGTATTACGATTATTTGTAATCATATTTTAGGGGACAGGGCCAAGTGACCTTGGTGTGGTATGGACCTTGGGGCCGTTTCACTAAACTTAGTACCACGAAAATATTTGTAAGTGCAAACTTATGATAGTCTGTAAATGGCACATTAACAATGTTTTCTTGTAAACAATTAATGGATTTACATTTATTGAGCATAGGCTGCCTATGCAGCCGATGTTCAATAAATGTAAATCCATCAATTGAAATTTCCAGACGATCCTAATGTTGCACTTACTTACATTTTAGTCGTACGAAGCTTGGTGAAACGGCCCCAGGCACCAGGTCCGGTTTTTAGCCATTTTTTTTTAAGAAAAATAAAATCCAGGCTATTGGATTGGCGAAGGGCGGGCGGTGGGCGGCGGGCTGCGTCCACAATCAATGTTAAGTTTTCGTGTTTGAGTCTATTTCTTTGTTACTGTACCACCTAGGACCACCAAACTTTCACAGCTTCATAATCAGGGGGTGCCCACCACATATCACTATCCAACATGTTACCTTTTTTTTTAACTTGACCCATTTTTTCCGCGCAGTCGACTTAGCCATTTTCAATGTTAAGTTTTCGTGTTTAAGTCCATTTCTTTGGTACACTGTACCACCTAGGACCACCAAACTTTCACAGCTTCATAACCAAGGGGTGCCTACCACATACAACTATCCAACATGTGACCATTTATTTTACCTTCACCTATTATTTCTACGTAATTGACTTAGCCATTTTCAACGTTAACATTTTAATGTACGTCTGGTTAAACTTTTTTGGTTAAAAGTTTTTCGTTATACTATATCTCTGCAACTGCTTCACCCATTACCTTGAAACTTCACATCATCCATATTTTCATTCTACCCCCCAACTGTGCGGCCCCTGTGCCCAATGTCAAGGTCAAATTACTTTGAATTTTTTTTTTAAAGTTTTTTTGTGTACTATATCTCTGCAACTGCTTCACCCAATACCTTGATACTTCACATTGGTGTTTATCATCATTGTCGCGCCCGCTTGCGGAAAGCGCGATATCGTCGGCATTTTGGCATACGTACGTCCGTGTGTCCGGTTAAAGTTTTTTGGTTAAAGTTTTTCCATCTGCTATATCTATTTTTTTAGTGTCCATGCCTCGCCCCAAGGCACGACATGCAGGCCACGGCCATCTAGTCTACAAAAAGTGGGTATAATTATGTTATCCAAGTGTCTATGCTTGGAAAAAACCTGGCCTTCGTGGCTTTGCCTCGTTTCTTGTTCTAATTTCAGGGCTGAACATATTTTTTCTCGATGTAAATATTCCGTTCTGATTTTGGGATTTTCCCCCCAATACAGCAGGTTAAAATGGGATCAAACCCGTTTGCCCGGCCATACATGACTTTAGCTGTTGATATGCCGTTAAACACCAATAAAACAAAAACAAAAAATACTCGTAGATCTATCATATTTAATAAGAACATTGCTCTTTCAACCAGTTCTAATAAACTGTGGTTATGGTACTTTCCCGTTTAACCCTTTCTGCTGCCAAGAGCCCACTTGTACTGTTTGCAAACGTTGTAGATTCAGATGAGCTGACTCGCAGCATGCCTTATTTAACCCTTTCAACACCACACGCCTGTAAAGCGGTATTGGCAAAACATGTAGATCCAGATGAGACGAGCCGTAATTTTCATATTTTTGAGAACGAAAACAACCCCTTTCATAAATAGACAAGTCTGAAAATCATTTTGTTACGGTTGGATTGGTTGCAAAATTGACATATCAAAATCCATTCCAGTTACATTCAGTGGTGAAAGAGTTAACAGGTCACCTATTACCAACCATGTACACACATACCTTTCTGTTACAGGTGAGACTGACTGGAAGGTTATCTGTATCGACATCACAGATCCATTGGCGGACAAGTTAAACGGTCAGTCACAGTGTGTATAAGTCCAATCCAGCATGCCATTAGTATACCAAACATAAATACCGTATTTATTCTGATAGTAGCCCCCCTCCCATATTTGCATTCTAATTATGTTATTTTTGCATACAAAAGCCATTTAAAACGATGTTTTAAATGGCTTTTGTATGTGAAAATAACATATCTTGATTAGTGTTGGGTATCGCCGGAAAAAACGTATCGCGATACGTATCATGATAGTCAGGACGTATCACGATAGTATCGCGGAGGGGGTGGAGGGCGCTTGGGTAGGGAGGATTGAAAGTCTTGTGTCTCAAAAAAAGATCGCTAAATACACAATACCGTACTCAATAATAATGATGCAGCTCAATTTGATTGATAATAACATTGTGATTTGGAGTTGAATTTTTTTTATTATTTTTATTGAATTGATGAACATATATTCAAAATGAACCTACAAGGACCCACAATCACACAGTGGCATCATTAAACAACAATTTTGCACTTTAATTTTACACCAAAAACAGCCAGTTCTACTGTAACGATGCCTTTTTCGATGTGGAAGTGAACAAAAATGGTCGCGAAAACCCATGACACGGCTCGTGTTTCGAACTTCCGGTTTGATATGAGGTTACTAAAAAAAATGCCATCAACTGCGCACAAGCCAAACGGTTCAATAAAGTGTTTTTTGTGCACATTAATGATTGTTAAAGAAACTGTCGATGTCCTAGGATGTCGAATCCAGAGGTTCCTATAAAAATCACTTCAAATATTTACCTCTTTCTAGCACCAAAAACAAGATCATTGAAAATGTGTTAATAATTACAATGTAGCTATCGTCAACTATCGATAGTTGGCAGTGTATCGCGATACATGTATCGTGAAGATATGTATCGCGATCTACCGATGCATCGATATTATCGGTCCACCACTAATCTTGATCCTATTTTCCACGTTTTGATCCCCACAAATTGCATAGCCCCGGGGGCATTTGTTAGAATAAATACGGTAAGCATATCAGTTATGGGAAATAGGTGACAAGTACTCTAGACTAAAAACTGCTGAAAAGAGGCACAACATCCGCACAGCTCTTGCAGTGGTGTCCGACTCCAAAGCGCTGTGGCATCATCATGGCAGGCTAAGTCTGGCCTCCTGCTTGCAAAACATATCGGAGCATAATTTGAACATCGCTGGACATAAATCTCTAGAGTATGATCAGAATGGCACCAGCTGACAAAAGCAGCTATAAGTAGCTACACAGATTACACTAGGGCAAAATTAGACAATGGAAGCATGTCCGCTAGCATGTCACAATAGAATGATGAACTGATCTCTGTCTGTACATGACCTGTTTGTTGGTTGATGTAAATCTCCATTAAATCAATCAGTCCTGACAAGAAAACAGATAAGTGGATCTGACTGAAATGTGACCAGTGTAGATCCAGATCAGCCTGTGCATCCACACAGGCTGATCATGATCTGCACTGTTCGTCATTCCATCAATGAAACACTTCTGACAAGCAATATCAATTATTATCAGGCTACAGGAGTGTGCGTTTTGATCAGGAGCTACACTGGTCACAAATTCCATAACCGATATTTCTCCAGTCACAGCCACATATAAAGTACGACATGCTTATGTCTGTGTTCATGAGCCACAATGGGGGCATTGCATAAGCCCTTGATTACTGAAAGTCTAGGTTTAAACTTTATTTTACACCAATTACAAACCAGTGCAATAGCACTTATACAAATGTTTTTGTTGGCACTGATGGGGGCATCAGGGTTACGCTTAATGTGAGAGGAAACCAGAGTACCCAGAAGAAACCCACTTGTCCAGTCTGATGACTACCGCATCGTCTCACATACTGCCCCAGGCGAGGATCGAACCAGGGCCGCATTGGTGAGAAGCGCTCATTACCGGTTGCGCTAACCTGGGTTTTACATGTTCTATAATTGTATCTCGTCGCACGTATATAAAACTATAGTTTCTATATTGTCCACAGATATAGATGACGTCGAGAAACACATGCCCGGCTTTATCAAGGTGAGTAGCTGTAGTCCACGGCTGAGAATAGAGACTGTACGTCATTTGAGACAAACCATGTCATTTTGTACAGATTAAGTAGATTAACAGAAACTGTGATATTTTCTGTAAGTGGCGTTGTGACAAAAATGTTCATATAGAATAGAATTCTACGCTTGTTCTGAGAAATTTGGTGACTTTCAACATTATTTGCGGAAAATGTCCTCAATTTTGTAAATACTTTTCCTGAGATATCACACATCTTCTTATGTACATAATAATATGGCTGGTCTTATATGTTGCAGTGAAATGTGCTTAATGGTTTTGCGACCAGTGTAACTCCTGATTAAATGGCACACACCTGTATCCTTATTTATAACGGTATATATTGCTTGTTAGAAGCATGACATGTGTTTCATTGATGGAATAGTGAACAGTGCAGATCCTGATCAGACTGCGGATGCAGCATGATGTCAAACCAACAATTATAAGACCAATGATTCCCTTGTAGTTATTCCGAGAACAAGCCAACACATACGTAATGCATGTGTATCGTGACGTTACTAGAACGCGCGATTACATCACCAGACTAGTACACAACGGTGGCACTGAAATTTTGAAATTGATGTGGCTGAATCATGCTGAAACAACACAAAACAACAAGAAATACTGATTTGTAACACTATTATAAATGATTATTTCTGACCAGACTTGATTGTACAAACTAATAATGTTTAGAACATAAAACTCGCCCATTCAATGTTTCGTCCCTATACTGATGCTGTCACATTCGGGAGATATATACACATGATCGAGTGTGAAATATTTCACTCATTTCTAATCGCGCAACTTGTGTTCACTTTAATTAACGTTCGAGTAAAAGCATTTAATGCCAGTCCAATTAAAATAGTTGCCATTTATTGCTCACCACTTAATGATCACCGACGGTCATTTCGGGAGGCCTGTTTAATCAGTGTCAACGCAAACACCTTTAACTACGGTCTGAATACCCGACTTTGATCAGGTAAACTGTAGGTGACAAACTTCTACTTACCTCCGCAAATTGACATTTCGACTTAACGAGTGTGAAATACAGTAGATTTACGTTTTCAGGACCTAAATATACCTTCGAATAAACGGAAAATTTGAGTTATCGAAATTTGACTTAACCGAACTTAGTTATATGGAAAATAATAGGATTTTAAACGGGACCGTGCTAGTAATTCGACGTAACCAGTGATTTCGACGTAAGCGACTGAGTAAACGAGCGTAGCCTGTATAGCATATATTTCTTATTTTCCATGAAAACACATCTTGGTATTTCATTAGAATTGTCTCTCATTTTGGAGCAAACTAGTCAATAATTGCGGTCTGTTGTATTAAACAATAGTGTGATTTTATTTTACCCAATTAAAATTTTGAAATATACAATTGCTTCAGATATGATGGGAGTGAAAATAATAATTTACTAATTCCTTATCTGGAGCCCTGACCTTGTATTACACTCCATGTATACATATATATTCAGGCAACACATGAATGGTTCACTGTCTACAAGATCCCAGATGGAAAGCCGGCCAACTCATTTGCCTTCAATGGAGAAGCAAAGGACCGGGTAAGTGGAAGCTATTGGCACAAGTGGGCCAGCTTTGTAGTCCTTCAGCAGGATGTGGGATGTACGAACATTTTAGTCGTACGAAGTTTAATGAAACAGCCCCCAGGATTCTAGTTTTTCTGCAATCGATGATTACTAATTTAATTTTGATTCTATTACTTAAACTTGTGTCTCTAATGGTATCTTCTTTCTAAATGTGGTATTTATGGTCGTTTCCATGTGTACTTAACAATGAAGCCATTCGGAAGGATTCTATATGAATCTTATGGGGATTCACACCCGGGGCAAGTAATCCGGTGTACATGTAGTAATGTTGGCTGGCACCGGATCAGGGGGCCGTTTCACTCACAGGTGGAAGACTCGGACCTATGACACCAAAAAAATGCCTATTAAAAAAAATCCCATTACCCCACCCACTTGGTCTCGTACAGTACATAACGTTAATTCAAGGTGAGCATAAATAGCGCTATTATAGAAAGAGCCCTCTTTTTTCCGGCTCGCACAAACACAATAAACATCGATTAAATGTATGAAATATGTCTCTGGCAATCGATAAAGGTATTAGGTGTGTGAATATACTCACTTCAAATCGCTGTTTCAAGTATTTATTGAGTTATTCGCGTTTTGATTACCCCATCCAAAGCGAAAGTTGCGTGTACGAAAGAATCTCACACAGAATCGGAGGCCGACCGGCTGGATTATCGGTCATATTTGGCCGATAGCTGATCGCCAGCTCAAACTAAAGTCGTGCACCATGATCATATACATTAGAGACTCCAACCATACAAAGTTCGTCCAATTGTGATCGATCGCCGATCTAAAAAACAAATTTAGGATCGTCTTGAAATTTCAATTGATGGATTTACATGTATTGAGCATAGGCTGCAGATGCAGCCTATGCTCAATAAATGTATATCCAACAATTGTTTTTACAAGAAAACATTGAATGGATTCTCTCCAACAGCACATAGAGAAGCGGCGTTGTACAAACAATTCCCGTCTCCCTTCGCTTTGAATGCAGATAAGTGTTCGTATTTTGACGGTAGTAGCACATCCGACAACTGGTCCACCTCAAGTTTAGTACCGTCGAATGTCAAATATTTCGCAGTGACAGCTTTCATTAGCTTATCCTGCCGATTCTGGAACATATACTTTATTTGCTCTGCATTTTTGCTGAAGATCAGCTGCTCTAAACGACCGAAGTCGCTCATGATAACTTGATAATTTAAAACATGTAGCGTCTGTTTACTTTCGGTTTCGTCTGTGTCATGTAAGCGGATGCAAAGCGATCAGTCTGGTAGGCAGTTAAACCGAAGTCCGAATCATCAAGTGTACATGTACGTGACGGTGGTCATATGAATATCTGGAATTCGGGGAACGGTGTATAAAACGGTTACTTTCGTTTTCAAATCTACCTGCCTGTTTTCTATAATATGAAATATACAATTCTGAACAATCAAATAATTCCCGTCTAAAATATTAGTGCAACATGTCGTCAAAAACGGGTTTTGGCAGAAATTATTGGTGCGACATTTTGACCTATTTTGAATTATTGGTGCGACAGTCGCACCAGTCGCACCATTATCTACGCCCATGCCCTGTATCGGGAACATGTAATTGACTGAATTTCCGAGTTAATGGTCTATACATTTATTATTGGGAATGTACATTGATTTACAAGCTGATCTGTGTCTACAATATGTACAGTGGGCTTTGGTTATAGACAAGAAGGGTTTCCCATGTGTTGACAATGTGTAATTTGCGGTGTTTGCCAGTTATTTTGAAAGGTGAGAAACTGAGAACTGCCTAATTGCCATCATTAATCTCAGTCGTGTCGAACATCAATTACTAAATTTTCGGCACAAGCCATTTCTCGTGTGAAGTGGTCAGATTTGTTTTCTTAGTGAGAACCTGTCGCGATAATTGAGTCATATTCTGATTAGGTGTTTGACATTGAGAAGATGTTCTAAAACTGACAGTAGGGTTAAATACCACCGAAAATTCTTTTCAGGGCTACAAACAGCCCTTTTCAGTGCTACCCAATTATTTATGATAGAAAACCATTACAATTATTGCCATATTGTTTGTATTATTTGATTACATGAATTGGTTCGAAACTTCCAGGGTACGAAAAATAAATAAAAAACAGCACGGATAATTATTATTAAATAACAACAACAACAACTTGGCGATTAATTGTATTGGTCCGAAACTTCCAGGGTACGAAGCTTGTGAGTGACCGAAAAACAGCGCCTGGTAGTATTTATAAACAACAACAACTACAACTCTGCGATTTTTTTTTTTTTTGTTTCATTTTTTTAGAAAATTGAGTGCGTCTTTTAGCCCCATATAGACATTTTCCCCAGATTTTGGTGTGAAAATAGGGGTGCAACTTATGCATGATTGCGACAAATACGGTATATACTGAATATAGCACAAAGCTTTTCCATCCAGTCGTCCGTCCTTACGTCCGCAACAACATACTATTTCGTTCGTTAATTTATGCGGCATCCAGGGTTATATGTGAGCCACTGCTCATTTGCTCTAGTTTTAGAATTGATCAGGGTTATAACATTATACCATCAACATTTTTTTTGAGAATTTATCAAGGTATATATTTAAGATCTCATTGGACTTTTGAAAATTTGTACCCCGATATATTCTAATGAAAATGTTTATACCCACGTGTCCTTATAGGAGTACGCACTCCGCGTGATCACAGAAACCCACGACCAATGGAAGACACTGGTTAATGCTGCAGAGAAGGGAGGCGGTTTGTGTTGGTAAGTCACTGCCAGCTGATACAAGCGAGACTATTTATAGATGTCTCTCGTACCCTATTAGCTTCTCATTAATGGTGCATCATTAATCCTGTCAACCCATAAAACCATAAAACAAACATTTGCAAACACTGTAGCTCCAGATGAGCCGGAGCCGGCTTGTAACAAGCCGTCTCATCAGGATCTGCAGTGTCTTGTCAGTATTTTAGATTGTTTAACTCATTGCATTTGTAAAACACCTTTACGGGTATGAATTTTTTTAATATTTTATTTTTCTTATTTGTCCATAAAAGTATATGTTGTAACCACTCGGTGAGACGGTTCAAATGGTGGTCACGACATATAATTCTAAGCACGTTTAAAGAAAATATTTATTATTTTCCCCAATCAAAATGGCATATCCTCAGCATGAAATGGGTTAACAATAATCCTTATCTGATTATTAAATGGAATAGTCCAGAAATAAGCATGGGACTATCATTGTGAGTTGTTTAGGGGTGAGCGGGTTAACTGTATAAACTGTGTAGACGGTGTGGATAAACTTAACTTGAATTTTAAAGCAACTCCGGAGCTATGCAATCCATGGGGATCAAAACGTGGGAAGTAGGATCAAAATATGTCATTTTCACATACAAAAGCCATTTAAATGGCTTTTGTATATGAGAATAACATTTTAGAATGCAAATATGGGAATGGGGCTACTATTAGAGAGGGGGCTACTATTAGAGAGGGGGCTGCATTAGAAGAGCTATTAGAGTGGGGCTACATTAGAGAGGGGGCTACTATTAGAGAGGGGGGGGCTACTTATTAGAGAGGGGGCTACTATTAGAGAGGGGCTACATTAGAGAGGGGGCTGCTATTAGAGAGGGGGCTACATTAGAGAGGGGGCTACTATTAGAGAGGGGGCTACTATTAGAGAGGGGGCTACATTAGAGAGGGGGCTACATTAGAGAGGGGGCTACTATTAGAATAAATATGGTACTTTATCTAGACCGTTGTATGTATTGCAGCAAAGTATGTTCGACCATTTGTACTCTAGGTTGATATTCTTGTGAAAACATCAATACAAGCACATTGGACATGAATATTATCTGGTTTCTGGTTTATATTACATGCTACCCAGTGATTTACCGTGAGTCTGGTCAGATTTATTTCCTTGAAGTCACGTTTTGACGTCGTGGTCTAAGAGCAAATTTCACAGAGTATGCAATATACGGTATTTAAAAATGGTAGTTGAATAAACTCTATATATTTCAGTGCGAATGTCTCTGTAAGTAGCAGCCCATTCCAAGTGAATCATGAGGAGGCAAAGAACATTGTGGAACAGGTATTACATGCACTTACTCAGAGCTCCAGGTAAGGTGCGTAATTTGGAGTAATTGGCAAGTTGGGAGTGCTTTAGAATCGTCTCAATGTTGGTCAAATTACGCACCTTAACTGGAGCTCTGCTTACTGCATCGATCACAGGTGGAAGACTCGGACCTATGACACCAAAAAATGCCTCTTCTATTTATAGAAAGGTGGGTAAGAATATGGAAAGAGCCCTCTCTTTTCCGATTCGCACAAACACAATAAACATCGATTAAATGTATGAAATATGTCTCTGGCAATCGATAAAGGTATTAGGTGTGTGAATATACTCACTTCAAATCGCTGTTTCCAGCATTTATTCAGTTATTCGCATTTTGTATACCCCATCCAAAGCGAAATTTGCATGTACGAAAGAATCTCACACAGAATCGGAGGCCGTCCGGCGTGGATTATCGGTCATATTTGGCAGATAGCTGATTGCCAGCTCAAACTAAAGTCGTGCACCATGACCATATACATTAGAAACTCCAACCATACAAAGTTCGTTCAATTGTGATCGTTCTAAAAAGAACACTTTTTTGTCTAATTTCGTTCATTATCTGGAACAGGGTCAATGCACCGCACCATCTTCCATAATACAAGCACCGAAGCGCCTATGTAAGAACATCTCTGATTGGCTAAACCTAAAAATAGGACCGCGAGGACTTTCCCATTTCGGGACATAATCTGATAGTATGCGAATCGTGAATGAAAGGCAATGAAATTAGAAAAAAAGTGTTTTTTAGATCGATGAACGATCACAATTGGACGAACTTTGTATAGTTGGAGTTTCTAATGTATATGGTCATGGTGCATGACTTTAGTTATACCCCCACAAACAAAGTTTGTTGGGGGTATATAAGAGTCAGCTTGTCTGTCGGTCGGTCTGTCGGTCTGTCGGTCTGTCGGTCTGACGGTCGGTCTGTTGGAAATTCCCTTCCGCTCTATATCTTCTACACTGATGCATGGATTATCAAATGGCTTGGCACAAATGTTTCTCATGATGAGAAGGTGTGTCGCGATCAATAACCACACACCTACGTCCAAGGTCAAGGTCACAGTTGAAGGTCAAAGGTCAAACCTATCGAAATTCCCTTCCGCTCTATATCTTCTACACCGATGCATTGATTATCAAATGGCTTGGCACAAATGTTTCTCATGATGAGAAGGTGTGTCGCGATCAATAACCACGCACCTACGTCCAAGGTCAAGGTCACAGTTGAAGATCAAAGGTCAAACCTATCGAAATTCCCTTCCGCTCTATATCTTCTACACCGATGCATGGATTATCAAACAAATGGCTTGGCACAAATGTTTCTCATGATGAGAAGGTGTGTCGCGATCAATAACCACGCACCTACGTCCAAGGTCAAGGTCACAGTTGAAGGTCAAAGGTCAAACCTATTGAAATTCCCTTCTGCTCTCTATCTTCTACACCGATGCATGGATTATTAAATGGCTTGGCACAAATGTTTCTCATGATGAGAAGGTGTGTCGCGATCAATAACCACGCAACTACGTCCAAGGTCAAGGTCACAGTTGAAGGTCAAACCTATTGAAATTCCCTTCCGCTCTATATCTTCTACACCGATGCATGGATTATCAAATGCCTTGGCACAAATGTTTCTCAGGATGAGAAGGTGTGTCGCGATCAATAACCTCGCACCTACGTCCAAGGTCAAGGTCACAGTTGAAGGTCAAAGGTCAAACCTATTGAAATTCCCTTCCGCTCTATATCTTCTACACCGATGCATGGATTATCACACTATGCCCAGGGTCAAGGTCACAGACTTGATGCGTTTGAAACCTTAACGCTCGGCTAAATGGCTTATGATCAAAAATGCCTCGTTTTCTTTGGCTGCCAGTGGGGGTATTCGTGTGCCGACAGCCCACATTTCTAGTTTGAGCTGGCGATCAGCTATCGGCCAAATATGACCGATAATCCACGCCGGACTGTCTCCGATTATGTGTGAGATGCTTTCGTACACGCAAATTTCGCTTTGGATGGGGTATACAAAATGCGAATAACTGAATAAATGCTGGAAACAGCGATTTGAAGTGAGTATATTCACACACCTAATACCTTTATCGATTGCCAGAGACATATTTAATCGATGTTTATTGTGTTTGTGCGAATCGGAAAAGAGAGGGCTTTTTCTATAATAGCCATATTATTACCCACCTTTCTATAAATAGAAGATGGTAGTGTACGAGACCAAGTGGGTGGGGTAATGGGATTTTTTTAATAGGCATTTATTTGGTATCGTAGGTCCGAGTCTTCCACCTGTGGCATCGATCAGCCATTGCACTTACATGTGGCTGTCACTGTAGAAATGGGGCTAATGGAATTTGTGACCAGTGTAGCTCCTGATTAAATAGTACACACACATAGCCTGATAATGGTCTATATTGCTTGGTAGAAGCACGACATATGTTTTATTGATGGAATGGCGAACAGTGTAGATCCTGATCAGAGTGCAGATGCGCATGCCGATCTGGATCTTCACTGGTCGCAAAAGCCGTAAGCCCCATTTTTCTAGTCATAGCCACATAATTATGTGATTCACATATGCAGATTAATTGGGGCCAAGACTGTTAATAAATCACAGTGCCTCGCACAGAAACTATGCGTTCATGGCAAGCTTGACGAGCATGCTAGCCGATTAGCAACTAAAGTACAGTCAAACCTGTGAATAAAGGCCATCAATGGAAAGTGAAATATCTGGCATCTTGTATATACAGGTAATTGCTGTTTGGAAGTGGCCTTTACCACAGGTTTGACTGTATAGGTGAAAACTTTAATGTAATCACAGTATCGATCATATTAAATATTTTCACTTCTGAAGTTGTGAGTGGGAAACACAAAGTATAAAATTATTTACGGCCTCATATACTGCCATAAGTGGTCTTGCTGGAGCATACGCAAACCAAAAAAAAATTAGGCAAATGTGACGGATGTATCAATTGTATGTTTTGGTTGATTTTCAATCAGTTCTTTGCACATTTAAAACTCGAGACATGAATTCGCGAGCAACCATACTTGCGAATTATCGTGTGAATTAGTACCTCGGATAATAACAACTGATCACGGTGTATCTGACTGAGCATGACAAAATTAAGCTTTGTTCGTGGTCGGTGTAGCACCTGGGGCCTATTTCATCAACATTGCAAAGTATACTTTACTAGCAAAGTATACTTTGAGGGAGTAATCATTTATTTTTCCTGAAATGCATTATTTATTATAGAACTAACAAATGCATATATTTCATGATTAAAAGTATGCAGAATTATTATACTGAATTTATTACATTATCACAGCCATTAAATGGCTGTGATAATGTAATAAATTCAGTATAATAAAAATTAATAAATTTAAAAAAAAAATGAAAATGTCTCCCTCAAAGTATACTTTGCTACTAAAGTATACTTTGCAATGTTGATGAAATAGGCTACTGATCTGATTATACCTCCACATCGGTATATATTGCTGTTGAATTTGGGAAACATTTGATAAACTGTATCGGGCTGTCCGTGTATATTAGCTGAGAGGGATGGGCCGTGGCCTAGGGAATATGGCATTGGACTTCAATACTGGAGGCTTGGCGTGCAACATACGTGTACTAACATAGTATTCCATCCCACCGGTCTGTTGGATGTGACATTAAATTGTAACCCTGTCTCTATATGACCTTATATTAACTGTAGCTGGAATGCTCAATCCACTCACTCAAGAATTTCACTGGTTGGTCAAAATCTGTGGCAGCTCATAGTTTGTGGCTGCTTTTATGGCTTGTGGCTGTGAGTGGAGAATTGTGGCTGATGGCCTTTGCGACTATTGTAGTCCCCGATGAAACCGTGCCGTCAATCACATAGATTGTGGCTGTGACTGGAGAAATGTGACGTATGGCCTTTGCGACCAGTGTAGGCCCTGATCAGACTGCACGACCGTGCAGTCTGATCAGGGCCTACACTGGTCGCTATTCGGTCAATGAAACACCTGTCACGCTTCTAACAAACAGTATCTACGCACCAGGCTGCAGGAAGACTGGCCATAAATGAGACAAGCCATTTGATTTTGTACCAAAGAACATGTGTGATATCTCATGAAAAATATTTACAATATTTCCCGTAAATGGCATCAAAAGTTGACAAAATGTTTAGAGCAAAATATTTGTCAACTTCGACACCATTTACAGAAAATATCATAAATGTGGCCCCCATTTCGTCACTGCCCCATATAATGATTTGTTTTCCGCATGTTTCAGTCTGCCGCCGTTGGTGCCCCCTCTGCCCTGCCAGACACTGGTAAGTATTCACTCGGACCAGTAGCCAATTTCACCAAAATTGCTATTAAGTATACTTTGAGGGAGACATTTCCAATGTATGCATACATTAATTATTTTTTTATTTAATGAAATAAAATATTTTCTAATCAAAAACAAATGGCTGTGCTAATGTAATAAATATAGTTTAATTACAGGTAATTCTCGTTATCTCGAAGTTGACCGGACTGAGCAAAATATATTGACATATCCGAACTTCAAGATAAGAATTCGCCAAATTTAGCGACCTGAATCGCTTCAAAAATACCGACTTTACTTCCGGGTTTTCATAAATCGTGCACTTTCTTTTAACGAAACGTGTGTTGTTACTAAATATATCGCATATGCATGACACAATTTCCGGTACACAACATTGTTTTGGCAAATCATACCCAATACACATGAATGAATTATCGTTACATCTAATTGTCAACGCTTGCCGTCTCTTCTGACGATGTTTTTATTCAATCGCAAAATGCAAGACTTTTCGTCCCCAAACCACGTCGGACCTAAACTCGTCGGCCACAAACAAATTTGACACCCATGTCAAATCAAATCGGCGTTAAGAAATGTCATGTTCAATTGACTTGATTGCCACGCTGTTTAACTTTCGTTAAAGTGATCCGATATCACATTGATTAATTGGTTAATTATGGTTTTAGTGAATTCTTTTAACATGTTTGTGCAACGTTTATCACATTTTAGTGATATCTCTGAATCAGATTTGGCGGTGCAGGCGCTTATTTTTCACATTGAGTTATCAGAATACAAATATGAAGAAAACAGGCTCTCTGAACTCGATTTCCATCTCGACATAACTGATATCGATTGATCAGGAGTAAAATACATGATCTATATAGGAAATTCAGCCGGGACCTAGGACGTATATTGAGATAAGCAGGTATATCGATATAAACGATATCGAGATAAAGAGAATCAGCTTCTTTGTTGTGCATATCAGACCAGCATGTAGTGTCAAAAAATGTGATGAAAAGATTTAGTGCAAGGTATTTAACCCTTAGACCGCTACTCACAACAATTGTCGTCTGCTGTTGCTTTTATATCTTGCCTTATTTCTCAATAAAAACATGGTTTGACAGCACTTCAGAATCATTTCGGATCCAATGGAAATGATTCTGAAGTGCTGTTAAAGCATGTTGTAAATTATTATAAAGTGCTGTCAAAGCATGTTTTTGATGATAAAAATGGAACATATAAAATAAACAGCAGACGACAAAACAATTAAGATAGCGTTCTAATGGTTAAGTGGAAATGAATTTGGAAGAAAAGAATCATGAAATTCACTTCCAAATATGAGGTTGCACAAATGTCGCAATAATCCATGTGTATTTTGTAACTTGCCATTCTAGTCTTCATTATAGGGGAATAAAAAATAAATGAAATAATTGAACATGCTATATGCATAATTTGTAAATACACAATGAAGATGATTTTCCCATTGTCCAACATACTAACGTACACATTCTCACTACGTTTCAGTGGACAAGTGGCATTACATTCCATCGTCGGCACTTTGAGGGAAGTCTCGGGATTAAAGACGGCAGTTGGAACAAAGCTCACTTAACATATCCATCTCATAATGATTATCTCAGTAAATCCGTATCCACTACATCAGCAAAGTTATAGGGCTCGTGCTTATACAACTTTCTGAGCATGTACTCCATCTCTTGCTCGAAATCAGGAAGTTTGTTTGGTCAATGCTGAGCTGTACTCCGTCTTAGCCAATCATACTTTCTGATTTCCAGTACAAATTCTGAGCATGTCTTCTATTCACGTGCTCGAAATCAGGAAGTTTGATTGGCCGAGGCTGAGCTTGAATTCAAGTTTCAATTTGGACAATGTGCCCATTTGGAGCATGTCTTCTTCTATTCACTTGCTTAAAATCAGGAAGTTTGATTGGCCGAGGCTGAGCTTGAATTCAAGTTTCAATTTGGACAATGTGCCCATTTGGAGCATGTCTTCTATTCACTTGCTTAAAATCAGGAAGTTTGATTGGCCGAGTCTGAGCTGTGCTCGGTATCAGCCAATCAAACTGACTGAATTCAAGTGTGAATTTGGAGAAATTTCGAATTTGAAGCAGGCCTTTAATTCCCATTCTTGAAATAGACAGATTGATAAACTACCTGATTTCGGGGGCGTAATTGGAGAACGTGCTTGGAAGGTTTCATAAGTATGGGCCTAGTGGTTGTGATGTATCAGATGCGTTGTGAGAGTTGTCTCAACATCAACAACAGATCCTCTATTACTGGTACTATTGTCTTTGCTCATATGTAACTGGAGAAATGGGGCTTATGGGTTTTGCGACCAGTGTAGATCCAGATCAGCCTGTGCATCCGCAGTCTGATCAGGATCTGCACTGTTCGCCATTCCATCAATGAAACGGATGTCATGCTTGTAACAAGCAATATAGATCGCCATCAGGCTACAAGAAGACTAATCGACTAGGAGATACCAGGGATTCCGCTGGGGAAAATAAAAAAATCGCCACTTCAAAAAAAATAAAACAATTGGCGATAAAAAAATTACAATTTTCGGAAAAAAAAAAAATATTTTTTTTTGCGATTTCATTTTCGAAAATTGTAATTTTTTATCGTCAATTGTAATTTTTTATCGCCAATTGTTTATTTTTATCGCCAATTGCGAAAGTGGCGATCGCCAGCGGAATCCCGGGATACATTGGTCACAAATCCCATAAGACCCAATTCTCCAGTCACAGCCACATTATGTGACTGGAGAAATGGGGCTTATGACATTTGTGACGCGTCTAGCTTCGTATGTACTGGCTACATCAGAAACGGATTTAACTGTTTGCTAGATTCTTAACTTGTGTTTCACTGAATTAATTCTAACGGTGCAAACCCTGATCATACTGTGGCTGATGATCTGGGTGTAGACTGTTTGGGTTGTGTGGGGAGTGAGCCCCATTATCCAGTCACATCATATATTGGTATGTGTAATTGTTTAATAATGGGAAGAAACCAGGGTTGTTTAAATTATATTCCTTTCCTTGATATATATGAGTTATTCCGGTCTACCGGTTGTACTCTATTGGGCAGATATAGATTCCATTGGTGCTGACTCGCATGGGCTATTTCTTGTTTCTGCATTTAACCCTTACAATGCTGTAGAATTTATTTTTGTCGTTGCTGCTTATTTTTAAATTTCCATTTTTCTCAACAAAAACATGGTTTGGCAGCACTTTAGAATCATTTCCAGTGGAAATGATTCTCAAGTGCTGCCAAAGCATGTTTTCATTGAAAAACAAAACAAAATATGAAACATCAGCAGACGACAATTTTTGTTTCCCGCATTCTAAGGGTTAAAATGTGAAGTCTTATCTGGGTTACTATTACTAATGAAGGGTGGTGGTATACACTGGATTCGAAGGCAATCAGGAGATTTGTCTGATCACTCTTCATTTGCTGTCGGAAATTGTTCATGTTGGATCTCGTGTTTGTTTGTACACACATCAATGAATTCACTGAAATCATGGCACAAATTTGTTTACCTGTAGTGCTTGCTGTATCACAATTTCTGTCTCTTTCACTTTCTTTTTGTTGGTTTTTGTCCCGCCTGCTTTAGCAGAAGCGGGACATAGGCATAGCTTTTCCGTCGTCGGCGGCGGCGGCAGCGGCAGCGGCGGCGGCGGCAGCGGCGTCAACATTTCATGTTAAGTTTTTGTGTTTAGCTCAGTTTCCAGAAAACTATAACTCCTACGACCTCCATACTTGGTATACATCAACACTGTGGTGTAACCATCTCACACAGAGGGAACCCATGTGACCTTCACCTACTTTTCATGGTTCATTGACCTACTTTTCACATGCATTCAACGTTAAGTTTTTGCGTTTAGCTCTGTTTCTAAAACTTAACGCTCAGGTTAATTCATTGTAACTTCTGTTTCCCTCAATGGAATGCTTTAATATTCCATACATGCATTTGTAACAACATCTCGCATCATTCTACAGAAATCCCATGGTGCCCACTAACCCCAAAGGTCAAGGTCGCTGACTTAGAAATGTCCGTGTTTGGAAAGGTTAACGCTCAATTTATGCTTTGATATTCCATACATGCATTTGTAACAACATCCCACATCATTCTATAGAAAGCCCATGTTGCCCGCTAACCCCAAAGGTCAAGGTCACTGACTTAGAAATTTCCGTGCTTGGAAAAGTTAACGCTCAGTTTATGCTTTAATATTCCATACATGCATCTGTAACAACATCCCACAACATTCTACAGAAAGCCCATGATGCCCGCTAACGCCAAAGGTCAAGGTCACTGACTTAGAAATTTCCGTGTTTGGAAAAGTTAACGCTCAGTTTATGCTTTAATATTCGTTTGGAAAAGTTAACGCTCAATTTATGCTTTAATATTCCATACATGCATTTGTAACAACATCCCGCATCATTCTACAGAAAGCCCATGGTGCCCGCTAACCCCAAAGGTCAAGGTCACTGACTTAAAAAAATTTCGTGTTTGGAAAAGTTAACGCTCAGTTTATGCTCGGTCGTATATCCAAATGTTGAATATCCGTTAGTCGGATCATTACAAACCTTCATCAATAGCTTCCTCACATTGTGACCTTGACCTTGTGACTTTAAACCTTCGTGGGTGAGACACTCGCCACTGATTACCTTGTAGACCTTATAGACATTCCAGCATTATGTTCTCAATTCATTGTCGAGGTTCTGTTATAACATTGTCTAACCACTCCAAATATTCATTTGTGTGTGTCACAATATAACTTGTATACCGTATTTATTCTAACAGTAGCCCCCTCTCAAATAGTAGTGATGGGTATTTAACAATCGGGATTCATCCTTACCAGAATCCAGACCGGAGACCTGGTTTGGCCCTCACGTGTGTTGTTGGCATTCTTGCATGTGACAGCTGAATCTGGTTATACCCCTTATGTGAGTATTACGATTATTGTGGAATCGTAATCCTACTTTAGGGGAAGGGGCTAAGTGACTTTGGTATTTGCATTCTCAGGGATTCCGCTGGGGAAAATAAAAAAATCGCCACTTCAAAAAAAAAAAAAAAAAAAAAAAAAAAAATATGTAATTTGTTATCTCCAATTGTTTATTTTTATCGCCAATTGCGAAAGTGGCGATCGCCAGCGGAATCCTTGCATTCTAAGTATGTTATTTTCACACACAAAAGCCATTTAAAACAGTTTATCACACTCTTGCTAGTTATTTGCATTGTTTCGCTGTAATCAACTCCTTACACCGTGAAGAGAACACCCGTAATTGCACCCTCTTTTTATTAGTCAAAATAATAAAGTTATTTGAAAATTTGGAGAGAGTCTCGAGTAATGTACAATGTTAATGCGATTGAACACATTCCAAACATTCACTCAAATATATCTAGTTCATAGAAACAGCTGCATAATTTGGATTACAAAAAGTTCACGACGTCACGTTTGGCGTCGTACAACGCGGGAAACACGTCGGTGTGTAACTATTCATACACACAGCACATTTCTTTTGCTTACAATCTCAAACAATATGCATATATATCCGCCGTGACGTGTAATAAATAGGATATTCCATCGTACATATTTGAATAGTGGAAATAATACACTCGTGTATTATTTCCCGCTATTCAAAATGTTTGATGGAATATCCTCTATTTTAGTAATTTGGAACAACTTCTGGGGCATCCTTGATATTGGAATTGGCAGAATGTGTCGGTTTGATGTCGCGTTGCTTCAGTTAAACAAAACAACATGGTGTCAAAATGACAAAATTCCTCCAATTTTTACACCAAAGATGCCCCCCGTAAGTAGTTGAATGGGAAGTTAGTTGAGATTTTCTGAGTTTGGTAACCTATATAAACGACTGTCACTGATAATAAGTTCCAGTTTGGCCATGTAATGTTGACTGTGCTATGGCAGCTCGGTAATTGTGTCCGGTGAATATACAGTGCAGTCCCATGCCCAGGTTCTGTCGTGTTGTCTAATACACTGAGAATATGTGAGATGTGTTCCGGCATTCTGTAATGAGGGATCGTAGCTAGTTATGTCCCTTTGCAAATCTATTTATAGAGCTCCGGTCCTATGCTGTGTTTCAGCGTTTATTTCAAAGTATTGCAAACAGAGTAGACCCAGATCAGACTGCACATCTGTGCAGTCTGATCGGAGTCTACACTGATTGCAATAACATTAATATAAGAACATTAATAAGTGAAAATATGAATCTGATAAATAATGTAGTCGCAGATCAGATTGCGTAGATGTGTAGGATGATCTGTATCAACACTAGTCAAAATCACTATAATTGCTACTTTTCACAACACATTATAGGAATGAATGGCCTTTTTGTGGAATTTATCGGGGGTATAAACTTGGAAAAGTCGCGGGAATACTGGGAAGGCCGAAAGGCCTCGTCCAGTATTCCCGCGACTTTTCCAAGTTTATATCCCCGATAAATTCCACAAAAAGGCCATTCATTCCGTATAAATTCATCTGACAATAAAATGTGTTTATTTTCCGTTTTCTTAACAATTATTTTAATTGCGCCTCACGGTTACGGAAAATAGTTTGGCGTGGTAGTTTACTGGGATATAAATTTTGGACAGAGACTTGCTACGGGCCAATCAAATGTTAGGGAATTGTGTAAATATTTTTGAGCTGGAATTATAATGCTACATTCATCCTTTTTACAAACAATAACGCCATAAACTACACAATTTGGACCAAATTTCTATAAATAAATTCAAAGGGAGATAACTAGCTATGATCCCTCATTCTTGGCTATGTCCGCCTTGTTTATACGTTTAACTATAGGGGATGGTAAGGTGTTGCTTACTTTTACAATATTAATTCATGGGAATCGAGGCTATCATGTCTGGTCTAGTTTATTGTGAAGTTGGTCTACATGTTTTAATGCCTGTTATTTATGCAATAAACACCATTACTTTACTGTGAATAAGGTAACATGAATGCCCAACATTATAGACCTTGAGTTCATTATGTGTTTCAATAAATAATTACAGAAATTGATTGTGACCATACCATATATGAGCCGCGTCACTCGAAAACCTGTATTCGGGAAATTTTTTGGTCAATATGACATTTTCTTACTATGACAATGGTATTTGTATGATGAATTGAACGCTTTTTACTTGATCATGCTGTCTGCAATATTCATTAAGATATTATAGTTTATACAACACCACTATGCAGGTCGTTTGAGCAAAAGAGACGTCACGTAAAAGCGACGTCGAGCGACGTTATATGACGTTACAGCATCTACCGTTACACATAGAGTATACGCCAACATTTGTAACAACAGTTTGAAAGTTGACATAATCGAACTAGAAGCACATTCGACATTGAATAATGAATGTAAAGACGGATGAGCTTGTGTCTTTTGGTAACACATGAATGTGCAAAGCGAAACGGTCAAACCGGCAAGTTCATGTACCAGCGCCCCGTGCAGGCACCGGGGCGGGATCAACTGATCCTGAGAATAGTGCTGCAGTAGCCATTGCTTGTCGTAAAAGGCGACTAAACTGGCTTAACGATTGGGTTCATACTTTCCGGAACCCACTATACCGGATTTGGCCCTCATGTACATTTTTGGCTTTCTTGTATGCGAGAGTTGAGTCAGGCTATGCCCCATATATAAAAGTAAGATTAGTACTAATCCTATTACTTTTAGGGGATGGGATAAATGATGCTGGTGTGGCGAGGGCCTGGCACCAGATCAGGTTGTTCTAATTTCAGGACTGAATATATATTTTGATTGTAAATATTGAGTTCTGAAGTTGGGATTTACCCCCCTCGGACAGGTGGATACGGGACACGACCCCGTTGACCCGTCTGCGTGTAGACTCCCTGAGGCTTGTACCTCTATGTCAGAAAAGCGGACGTTAAACCCTATTCACTCACTCACTCATGTACCAGCAAGTATGAGCTTGCGCGAATTAGGTATGCTGATTTCTTCTTTTTGACGTGTTTACTGAGCGTTTTAACAATTTATAATTGTAGAAAACCACGGAAGTATATTGATTAACTGATTGGTTGACCGTTTAGTTCAACATATACAAATGGAAATGAACATTACATTCAACATTAAATTACATTAACACTAGAGCACAGTCGATGGCGCACGATCGCAATATACCCACGCTTCCCAAATGCGAAGTTGAAAAGGGGGAGATAATTCATGACCGGGGGTCGAATACTGCGCATCTACTCACAATAAAGAAGGCACACACCAAGTTTCAAGTCCCTACCTATTACGGTTAAAACATTTTACTTTTTACAAGAAACATGACATGACGGATGGGCACCCGTGACAAAAACGATATACCCATTTAGTTTTTAAAAAAAAAAGTGGGTATAAAAAACTGTTTGCTGTCAAAGGCAGTTCACTGTCACTCGAATAGCGTGAGAGCAAAAGCCTGTATCGCTTACATGTAGTTTCTACTCCATCGCAGTCTCTCGCTCGCCTATTGGGAGACCACCTTCAAGGGTAGCGCGCGGAAGTCTGCCAATTGGACAAAATCGCTATGGTAACCTATTTGAGACATTTGTTACCACAGCTTGTGATCAGCTTGTCGTACCACCGACTTGTGTGGGTGGCAGGTGGGAGCATGCGATGGGTAATTTAACGATCGGGGTTCATCCTTACCGGAATCCCGACTGGAGACCTGGTTTGGCCCTCACATACGTCTTTGGCATTTTGTATGTGACAGTTGAATCTGGTTATACCCCTTATAAGAGTAATCCTACCGGTATTACTTTTAAATAGGGGAAGGGGCCAAGTGACTTTGGTGCAGTATGGACCTGGCACCAGGTCAGGTTATTCTAATTTCAGGGCTGAATATGTTGTATCTTGATGTAAATATTCCGTTCTGATTTTGGAATTTTCCCCCCAATGCAGCAGGTTAAAACGGGATTGAACCTGTTTGCCCGGCCTTACATGACCTTAGCTGTTGATAGGCTGTTAAACACCAATAAACAAACAAACGAACAAAACCACCGACTTGTGTTTGTTTTGGGAGTGTTACGGTAGCAGTTTGTTTTTTGGAGATTCGACTCAAAATGCGAGGGTCCCAAAGTACGAAGCAATGAGAGGGTGGAAGATATACAATAATAACAAGATCCCAAGTCAAGAGATCCTTGATAATCGCCGAACAATATTAGAAGTTCATTACCCTAATGTCCCCAACATGTTGCCTTGAAATATAATCCCACAGTTATTGTTTAGTTCTTGATTGTTTGTATTTATATTTCATTTGTCACGACTTGGCAGATTGTCACTAATTGTCCAGGATACTAATGTTCCCAGCATATGTTGCCTTGAAATATCATCCCACCATATCTATTTCTTATATTAACATGCCAAACATGTTAGCGTGCATTCTGATTGATGCTTTTCATATTCAGATAATAGAAACGTCTAATGTTCTCGACATCGTCCCGCGTATACATGTATACTTGGACCACCTGCTGAAAAAAAACGGACCTCTGCAATAAATGTACGATCGGCGACCCATATTCTGTCGGCAATCGAGAAAGGATTCCCCAGTGACTGACAGGCGAACATCGTATGTTCCGATCAGACGGCGCATATGCACAGATGGGACTTATATGTGGCTATACTAGTCGTAACATCCATGGCTTTGTTTTTTTTGCAGGAGATATTCTTTTCTTAAAATCGGTACAGGTTGCGCTAAATTTTAATTTTATACATTATATTAGAAAGAAAGAATTGAGCAATAGACTGAAAATTTGCGTCGAGTTAACCAGATCTGAAACATATAGTTGTGCGGGAAACCGGGCCCAGTCTACATCGGTCTACAAATATGCTGCTGACCATCTGTATGTAAATAAAAAATGTAGCTTACACAGAGTTTTCACCTGTAAATGGTGGTCGATAACAGTTGATGCTCGATTATAGATATATTTGGGAATGTATCTTACACTGAACAAAGGTTCAAATACAATATAAACAAATTTATAACGCTCACATTGGTAAAATGCATTAGTATAATAAAAACAACGAGGTGCGTTGTTCTGTTCGTTAGATAACTTTAACACCACGGAACAAACCTATAATTGGAAATCTCGGCTGAAATTACGTCGGCTAAGTTCACGACGTCATATCTTGTGACGTCGTCAGACTCCCGAAGACAGGTTTTCTCGCGACACGGCTCATATGTGGCTGTGACTGCAGAAATGGGGCTTATGGGTTTGGCGACCAGTACAGATCCAGATCAGCCTGTGCATTCGCACAGTCTGATCAGGATCTGCACTGTTCGCCATTCCATCAATACAACACCCATCATGTTTCTAACAAGCAATATAGATGTAGATCATTATCAGGTTATAGAAGTGTGCTATTTGATCAGGGTCTACCCTGGTCAGGAATTCCATAATCCCCATTTCTTCAGTCACAGAACTTTTTACTTTATTTATGAAAAATTAAAAAAATAGTAAATTTTGTAAACGTATTTAATTTAATTATACAGATGTCCAAAGGTGCAAAATCTCATGGCATGTCTCATATGAAAATGGATTAGAATGGAAATAATTCCCTATCATCCCCCGGCTCCAACCTGTCGTTATACCAACAGGGTCCCGGGATATACACCGTACCCGACACATCGGGTGTAATCCCTGTATTGTGTATGCAGCTCTCTTATACATGTACTGTAATACTGGTGTACACTTTTGGAAACAGTTTTCATAGTAAATAAAGAAACTAGTGTGATAGCTAAGCAGTTGTTAGTTCTGTGTGCTGACACCATTTTATGGATACCGGACATTTTAAAATACCCAAGACCTGTATCACTATTCCCAAAAAATAGTCAACTTGGCCTGTGTAATGATACCTGGATACCCACTAAACTTCGTACGACTAAAATGTTCGTAAGTGCAAAATTATGATAGTCTGTAAATTGCACATAAACACTGTTTTCTTGCAAACAATTATTGGATTTACATTTATTCAGCATAGGCTGCAATTGCAGCCTATGCTCAATAAATGTAAATTCATCAATTGAAATTTCTAGACGATCCCAAATTTGCGCTTACGAACATTTTAGTCGTAAGAAGTTTAGTGAAACGGGGCCCAGGTGGGGTGACATCCTAGGGGTGAATTGACCATAATTTGTTCACGTTGCACAAGCTGATGCATTCACAATACACTGTTTTATTTTAACAATTTTCCCATCCCAAATTTGCACTTGCGAACATTTTAGTGGTAAGAAGTTTAGTGAAACGGGGCCCAGGTGGGGTGACTTATCCTAGGGGTGAATTGACCATAATTTGTTCACGTTGCACAAGCTGATGCATTCACAATACACTGTTTTATTTAACAATTTTCCGATCATTGCATCTGTAAACCATGCTCGTGCAACACATTTCCACAGCAAAATGAAATTTTCAATACAGATATGGTTTACACCAAACATCTCGCAGTGACTCCCCTCCTGCTTTTAAATGGAATTGCTGAAGCACAGGTCGATTCCGTTGACTTCAACCAATCAGCGCTTAGACAACCCCGCTAAGGCAGATCATGAGGACAAACATGTATTTTGTCCAATCCTCAACATCAACACTGACTAATGCTGGATTCCTATTATTTCAAACCAGTAAAATCCATTACTTGGATAATGAATTACATGAAGCTGTGCGACACTGGAAAAATGATTGCACATGCTTTGTTTACATTATAAAGTCATATTGAAATCTTTATTTTTGCCTCTCAAATCATCGTTAAGATGTGCATACCATCTTATTCCATCCCATCATGCCCGAATTGAGGTGGAAAAAGTTTCAAATACTTGAGCACTAGCAACTAATTGGGCTGGTCTAATTGTGTTGACCTCTCCCATCTCGGAGGGCATGCTACAATCATAAACAGTTGCAGAGCATTGAAGATGAGATCATCAAGTGGAATTCTAACCCGAAGTTTCTGTCTGTACAGACTGCGATACAGACACAAACTTCCAGTTAATGGCATTCAAAATCTGAATGTGAAGGTGCATACAATAAATTACCTCAAAGACATAAAATGGAAATAAAGTATGTCAGGCATTACCATACTGCACATTATCGGATATTCTGCAATTATAAATCAGCTGGGAGCGTTGACACTAACTGATAGTAGTAAGTGATATTTGTCTGATTTGTGACTGGAGAAATAAGGCTTTTGTGATTTGCGACCAATGTCGCTCCTGATCAAATAACACTCCAGTAGTATGATATGTTAGAAGCATGGCAGATGTTTCATTGATGAATATGGCGAACAATGCAGATCCTGATCAGACTGCAGATGCATAGGTTGATCTGGATCTACACTGGTCGCAAAACTGGTGATCCCCATTTCTCCAGTCACAACCACATATACAGATGGAAATTACAATGTACAATAAAAAGATATCAGCACTGATAAACGGTGTCCCGATCAGGGGGCCGTTTCACTAAACTTCCTACGACTAAAATGTTTGTAAGTGCAAAATTATGATAGTCTGCAAATTTCACATTAACAATGTTTTCTTGTTAATAATTGCTGGATTTACGTCCCGATCAGGGGGCCGTTTCACTAAACTTCCTACGACTAAAAGTAAGTGCAAAAGTATGAGTCTGCAAATTTCACATTAACAATGTTTTCTTGTTAATAATTGCTGGATTTACGTACCGATCAGGGGGCCGTTTCACTAAACTTCCTACGACTAAAAGTAAGTGCAAAATTATGAGTCTGCAAATTTCACATTAACAATGTTTTCTTGTTAATAATTGCTGGATTTACATTTATTGAGCATAGGCTGCATATGCAGCCTATGCTCAATAAATGTAAATCCATCAATTGAAATTTGCAAAAGATTATAAATTTGCGCTTACGAACATTTTAGTCGTAAGAAGTTTAGTGAAACGGCCCCCTGGTGTCGGGGGAACCCTTACTACATGGATCCCTTGGCCCCAGATATGAATCCCACAAGTGCATTAAAACGGCCCCCTTGGTGTCGGGGGAACCCTTACTACAAGGATCACTTGGCCCCAGATATGAATCCCACAAGTGCATTAAAACGGCCCCCTGGTGTCGGGGGAACCCTTACTACAAGGATCACTTGGCCCCAGATATGAATCCCACAAGTGCATTAAAACGGCCCCCTGGTGTCGGGGGGAACCCTTACTACAAGGATCACTTGGCCCCAGATATGAATCCCACAAGTGCATTAAAGCTAACGCTAGCAAGACAAAAATCTCCAAACCAACTTGCCGGAACTTGTGAATGAGCATACATTAAATTACTCCAATGAACAGATTAATAGTTCTTCAAACCTGCACATTATAGGGAAAATCTGCACCGGTAATTATAAAACTTCATGAAGAATTGACACGGAGCAGACGCTATTAAATGATATTTGTCTGATTTTAGCACAAAAAAAAAATGCAAAATGGATTGGAAATGCTGCATGTGAACTACCAGTAGACATTAATGACGGGGAAATATCTATTTCAGTCACTCCGCAGTCAATCTTCCAATTCTGGTATTTTATTTTCGGTACAGATCCATTCACCTAATTTAAACAGTTTAAGATTTAGAACTGATTAATTGAATTCAATGAGATTTTATCCATTCAGACTGTCATACTAGTATTCAGAAGATCCTGTACATGAAAACGTGAACATTCAGCAATTTAGTATAAACACATTTTTATTAAATGACAATTTACCTTCATTCTAGATGGGTAAAACGTTTAATAGGATTGGAACTAAAGAGAACTACATATATAGTATCTTCCAGTTCCCCTCCTCAAATTACATCGGGGATGGATTGTGGACTAGGCGTTGGAACATCTGACTTCCAATCCGGTGGTTGTGGGTTCAAACACAGGTTGAAGTAACGGACCGAGGTCTATAAATACATTAAATATGCCTGAAAGCATCAATAAATGAAGAAAAAAATGCTTTTTATTTTCGGTCCGTTACTTCAACCTGTGGGTTCAAACCCCGCCTTAGGCATCAAAAATACTTCCATAGTGTTTCCATCCCACTGATCTGTCGGATGAGACTTTAAACTGGGGTCCCATCTCTACATGACCTTAGCTGTTGGTGGGACGTTAAACCCATTCACTTTCACTTTCCTCAAATTATGCAAGTTCAGTATTACATTACATTATCATGATCTTGTGTATCACATACTTACCACATATCACTTGGCTGCAGTGTGAATCCCAGGAAAAGGATTTTATCAAGGTGTGAATCCGATGTGAATAACGATGGATTCACTAGTAAAATATATTGTACACTCTCATACTCAACAAGAGATGTCGGTGACAGATTTTATAAACCGGCATATTGATTGTCATTGTATTTGTTTACTGTAATTTAATTGTCAACACTGATCTAACCTCATAAATCCATCTGCAACATGTTTTTATACGCCCGTTTGAAAAGAATGGCACCATTATGTATTCACCTTGCGGGGCGGGCGGGTGGACACAGCTTGTCCACGCAGTAACTAGTTCTATTTATCTCCCCTTGGGGAGTCTGTATACTTGCCACGCATTAACTCAAGTTCTGATTGTAACCAAATTCAGTATACATGTTTATCATTGCAAGACGAAGAATCATTTTTATTTTCAAAAAGTTCTGTTTATCACTGCAAGATGAAGAATCATTTTTATTTTCAAAAAGTTCTGTTTTGTTTGTTTGTTTATTGGTGTTTAACGGCCTATCAACAGCTAAGGTCATGTAAGGCCGGGCAAACGGGTTCAATCCCATTTTAACCTGCTGCATTGGGGGGAAAATTCCAAAATCAGAACTGAATATTTACATCGAGAAACAATATATTTAGCCCTGAAATTAGAATAACCTGACCTGGTGGCAGGTCCATACCACACCAAAGTCACTTGGCCCCTTCCCCTAAAATAGGATTACGAACAATCGTAATACTCACATAAGGGTTGTAACCAGATTCAACTGTCACACACAAAATTCCAAAGACGTATGTGAGGGCCAAACCAGGTCTCCAGTCAGAATTCCGGTAAGGATGAACCCCGATCGTTAAATTACCCATCGCTTGCACCCACCTTCCACCCACCAAAAAGTTCTGATGACTTATCAAACTCTATCCTTGTCCACGCAATAGCTCACGTTCTACTTGATGGATCGATACCAAAACGGTATACATGTTTATCACAGCAAGACAAAGAACCCTATTTATTTTCAAAAGTTTCCGATGACTTATCTCTCCTTGGCTGCCATTTTTATTTTCGCACTCTGTATCCTTGTCCACGCAATAACTTTTAACGCTTCTACTTGACGGATCATAACTAAATTCATCACAGCAAGACGAAGAAGCCTATTCATTTCCAACAAGAGTGCTGAAGGTCACAATACACGCCCGTCGATGTGTAGCCAGTATGCAACGGGGGCAACTTCATGGAAAATGAAATCAGTAACTGATGGGTATACCCCTCAGAAACTGAAACACAAATTGAACAAGAGTGTCGAAAGTCAAAACATGGAGACAAATCAAGTCATGGCCAGTCAACAAGGGGAGATAACTCCCTGAAAACCAATAGGGTTCTTCCTCTTGCCATGTTTGTTTGTTTATTGGTGTTTAACAGCCTATCAACAGCTAAGGTCATGAAGGCCGGGCAAACAGGTTCGATCCCGTTTTAACCTGCTGCATTGGGGGGAAAATCCCAAAATCAGAACGGAATATTTACATCGAGATACAACATTCAGCCCTGAAATTAGAATAACCTGACCTTGTGACAGGTCCAAACCGCACCAAAGTCACTTGACCCCTTCCCCTATTTAAAAGTAATACCGGTAATATAAGGGGTATAACCGGATTCAACTGTCACATACAAAATGCCAAAGACGTATGTGAGGGCCAAACCAGGTCTCCAGTCAGGATTCCGGTAAGGATGAACCCCGATCGTTAAATTACCCATCGCATGCTCACACCTACCACCCACTCCTCTTGCCATGACAAACATGTGTACCAAGTACATGTACAAAACATTGGGAAGGTGGCCTGTTATTATAAATGTCTTCATACCTGGGACGTTACAGAAACAACAAACGACTTGGCTACATGGTAAGTTTATATAGTCGAAAACATGTTTATAAAACATTTTGATTTGTATATTTTATACACATCATCGGTATATCTACAATATCTGGACAGTCGAGTGGTAGCGGAAACCAGGATCCACATCTACACACTCGTAACAAGGCAACTTCAAACATTACAATGTAACTACATGTAGTTGCCTATAGTTCTCATGATCATTTCTATGTTTCTAGCCAAAAACATCATTTGGCAGCTTGTGAGAATCGTCTCCTAAGGAGACGATTCTCACATGCTGCCAAATGATGTTTTTGGTTGTAAAATAAGAAAAAAAAACAAAGTACAATAAAAATACAGGCAATTATCTTATTGTCGAACGCCTAAAGGATAGATACGATTGGTTTGAATACATTATGTACGCAGCCAACAATGCTTATTAGAACATACAAGAGATCGAGGAAATTCGATATTAACACATATATGTACAAACGTTTTGGGACGCCATCACTTTTGTGACTCCCTTAGAAAACAACATATGGGTGTCATAAAATAGAAGTCGCAGTAACAGTACTGACACGTGGGTACTGGTTGCTGTGTATAATGTAAATAATCGACAGGCGAGATCTAAAATAACAAAATAAATCATACGTTATGAAGTTAATTTCTGTCTACATTAAAATAAGATAATGTAAAATGATGTCTGTGTGACGTAAAATTCCCAGATAAGCGGATTTAGGTCACTGGCTGAGAAAGTTGACTGTATGACATTTTCGGGAGTTCGAGATATTTTTTCCTCTTGTACATTCACTCAGTAAGGTAATAATCTAGGCAGTTAGCTTGCTTCCGTGATAGAATTGTGAATATCATACGCTGATCAGACTACACGAATACACAGCTTGATCTTCAGCTACGCTGGTCGACCAGCAAACGACATATGGTCCCCTTTTCTCAGCCAGTGGCCAATTATGGTTCTGTGGTAGGGTTTCACTGACATGTGATATTGACCATTAAATGGCAGGTGCAGACATCACCGCAAATAATATCTGGTTCTCGAATTTGGACATTATTTGTTTCAAGCAATCTTGAAAATATTGAATCACGTGGCACACAGTTGGTTAGCTAATGGAGAATGACGTTAGTATCCAAAAACCAACCAAACCACTGCGTGCACGCGATTGAAACATTTTCCAAGATGACGTAATATTTTCCAAGAAGGCGGCTAATATTTATTGAGAATCAGGAAATGATTGTGTTTGATTTTACAAAGCGGTTTTAGGTTTAGTGGGACGCATTTTGGTACACTTTACACTCAAAATCTTTGAGATTTATGTTGATGTATTATCAACTGTAAAATTTATTGTATAGGCGAGTCAAAATCAAAATCCTGTACAAAATTATCATTTTGGATATTACAAACGGATGAGTAGCAGTAAAAGTGATGAGAGTTAATAGGCAAATCCATACTTTATAAAGAAATAAAATTGCAATGTAGACACATGCGCAGGTGACGGCCTGGTCTATGTCGACTACAACAATGTAGCTGTGATTTTCCCTCACCCAACCCCATCCTCCCCTGTGTCTCTTTATTCTGACTAGAATACAACTATAATATACAGCACGCTACACACAGCTCCACAGCCTATATACAGCAGGGGCCGTTTCACAAAACTTCCTACGACTAAAATGTTCGTAAGTGCAAAATTAGGATCGTCTGGAAATTTCAATTGATGGATTTACATTCATTAAGCATAGGCTGCAAATGCAGCCTATGCTCAATAAATGAAAATCCAATAATAAGAAAACAGTGTTAATGTGAAATGTACGTGAATCTTATTTTTGCACTTACAAACATTTGTCGTACAAAATTTAGTGAAACGGACCCCAGAACCCCAGCTCCTCGTACAAATAGCCCAGTGGACAGAAATGGCAGAATTGTGCAACAAAGGAAGGGGTCATTGGAAGAAGGGGGCTAAGTTCCTTATGGGGACTTAGCCCCCTTCTTCCACTGTCCATTTCATTAATGAAACAGAATTTATGTTAACTTTTCACATAGTTTCTGAAAACGTACACAGGTTTTCATTTATATTTCAAGCAAAAGCAAGTGCGATGTTTTATTCAGCTGCATGTCTGTGAATGGATATATTGGTGAAGAAACATTACCAGTATACACACAAATGTATATATAAAGCACAAGGGATATCGAGACATTGTGTAGCAAGGGCTCGTATTAACCCTTACAATGCTGAATTCAATTTTGCCACCTGCTGTTTCTCGTTTCTTGTTTTAATCTCCATTTTTCTCAGCTCCAACACGGTTTTAACCTGCTGCATTGGGAGGAAAATCCCAAAATCAGAACGGAATATTTACATCGAAATAAATCAGTCCTGAAATTAGAATAACCCGACCTAGTGCCAGGTTCATACCACACCAGTCACTTGGCCCCTTCCCCTAAATGTAATAGGATTAGGAATAATCGCATTACTCATATAAGGGGTATCGCATTACTCATATAAGGGGTATAACCAGATTTAGCCCTCACACACAAGAATGAAGTTTTGTTTGTTTATTCGTGTCTAACAGCGTGTTTCAACAGCTAGGGTCATGTAAGGCCAGGAAACGGGTTCGTTCCCGTATTTAACCTGCTGCATTGGGGGGGAAATCCCAAAATCAGAAAAAAAACATTTAGATGGAGAAAAAATATATATGCAGCCCTGAAATTAGAAATATTACAAAGACGTACCTGAGGAGTAAATGGTGCAAACATGTATTGGCAACCACTGTACACCAAGATCAGGCAGCATTAACCCTTCCTACGCTGTTGACGGAAATTGCCGTCTGCTGTTTTTCATTTTTGCTTTAATTCTTAACAAAAAACTGGTTTTGACAGCACATGAGAATCGTCTGCATGTGCTGTCAAAACCAGGTTTTTGTCGAGAAATATTGAAAATAAAACCTTTCCGGCAGACGACAAAAAATAATTCAGCGTAGTAAGGGTTAATATATAATTGTAGTAAAGACAATTTCTCGACTAATAATTTGCTATCAAAGTTCAGCGAGCCAACAATCTACAATTTACAATAACTTAGTTTTAACTGTTTATAAATAATCTGTTTATTGTTTCAATCAACAAGTTTACAAAACAGAATCACACTGATCGCCCACAGGAAACACAACATGCCAAATATGATGCATGTGATGTTGGGGCATAAATTAAATTAGCCGTCTGTTGGTTATTTTTCATGTTTCATACCAAAAACATGATTTGACGGAGCGATCAGGGCATATACTGTTTTTAATGTTTTAAGTCTCATACGCTGCCATTTCCAGTTTTCTTAACATTTAACAAATATGAAAAACATTGCCAAATTTGTTTTCCACTTTTGAACCTGAATGCCCACTATTGGAAAAATGAATGGCCTTTTTGTGGAATTTATTGGGGTATAAACTTGGAAAAGTCGCGGGAATACTGGAAGAAGCGATAAAAAATTACAATTTTCGAGAAAAAAAATCAAAAAAGAAAGATTCTTTTTTTTTTTTCTTTTTTTTTTCGAAAATTGTAATTTTTTAAGGCCTCGTCCAGTATTCCCGCGACTTTTCCAAGTTTATATCCCGATGGCGGTTTATGCAAACAATGCAGAAGTAATTTTCATATGTTTAAGAAGAAAAACACCCCCTTTTCATAAATGGACTAGTCTGAAAACCATCTTGTGATGGATTGTGTTGGATTGGTTGCAAAATTAACATATCAAAATCCATTCCAGTTATTTAGGGGTGAAAGGGTTAATGGTTAGGTTCATGTTTGAAAGTTTTATCGCAGCATGTGTGGATGAGCATTTGCTCAGCTCAGGTTTAGATCCAAACTAGATTAAACAAGAGATACACTATATTCTCAATGTGTTTTATTGTTGCACATACTCCTCATCATAGGATGTTGCTGTATTTGAAGACATAATATAATGAACAGTCAACATAAACTTTTGAGAAAAAGGTGATAGTGTTGCTAAGCAGTAGTTAGCGTAAACAAAGGGTAAAGCCACACCCAAAACAATGTTTGGTTCCAGTAACCTATAGAAGAATCCCCGACTGAACTTATAGGGATTGTTAATTGTATAAATCATGTCATGCTTTTTTGTGAAAACAGGGTAAATTGTTAGCTAAAGTTTTATAAAAATTATTAAACATATTTTTGAACGGTTGACAATTTTATGAATTTTAAAATTATTTTATGTATAAATGTGTATAATGAGCACAATATTATTATATTTTTTGAGACTGCATGAAAAACTTCAGGGTTGGAAGCATAAATAATGGATCAATCGGGTTACCAGAACCGAACAATATTCTGTCGTCAAACACATTACGAAACACAAACAAGAGGTAGAAAGGTATCAAAACACAACAAGTAACAAAGGATTTGTGACACAGGGCCGATACAGTACACAAGAAGTGCTGTCGGCCAAACCAACATTATTGTACGAAAAACTTAAAAACATGGTCATGGACCTAAAGCATTGTATTGATAAAGATTTCTATAGCATTTAATGACTTATATGTGGCTGTGATTGGAGAAATGGGACTTATGGGTTTTGTGACCAGTGTAGATCCAGATCAGACTGTGCATCCGCACAGTCTGATCAGGATCTGCACTGTTTGTCAATCCATCAATGAAACAATATAGATTGTTATCAGGCTACACTTGTTACCAATCCCATAAGCCACATTTCTCCAGTCACAGCCACATACATATTCTGCAGATAAGACAAACATGATATATCGAGACAGTTCTGAGAAAACGATCTTGCCAAGTGCAGTGATTATAAAACCACTTGTTCTAGGAAGTTTTACTGGAAATCAGGCAATTTGATCGGTCGATAAATCAATCTTGATTACTTGATGTACATTCTCAAAATACAATAAGCACTGTCCATTCAGTGAGATAGAGACTATACAAGCTACAGTGTCTGAACAAGAGTAGACAACCATCATCCTAGGGAGACGGGGTTTAAAATTTTCATCAGTGATGAATATATGAGACACGCCATGTGATTTTGTACCTTCAGATATCTGCGTAATAATGAAATATGTTTACAAAATTTACAATATGTTCCGTAAATGGTGTCAGAAGTTCACAAGATTTACAGAGTACATGCGGAATTATATTCCGCATGCACTCTGAAAACTTTGTCAACTGACTTTATTTATGAAAAACATTGTAAATTTTGTAAATGTGTTTAATAAAATTACGCAGATGTCCAAAGTACAAAATCACATGGCGTGTCTCATATATGCGATGATCGGACACAACCTGATTGCAAAAGCAATAAGACTGGTTTTGTTAGATTGTAGCTCACATTGAAAACAGTATATGCCCTGATCGCTCCGTCAATTTATGCCAATTTTGTTCAGCATTAGAAGTCCGTTTCCCAGAACATGTCTCATTCATACAAAAATACTGGGCAATTTTGATTTTTTCTCAGTTTTTTAATGAAAAATGAATATAAAGAATATATCCAACGCAGTATATCTGATGGCACAATGTACACATCGTTTGACCATTGCTAATGGCACTGTATGACATAAATTACTGACAAATACATGTACCTATTTTCTTGCTCAATTTATGCTAATAACCTGGGCCCGGTTGCTCAAAACCTCTGTTAGCTTAACAGACTGTTAAATCCTTAGCAATGCTAAGGATTTAACAGTCTGTTAAGCTAACAGAAGCTTTGAGCAACCGGGCCCTGTATGACACGATATAGTATTTCATCTGTATATTCTGAATGATCTATTATTATACAATCCAACGACACTGTGTTTCACGACTCTCGGATACTCACTATGTGATTTCTCACCGTCTTGACAGCAAATAATAAAAAGCACAATTCTATTTGATCATATGTCAAGTAGTTTCTGTGATTGCCAAAAACTGTGACAAGCAGGGGAGATAATTTGCCATGACATTTCAAGAAATCATAACACACGAGAGCACAATTGCTAACCCTTACGTTTTTTAGTTGTAAAATGATAGCATTATATCACAAATGGGTTCGCTTTCTACTAGACACTGGTTTAAATAAATTAATTTAGTAACCATCGATTGCAACGCCAGTCATTTTTCGCTACTATTTATTTTAAGAAATCGATATTTCAATACGATTCAGTTTAGATATATGGTTCAAATAGTAACATTTTACTAATCGTATCAGCAATTTCTGCACATATAGGAGACCCAGTGTGTTTCAGTGTTATGATTACATAATTCATAATGCTGTTTTTGATAGTAGTAAATGGGCCATATTGGCGCTGCAGAATTGTCGCGGCTATAACTGTAATCCGTCATGACAAAACGGCTCTTATTGAATGTCCGACCAGTGTAGCTCGTCCTTATTGAATGTCTGACCAGTGTAGCTCGTCCTTATTGAATGTGACCGTGTAGCTCGTCCTTATTGAATGTCTGACCAGTGTAGCTCGTCCTTATTGAATGTCTGACCAGTGTAGCTCGTCCTTATTGAATGTCTGACCAGTGTAGCTCGTCCTTATTGAATGTCTGACCAGTGTAGCTCGTCCTCAGGTTGCACACACCTGTAACATGCTACAGGTCCATGCTTATCAAGCGATACATCAGAAATGTTTTCGCAACTCAATATCGGCCAGTGTAGCCCCTGATCAGACTGCACGGATGTGCAGTCTGATCTGGGGCTACACTGGTCGCCAACTCGACAGCGGAAAATGTAGGCCCAGATCAGACAGCACGGATTTGTCGCCAACTCAATAAGCCCCATTTCGCCTCTATATGTGACCAGGTCATATATGTACATCCAGTGTAGAATGAGGATAATTAATGTAACAATTATAATGTACATGTGAAAACAAACTTTTGTAGAATAAAGTGCGCTCTTGCAGGTTGTAGACAAAATGATATGGTTGTAAGTATAAGAATAATCGTAAATACATTGGCATGGTATGTTTTATCCATTTCCTTTAGTTTTATATCTGTGGCTATAACTGGAGTAATGCTTTATAGCGTTTTTGGTCAGTGTAGTTCCTGATCTGCCAACGTACTCCTGTAGCATGAAAACGAGCAAAACTCCGTTGGAAGAGCGACCGGTATTTTATACAGACTGAAGTACAAACACTACAGACCCTGATCTATGTGCAGGCTGATCCGGAACGACATTATCCACAATGGATTTGTCCAGTTATAGTCGCATTTAAGTTATTATATGCAACTGGCCATAAAGCCACTTCATCACACAAAGAGACTGAATATACAATAGAGAGGAGGTCTACTACCTGGCATTTAATAATTCATAATAATTCATTTTTTTCGTCAGTAATTTATTTTTCATTTTTATCATCAAAAACTTGCTTTGATGTGCTGTCAAAACATGTTTTAGCCGAGAAAAATGGAAAATAAACAGCAGACGATCAAATTTAATTCCGCATTGTAAGTCAATAGAGTGGCAGATCACGATTTAATTATATGATGGCTGATCTCGGTTTACAAGGGTAAAATACCGCGATCCAGACTTGTAAAACTTTCTAAGCATGTGCTTCATTCTCATACTGAAAATCAGGAACTTTGATTGGTTGAGGCTGAGCTGTGCTCAGTATCGTCCAATCAAACTGCTTGATTTTTAGCATGAATTTGGAGAATGTACTTGGAAAAGTTTATAAACACGGGCCTAGATTGTATCTACTCCGATACGCTGACTGAAATCGACACATTATTCAACAGTATGGCACAACTTGTTGCACCAAATCACGCTAATATACCATATTAACCCTAACTATTCGGACACAATTTGCTTTGGGACCCCTATTAAATAGGGGTTTCCCAAAACAAAGTATATCCAAATACATGTACATTGTTAGTGATTAGACCAGTACTGCCATACTAACCCTAAATATTGGCACACTCACTGTTGTGGGGAACCCATATATTTTTAATATTTCCCCAAATAAACGGTGTCCAAATATTTAGTGTTATTATGGTACTCACCAGCTAATATTCCTCCCGGTGGTATAGTTTTACATTTGCAACACAACCTTTCCAATAAATAAAACAAGGCTCGTTGCTACCTTGAGCATTGGCGATCTGTCAAAATTTAGGAATGAACAATTGTGAACAACTGAATTCATGAAAAACAATCATCTCACATCCGCAACATTTTATCTTGTACAACTTCAATGATATTTATATGTCTCCCACCACAACAGTACGGAGAGGATTGAGATTTTTACCAATCCTATATCTTGATACAAGGCTGCCATGCATTTCACTCAACTGTGTACAGTGAAACCTCTCTAAGCCAGACACCCTGGGAGGACCCCAGGGTGTCCGGTTTAGAGAGGTTTCACTGTAAATCAGGAATTTGATCATGCTGAGCCATAGTTGTGTGGTATGCGATCACGAACACGCGTTATCACCCGAGATAAATGACCAAGAAACTCATCAACAATAAGATCACGGATGTTTTCTTGGTGTTCGGTTTAGAGGTTCGACTGTACAATTAAAACGTTTGTACCAACATGTTGGTGAATTAACTTTAAACTCTTTGCACTTTGCATGTTGGGAAACTTGTGGGCTATAAATCGAGTCTGGAAGAGGACGTAATTCTAATGAAATTCCGAGACATATTGACAGAGAAATAAACTCCTAATGTGTTGGCTGTTATTTTCACCCCTACCAGAAAAAATTAACATTCAGGGAAATGACTCTGGAATCTGTTATTTGGTATAGACATATTTTATTAAATTATAATTTAAATTACATCATTTTTTGGTATACAAGCAGTATAAGAGGATTGGTACGAAAAATTATGTCGTTTACCAAAACATGCAGTTCAATACAAGGGAATAAATCCACGAATGATTTAATAACATCAGTTGACGATTGTCTTAGTAAATTTCACATTTGCACTTACAAACTTTTTAATCGCACAAAATTTTGCAAAATGGCCCCTGACGTGTATGAGGCATCACAAATGTTTTCCCAACAGAAAAGCGAACATTGTATCTCCTGTTCAGTTTGTAGATGTGACAGCTGATCAAGGACTACGCTAGTCGCAAACATAACCCAATTTTGTCGTGGTGGGACACATATATTTACATTTTCCTGCTTTACAAATGACACACACTTTGAATAACCATTCATACATCAGTATGTCAGACCTGCAGCATAACAATTTAACTTACAGCTTTTTACCTCCCCACACACGTGCAAGTTTCAAATCGTGAAAAATAAGTTTAAAAGTATATTTAACCCTTAGACCGCTACTCACAACAATTGTCGTTTGCTGTTGCTTTTACATCTTGCCTTATTTCTCAATAAAAACATGGTTTGACAGCACTTCAGAATCATTTCCAATGGAAATGATTCTGAAGTGCTGTCAAAGCATGTTGTAAATTATTCTAAAGAGCTGTCAAAGCATGTTTTCGATGACAAAAAAATTAAGATTAAAGGGTTAAAGTGCTCGAGTGTGGGAGAAAAGAAAGTATTGCAACATTAATACACCGCAAATCTGAATAACTGATTCATATCACAAAATTAACATCATCAATAATTGCCGCTTGGTCAGAAACTAAACAATATCATCAGTTGAAGATTTGACAACGCTGTTGTAACAACCGTCATCCACATTTACCCTTGAATACAATAACCCACAGGTTGGCTATTGACCACCAGTAGAGATCCAGATTGGATTGTACATCTTAGTATTCTAATATAAAATTATATAGCGTATGATTTTATTTGATTCAATGGACTTTAATGGCCTGTAAACAGCTAAGGTCATTTTTTAAAGCCAGGTTAACGGGGTTGAATCCCTTATTTCATCTGTTGTTATGGGGGGAAAATCCCCAAATTAGAACTGAATATCTACATAATGATTATATATTCAGCCCTGATAGGCTATGACAAGCATTCGCTATGAATGATTCCGACACCACTATACAGATATCATCATACAAGTTTCTGTAAGAATAGCCAATAAAGAAAAGTGTATGAAGATTTCTGTAATTGGTTTTTGAATTGTAGGATTATTTCTCTAATTTTTTTGGATATTGTTTAAAATTTCATATCAAATGTCTTTATTTCAATTCATGCAATTTTCGACAGTCGTCATTTTTTTATTTATGGTTAATTTCCAAAATTTTCAAAACCTTGTCAAAATGCTGATTTGTTAACTGGTCTGGGTTTACACTGGTAGTAAATGTAAGTCGAGACTAGTCAGATCACAGTATATTTACACTCAAGTTGTGGCAAACATTGACCACCTTAGACAAGATGCACAACCCAACATCAGCTATACTGGTGGACAAAGTCAATGTGTGGGTATTCCCGTATTCAAGTAAAACTAATATAATAACATATTTACACACCGACCAATCACTGTGATTGCTCGCTGGATGGAATAACTGTGATAAAAGCGGACCCTTTCAATATGGACGACACTTACAATCATATTTCCCATTTCCCACATAATGGCAGACCTCAATTTGACAAAAAAAAAAGGCTGATTTTTAATTCTGACCAGTAGCCGATTTCATCAAAATTGCAAAGTATACTTATCTAGCAAAGTATACTTTGAGGGAGTAATAATTTATTTTTCCCGAAATGCATTATATCATATAGAACTAACTACTGCATATATTTGATGATTAAAAGTATGCAGAACTATTATACTGAATTTATTACATTATCACAGCCAAAATGGCTGTGATAATGTAATAAATTCAGTATAATAAAAATTAATAAATTTATCCTTAAATTGAAAATTTCTCCCTCAAAGTATACTTTGCTAGATAAGTATACTTTACAATGTTGGTGAAATAGGATACAGATGTGAATGTGACAAGACAAATTGGGCTCGTGAGATTTATGTCAAGTTCCTGATCGGTTGGCGCAGTCCTGTGGAATGATAACTACCTATAATTCCAGCACAAAAATATTTACACAATTCCCTATCATTTGATTGGCCCGTAGCAAGTCTCTGTCCAAAATTTATATCACAGTAAACTCCCATGCCAAACTACTTTCCATAACCGTCAGGCGCAGTTAAAATAATTCTTAAGAAAACGGAAAATAAACACATTTTATTGATGAACTTATTTTAAATGCTGGAATTATAAGGAATGAATGGCCTTTTTGTGGAATTTATCGGGGATATAAACTTGGAAAAGTCGCGGGAATACTGGACGAGGCCTTCCGGCCTTCGTCCAGTATTCCCGCGACTTTTCCAAGTTTATACCCCGATAAATTCCACAAAAAGGTCTTTCATTCCTATAATACGGCTTGTTCGTCAGATGTGTCGACCATATTGAAAGCGAAACCATTCCAAATCACTTGTAAAAGCACTTTGATTCTCAGTGTGATTCGATGCAAAAAGCAGGACTTCATAAACAGCGTAATCAGTCCACATGTGCCAACTGGGTACACCATGTGGACGACTACCGCAAAATAAACGTACAATAAAATACTTAACAAACATGTTCACAACTGTGTTTACGAAGTCTCTATTCCTTGCAATGAATCACAAAATACACATGAATATATCTATTTCATTGTATGGTATGGTATGTACATTCTAGTTGCAGCCTCTCAGAGCCAAGTTTATACATTGTAGATAAATTGCACACGGACCACCAGCGTACAGAAGCAACCTGGGACATTTGTGATCATTGTAGATCCAGCATATTCTTTACATTCACATCTTGATAAAATAAACTTCAGTGATTAAATAATATGGGCCCCGAATTGTAATGGAATTATCTCCCTTGTGAAATCGCCATATTTGACTGACTTTGAAAATCATGCCATATTTTCCATAAACGTCATCGAAAATTGACACAAAATTTAGCGCTCATGCGGAAGATCTCTGCATTTTGTGTAAACTTTCGATGTCGTTACGGAAAATACTGTATTGTTTTTCGAAATCAATATCGGCAAGAAATACCAACCTTACAAGAGAGACAATACAAGTGCCGGCCCCATATAGTATAACCTGGTCCGACTGTGTAGATGCCGAGGATAATTTGGAGCTACACCTTGCCACAGTCTAAAGCTCCCTTCTGTGTTAGCTGGTGGCCCATCATTACACATACACAGTAAGTTGATTGGACAACAATGGAATCCATTGAAGTGAACTACTTTTTATGAATTCATACGCCTCTGAGTAGTAGCACTACTTTCTTGGCGGAGTCATAAACAATGGAGGAAATGTACATAATGATTTGATTTTGAACACATGTTGCACTCGGCAGTCTGTTGTGAATGGCGACGTATTTTGTAGAATACTTTCACACTTTGTAATATACCTTAGTACAGGAATGTACAGGGCGTTGAACAGAGTCTATATCTCCTTAACCCTGTATTTCCACTTATCGTCAACTGGCCACGAATTACCTCACTTGGCAATCAGTCATCTCGTCGTTTACACGTTTACCACTTTAAACAGGATTTTACACCAATTCTTGTACCCTCGACTATTGTGGCTGTGACTGGGGAAATTGGCTTCATACAAGTTAAATTGGGTTTATACGAGTTGTTGCCAGTCTAGCCGATAATCTGGTAGTGAAGCCTAATCAAGTTGTACCATGTTTATTCTAATAAATGCCCCCGGGGCTATGCAATTTGTGGGATGAATCGTGGAAAATAGGTTCAAAATATGTTATTTTCGAATACAAATGCCATTTAAAAGCTAGTTTTAAATGGCCTTTTTAGGTGAAAATAACATATTTAGAATGCAAATATGGGAGGGGGGCTATTATTAGAGAGGGGGGCTACTATTAGAATAAATATGTTTGTATTAAAGGATTATGATGGGTGTTTCACTGACAGATTGGCTACCAGTGCGGTCCCTGATCAGACTGCGCAAATGCGCAGTCTGATCTGGGACCGCACTGGTCGCAAATACCATAATCCCCATTTCTCCGGTCACAGTCACGTATATACTGGTCAGCTGTTATAATGTCACATGTCGAGTCTTTAAGATCCCTGTATTATGCAAATGAGGAATGAAAACTAGCCGCATGTAAAGTCGCGCGTGATTGGCTGCCACTGATCATGTGACGTGAACTTGTGGGGGCGTAACCGCCGACACCGACAATGTTGATATACTGTACGAATTGTTATGGCCGCTAGATTTGGACTTCTTTGGACTTAACGTCTTATTGAGATCTTCCGCGAATGTGGATATATTGAACTTCGAATAGCTCGCCATGTCGACGGGACTAGATAGCGGAGACAACGTGTAATCATAGTCACTCGCATCCATCTTGTGCTTATCGTGCTGCTCGGAATTTACGGACGACTGAGCAAGGGACTCGATACTATATGACCGACTGTTCAACCCGAGAGGCTTTGGCGTAGAGACCGGGGACCCCAGTAAAGGGAAGTTAAACTGCGGCGACAGATACTTGTCATCCCGTGTGACAGGATTCTCGTGTTTGTCAATACTCGGACTGTCGCCCTTGATCGTACAGTCCATGTCGGCGAAGCTGTGTGACACGTTGTGCACAAGCGGGGAATTTACGCCGCATAAGCGCGACTTGTGAGGCGTGAGAAACAAGTCCTCACTGGCGGACGAGTGGGCGGGGCTACCCAGCATGGAGTCGCTGTCATGGACACTGTCGCCCGTAGCAACACTGTCACTCAGCTGGTCCTCGTCAGTTTCGGGCCCGTGTCCATCTTCATATTCCCTAATGCATTTTTTCTTCCTCCTGAAATCATATATTCTTGATGGATACATGTATAAAGAATACCAGGCTAGTGCCTTTTGTTATTTTGTTCATCAGGCTCGGCTCAGAAACGGTATAAATTCCTCGGCTCACCAAGGAACTCCTACCGTTTTTGAGCAGAGTCTGATAAATTTATATCAAAATATACTATCATGGTATTCTGTTTATCAGGTAACGTTTCATTTATGTATTTTATGGTGTTTAACGGCCTGTCAACAGCTAAGGTCATATTCTCTGAAGAATTATTTCTTCCTCCTGAAATCATACATTTTGTGATGGATACATATATAAAGTGCTGAAATTAGATGAACTTGTCATTTAAAATTATATCATTTAAAATTATGACAATTTTGATATACATATTTTAATTGAGTTTTGATTCATATACGATACCTGTATACCAACAGCTTCAAGATTTTCAATAAACCACATAATTATTCCAATCTAATATAGACGAGAGGTAATGTGAATATGTGTAACTCGTGCATTTATATGCAGACTGGTCAGGCCACAGTGGCCACAAAGGTCAGTTAGTATGGGTCCATAACAAACGTGAAGAAAGCAATTATACTTAAAGTACGAGTAACAGTTAGCAAGCAAATTAAGCATGTCAAACAATATTTATGGTTAAAGAAACTGTAAAATGGACAAAAATGGAAAATTAGCAAAATCGGTACAATATATAAAGCGGTATGTATGTATAAGCAACTACTCAAATTAACTACATATAAGTACACATACCAGGATTTAGCTATTAACCAGTTCAACTCTGCAGATAATAAATGGAATGGTGCTTAACGGCCCATCAACACAAAAGAGTATCATTTAGGTCCAAGCAATGTAGATGAAGAATAAAAATAATATTAAAATAGCATGTTAGATGTGGTAGGTCTAGAGACAATAATACTAACATTTGCAAACACTGTAGATCCAGACGAGACGGCTCATAATGAGCCGTCTCATCTGGATCTACAGTGTTTGTTTGAAGAAATTGAAACAATACCCATTTTTCGATTAATGGAATTGCCCAAAACATGGAACAAACCAAATATATATAGGGGTGAAAGGGTTAAAGATTGAGAAGTACTTTAAGTCATCTGCTTGAACAACAAATGTCATTTGTCAGCATAGACACCTGCTTGAGAGACAAATCCATATGCTACCAAATGGGGAGAAAAAAGTGAAATATCTTAACGTCCAAGAAACAGCTACGGTCACAGCCAGTGAGTGAGTGAATAGGGTTTAACGTCCGCTTTTCTGACATAGAGGTACAAGCCTCAGGGCGTCTACACGCAGACGGGTCAACGGGGTCGTGTCCCGTATCCACCTGTCCGAGGGGGGTAAATCCCAACTTCAGAACTCAATATTTACAATCAAAATATATATTCAGTTCTGAAATTAGAACAACCTGATCTGGTGCCAGGCCCTCGCCACACCAGCATCATTTATCCCATCCCCTAAAAGTAATAGGATTAGCGCTAATCTTACTTTTATATATGGGGCATAGCCTGACTCAACTCTCACATACAAGAAAGCCAAAAATGTACACGAGGGCCAAATCCGGTATAGTGGGTTCCGGAAAGTATGAACCCAATCGTTAAGCCAGTTTAGTCGCCTTTTACGACAAGCAATGGCTACTGCAGCACTATTCTCAGGATCAGTTGATCCCGCCCCGGTGCCTGCACGGGGCAGCTACGGTCACAGAGAGACGGGTCCTCGGTTTCAAGGCTCATTCACAAGATCATTGGGATGAAATATAATGAACCCACAACCTTCGGTATTAAGTTAAATTTTCTTCAATCCGTCCCTCCAAATGGGGAGACAGCCAGAGAAAACAAATCCCTGACTGTAAAAGGTTATTTAAGTATAAGGAAGTATACTGAACAATAATTCCAGCACAAAAATATTTACACAATTCCCTTACATTTGATTGGCCCGTAGCAAGTCTCTGTCCAAAATTTATATCCCAGTAAACTCCCACGCCAAACTACTTTCCGTAACCGTGAAGAGCAGTTAAAATAATTCTTAAGAAAACGGAAAATAAACACATTTTCTTGATGAATTTATTTCAAATGCTGGAATTGTCAGGAATTAACTTTTTGTTGAATTTATCGGGGATATAAACTTGGAAGTCGCGGGAATACTGGACGAGGCCTTCGTCCAGTATTCCCACGACTTTTCCCAAGTTTATACCCCGATAAATTCCACAAAAAGGCCATTCATTCCTATAATAACCAATTGTATTTTTTTATCGCCAATTGTTTATTTTTATCGCCAATTGCGAAAGTGGCTTTTCCAAGTTTATACCCCGATAAATTCCACAAAAAGGCCATTCATTCCTATAATAACTGGACTAAATCATAAGCAATCAGACAACCAATCAGACAACCAAGTTTTGAGTCTATCTGATTACAGATACTGTAGAAACTTCCGGGAAATGTCATCCACAATCTTAGATTTTGCTCAGCCTTTAGTTTTTATGTCACCTTGTTTAGTTTTACTTCGAGAATGACAAGAGAAACTGGACATTCTAACACCTGACAGTTCTTCACAATCACATATGAGACACGCCATGTAATTTTGTACCTTCGGACATCTGCGTAATTTCATTAAACACGTCATAAAAGTGGACAATAAGTACTCTGCGGAATAAGTACACTGGAATTTTTTTCAACTTTATACGCCATTTAAAGAAAATATTGTCAATTTTGTAAACGCCGATGTCCGAAGGTACAAAATCACATGGCGTGTCTCATGAGAGCCATGTGGTTTTCTACCTGCGAATTCTCATGAAAAATATTTACACAATTTACAATATTTTCTGTACATGATGTCGAAAATGCGGAATAGAAGTTCTATGGAAACTTTGACAACTTTTGACGTCATTAACAGAAAGTATCAGTTTTATACCAACCTACCAAAGATGGCCAGAAAGTATCAGTTTTATACCAACCTACCAAAGATGGCCAGACAGTATATACCAACCTACCAAAGATGCCAGAAAGTATCAGTTTTATACCAACCTACCAAAGATGGCCAGAAAGTATCAGTTTTATACCAACCTACCAAAGATGGCCAGAAAGTATCAGTTTTATACCAACCTACCAAAGATGGCCAGAAAGTATCAGTTTTATACCAACCTACCAAAGATGGCCAGAAAGAGTGACAGCCAGGATAGACTAGAATTTATAAAGCATAAACTATTTTGACTGAATAAAATCAGTAAGCACACAAGTTACACATGTGCAAAAACGTGTGTTGTAACAAAATACGAGAGAAAAAAAGAACAGTAGAATATACACTACAGGCATGGATAATAAAATAGATCTGGCTAATAAACAAGAATGATTGTAATACCACACTACAAAATATAGAACACAAAAAAGTAAACCTAACATATTGTGATCTGACAAAGCAACCGTATCACATTGGTTATGTCTTCAATAACTTATGGAAAACAGTACTAGATGTTTAGATGATAATTTTCGAAATTGCCAAATATCAAAATTTCCTTTGAAATAATTTCCATGTTTGATAGAACGTGTTCATCAAGTTACATCATTGACTAAAATTTATTACTTTTGACACGACCATCAAAACATTTTGGCAAATAAAAACAGAATGAGTTGCAATCGCGGTGCTTTGTATCAGATCCAAACACGGATATAAATAATTGGGCGACAACTAAGAAAAGGTATCTTATGATATGTGCGACCAGCGTAGCTCCAGATCAGACTGCGTGGATGCGCAGGCTGATCTGGAGCTACGCTGTTTGCCATTCAGTCACTTAAACATGTTTACAGCCATCAGCAAAGGAAATAAATTCAAATCATGTTAAGTGAATGTGCAGGAAGATCAAGGCCAATATTTTTTAAATGTCTCTTGTTCACTTTTCTCAGCCCACAGCCCATATCAGACACACCATACGATTTTGTACCTAAGAACATGTGCAATTTTTCATGAAATATATTTACAGAAAATGTTATATTCTCCATAAATGACATCGAAAGATGAACGAAATATTCATAGCAAATGCAGAATAGTATTCCACATTTGCTATGAAAATATTGTACTCTTTCAACGTCATTTACGGAAAATATCGTAAATTTTGTAAATATTGTTTATGAAATATCGCACAGTTACAAGATCACATGGTGTGTCTCATACATGGAATTAAATAATCTACTACACAGTACAGTCGGTTATGCAGCTACACGTGTATACATGCTAGGTTATATACAAAAGCAAAAGCGTTATGTAAGCATTAGTGGTTCGTCGAGGTGGCAGGGTAGTATCACTCAGTTAATATTGCAAGCAGGCATGGACTCGTATTCGACAATTACTATGATCTGTAATAACGAGATGCAGATTTACGGAACAACATGCAAAGCGACAGGCAGTTATATGTCGGTGGACGCAGCCTACCTATGGCCACCAACAACATGCGGCGAAAATAATATTATGCGTGTAGCGATCTACATCGTACCTCATCTGAATGACTCATTTTAATATCTAACGTCCCCACATCACAATTGTGTTCATTTAACGATCTGCAAGACAAATATAACTCATTAAGCCAATATACCAGGAATAGAGCAATACATTATTATCTGTCCATGGCGGAATAGCTGAAAACAATAATGGCTGATAATATGGTACTTAACTTCTGAAGATACAAATTTCAGACAGAAAATGTCAAAATTCCTTCTTTATCATTCATCGGAAGTATATATTGTGACGACCATGTGAACCATCTCATCAACCCGGTTTAAATGATTGGTCACAACATATACTTTCATTGAGAAATAAGAAAAATAGAAAAGAAAATATTTTAAAATTTAATTACAAAAGCAAAAGAGTATTCCGATTGTAATGGGTTAACCCGTTCAACCATACAGACCTCTATCATAATGTTTACAAACAGTGCAGATCCAGATGAGCCGGCTCGTAATGAGCTGTCTCATCCAGATCTGCAGAATATTTTATTATTTCTAAAAACAATACCACTTTTCGAATAGTCTGAAAAATAACATGGGATTGTCCATTCCCGTTATTTAGGGGTGAAGGGTTAAACGGCATTTCCTACAACTGTAGATCCTCGTCATGTGATTACGAAAACGGAGAAATGCTCCAATCTCAGGCTCACAATCAAGCTATTGGATTGGTTGAGTCTGAGCTATGCATATTTTATTTACAGTACATGCATTCAGAATAGAAGGCTACATTAGAAGATGTTTCCAGTGATGTTTGCACATAAACAGCATAATATACGACAGAACATAAGAACATGGTTGCAATGAACGGTTTAACAAAATATTCATCAAATAAATTAAAATAGCAGATAACAAGATTCAATCCACAGAAGTTCATCGCTGTCTTATTTCACACATTACACCATAGAATATGTCTTACTAAAATAATTGTTTTATTTCACTAGTTCAGAACAGCATTGCATCCCATTTAAATCCTGTTACTTAGGCGGTTCAAATGAAATGCAACAACATAGTCAACTATTAATCGGAAAATTGCTTTGAATTCTCACAAGTAAAATTAGCAAACAATGTTGACCCAGACGAGCTGCTGGTATCATACTGTCTCATCATGATCTTCACTATTTGCGAATATTTTTCTTTTATTAACAAAAATATCTCTTCTGATAATTTGAATAATCTGAAAGTTTACGTGGAAACCATTCCAGTTCTCAAGGGTGAAAGGGTAAATATGGCTGTGACTGGAGGAATGTAGCTGATGGGCTTTGCGACCAGTGTAGATCCACATCAGAATGTGCAACCAAACAGTCTGATCAGGATCTGCACTGTTCATAATTTCATCAATGAAACACTCACATCAAATATATAGATCTATTATCAAGACAACAGGGGCCTATTTCATCAACATTGCAAAGTATACTTTGAGGGAGAAATTTTCAATTTTATAATAAATTTATTAATTTTTATTATACTGAATTTATTACATTATCACAGCCAATTTTGGCTGTGATAATGTAATACATTCAGTATAATAATTCTGCATAGTTTTAATCATCAAATATATGCAATCGTTAGTTCTGCATGAAATAATGCATTTCGGAAAAATCAATGATTGCTCCCTCAAAGTATACTTTGCAATTTTGATGAAATCGGCTACAGGAGTGCGCCATTTACCAGGAGCTACACTACTGTCTGTTCCACGTTTTGCTGCCGACGAACTTTTGGCTATTAAACACATTAAATATAAAAAATAGTTAAAAGTAAGTACTTTTTTATCAATAACAAAAAAGACACCCTCCCCAAACAAATTTATTTGATGAAATTCCATCAAATATTGATTTTATTGCGAAAAAACAATTTTCCTATGGGAATTTAACATGGGGGCTAAAAATAGATTTTCTAAAAATATTTTGTTTATCTAACTTTTGTTTTCTTAGTCACATCATTTTCAAGCTAACTCGCCCGGTTTTGGAGTCAATTTCCATTTTCTTTTGTTTTTTTATCCTTCAGGATCCTTTAGGATCAAAATACGAAAAGTTTTGGAAATTTACATGTTAAATTCCCATAGGAAAATCGTTTTTTCGCAATAAAATCAATATTTGATGGAATTTAATCAAATATTTGTTTGATGGAATTTCATCAAATAATTTGTTTTCGGGAGGGTGACTTTTTTGTTATTGATGAAAAAGTACTTACATTTAAATATTTTTTAGATTTAATGTGTTAAATGGCCAAATGTTCGTCGGCAGCAAAACGTGGAACAGACAGTAGTCACAAATCCCATAAGCCCCATTTCTTCAGTCACAGCCACAAATGAATGTGCAGTACATCGTGATATACCCCCGCTCTGATACTAACCTACAGGGCTTGCACCAATTTTTCTGTTGTTCCATACCGAACCGTGCTCGACACTTTTTGGAATTTGAACAGTCACCTGAAATAGAATATCAAACAGTTAGTACTGGCGTGCACTAGTTAATTTGCATAGTTCACTGTTGTAAGATCACGTTATTTACTTAATGCGGGGAAATAAATAAAATTGGAATTGAATGGTAGTTAGTCACGAACAAAATAGTCTTCTTAATCTCTTGATTTTCACATTAACCTATTTGTTAACAAAATACATGTACATGTTTTAGAGCACATGATAATTATCTCCATAGGAGTCAACTCTTATGTGTTGTCAAAACATGTTTTCATCCAAACAATTAAACAGTAGACAACAAAATTTGATTCAGCATTGTAAGTTTTACAGGTCATCAACACAGCAGATTGCTATTAACCCATTCAACACCACAGGCCTGTATAGTGGTATTGTTAAACAGTGCAGATCCAGATGAGCCGGCTCGTGACGAGCCGGCTCATCAGGATCTGCACTTTTTGCAAGTAAGAACAAAAACAGCACCTTTTCATAAATGGACTAGTCTGAAAATCAGTTTGTGATGCTTTGATTGGTCGAAAAATTAACATATCACAATTCATTTCAGTTAATTATGGGTGAAAGTGTTAACACAGAAACTGGTTGAAATTATGAGCTCTTGTGACTAAAAAACCCAGAGCAATACTAGACTAGTGAATGACTCTTCCAACTCGCGGCTCATTCTCACCAGGATGAGATTTTCACCTTCAGAACCATCAATGTTCGCGATTGCTTTGATACTTCACCTCGACAGACTGTGCCAATTACCTCACCAAACGTAGCAATTAACAAGTAGCGGCCATTGATTAAGCCTGCGTTATTACTCATTGTTCAACTGATCTCTGCAAGAGACGAGATGAAACGCTTAGTTTCAGTGATTTGATTTTACAACAAAACATATTTCGGGTCTGTTTAACTCTTTGCATGCTAGCGGTGAAAATAACATCCAACAAATTATGAGTATGTTTCTTATTCCTCTCTGTAAATATGTCTTGGAATTTCATTAGAATTCTAATGAAATTCCAAGACATATTCATGATATTTATAGGGAGAAATAAAAGAAAATACAATGAATTGTCGTCTGCTATTTTTTAACTATTTATAGCGCACAAATTTCCCAGCATGCAAAGAGTTAACAGCAAACTCAGATACAATTGGCTCCAAGGCCTTGAATACCAGCGGACCAAGCCGCTGTATGGAAAACCTGGATAGAACTAACTGGTACAGCAGGAAACACGAAGTGTTCACAAACTCAAGTGCCGGGATCGTAGATCGAACCTGGGCTGCCGGATTGAGTCGGAGATCATAACCTCTCGGCTACAATTCTCTACAAGATCTACAAGATCTAAAGTTGTCACAAACACTATAGACCTAATGTCTCCAGCCACTGCCACATGTATTTTACAAGTTTAACCCTTAGACCGCTACTCACAACAATTATCGTCGGCTGTTGCTTTTATATCTTGCCTTATTTCTCAATAAAAACATGGTTTGACAGCACTCAGAATCATTTCCAACGGAAATGATTCTGAAGTGCTGTCAAACCATGTTGTAAATGATTCTACAGTGATGTTAAAGCATGTTTTTGATGATAAAAATGGAAAATAGAAAATAAACAACAAAAATAAGACAGCGATCTAAGAATTAACACACATAATACAACCTGATAAGGATCTAAATTGTTTGTTATAAACATCAGCAATAAATCACTGACTAACCAGCGAACAGCGTAGCCCCCTGATCAGACAGCACGGATGCACAAATGTATAACAAATTCATACTTACCAAAGGCTGGGTTATCCAAGTATCGATCTTCTGGTCGTATACCTTTCTCTATTCCGTCTTTTTTCCGTTTTTTCTTTTTTGCATGTGCTGCATAATTATCTCGCGCACTCCAACCGGGGTATAATTGTAAATGTAACTCTTTCTCTTTCCTAGCCATTTCATAATACTTAGATTGTTCTGATCTGTCTAGGGCATGCCACTGAAATATACAAGAAATACGTCATTGTAAGTACATGTAACCGCAATCTTACATCAAATTCTCTGGAGACGTTTTCACTGGCTTTACGGTTTTTGATTTTATAAAAGGCAATATTTGCACCATCTAAATATGAGACACGCCATGTGATTTTGTACCTTCGCACATATGTGGAATTTCATGAAATATGTTTACAAACTTTACAATATTTTTTTATAAATGAAGTCAAAAGGTGACAAAATGTGGAATATAATATAATGTACTCTGAAAATGTTGTCCATCTATGAAAAATATTGTAAACGTATTTAATGAAATTACGCAGATGTCCAAAGGTACAAAATCACATGACATGTCTTATATTCATAATGGAAACGCCCATTCCACGCATTGCATTTGTATCTCCAATGCATTACATTAGCCTCACATGATCTGGCGCTATGTTGGTCGCATATGTCGTAAAGTATATTTTCTCAGCTTGGGACCCATAGTAGTGTAGCTTCTAATGAGCTAAATCATTCCTCAACTATCTAAACTATTTACATCTCAACATTCTTCGAATGTTTAACACAGGATCCATCCGTGATCGTAAAACTCTCTGAGCATGTGCTCCGATCTCATGCTCAAAATCAGGATGTTTGATTGGTCGAAACTTAGCAGCTGTGCTCGATCTCGGCCATGGAACAATCAGATTTTGAGTACAAATCTGTAGAACATGCAAAGCAAATTTTACAAACACGGGCATTGATTTTCAAACCATGAATTTCTGATCTCTGCAGACCCTGATCAGATAGCACCTATCTTACCTTATCTAGATCTAAGCTTTCTTCAAACATGAGGCGGTAACTGGAGAAATGGGGCTGATGGGATTTGTGACCAGTGTATCTCCTGATCAAATAGCACATTCCTGCCACCTGATCACGATCTATATTCCTTGTTAGATAAATAACTGGTGCGTAATTGATCGAACAACGAACAGTGCAGATCCTGATCAGATTGTGCGGATGCACAGGCTGATCTGGATCTACACTGGTTGCAAAACCCGTAAGCCCTATATCTCCATTGTGAAGCACCTTACAGAAACAAATGTTTTTACCCAGCAATTACGAAGCAGCTGAGTGTTAAATGTGTTACATCAGGCACTACAAAGAACATGAATAGAGATTTGATTGGCCCTGATTGTGTAGTAATGGCGCCAATTGCAGCTGCACACAACACACAGAGATAAAGACAATCTCGAGTACCGGTACACATGGACCAGTCAAGGATAAGAAAAATGGCATTTCCGACCAGCGTAGATCCTGATCAGTTGCTACTTCGAACATTTCAGTCAAATTCCCAACACAAATCGTTATGTATCAATGGCATACATGTTGATCAAACCAATAATGCAGTTTAATCAGGGACTAAACTGGAATCAAAATTGCCGGATTATGAAACTTCTGAGCTGGTACACAGTTCTTGAGCTCCAAATCAGGAAGTTTGATTGGCAGAGGCTGAGCTGTGCTCAGTCTCGGCCAAGCTAACTATCCGATTTAGAGTTGAATACCATGACAGGCACAGAATAAAATGTCTTCAGACAAGCAATTTTTAATAGCTTATTGAACAACTATAATCAGACTATTATGTTAAGATCGTCATATGTTTTGCAACATTTTGGTAAATTTTGAAATCTTTGAATCAATATTCTGCAGTATTTATGAAGACACCATACAGACACACAGGTATCAACATTTTCACACATTTTCCATTGTTGTTTCTTTATTTCCTAGTGAAAGTATTTATTTTGATCATCATTTGAATCATCACAACGACAGACATGTATGTAGATGTTAATACCGGTGTCTATGTATTACGAATGTAACATTTATCGAACACCACCGTACTTACCCGTCTACCTAATATTTGGTTAATCGCTGCCGATTCTTTTAATGTACATTCAGCTACCACTTTTTGTCTCTGTTCTTTCATAAATAACATAAACGCATTTAACGGTTTCTTTATATGGGGTTTCTTCTTTTCTGGGATGTCGTTAGGACTCTGCCCACCGTCGTGCATGCCGTGTCTGGAAATGGACAAAGTACATGAGTAGTGTTGCTTATAAATATGTTTCCGAACTTGGAAAATCACAATTAACCGTTTCAACACTGCAGCCCTCTATACCGGAATTTGCAAACACATCATATTTTCATAGTTTTTAGAAAAAGATCACCCCCCCCCCACCCCCCTCATAAATGGACTACTAAATCAATTTGCGATGATTGGATTGGTTGGCAAATTAAGATATATATCAGCAGGGTTAAAATCCGCTGAGTTGTCTCCCTTTACCTAATAGAATGTGCGAGTAACAACTACAGTACTGAAGTAAATAAATTTGACCCTTACAATGTTGAATTTAATTTCGTCGTCTGCTGATTTATCATTTTCCAGTTTTCTTATCAAAAACATGGTTTGACAACACTTTAGAATCGTTTCCAAAGTATTCTTACTAAGAAAGAAAACAAAATACAATGTATAAAACAACAGCAGACTACAATTTACGTTTCCCGCATTCTGAGGATAAAATACATGGCATTGGGCAGGTTGTAGAAACTTGCACAAACATATATGTGGTTGTGACAGGATAAAAGGGGCTTATGTGTTTTGCAACCAGTGTAGATCCAGATCAGCATGTGCATCCGCACAGACTGATCAGGATCTGCAAAGTTCGCCAGTCCATGAAAGAATCACCCATCATGCTTCAAACAGGCAACACAGATCGTTATCAAGCTACAGGAGTGTGCTATTACATCAGTAGCCTATTTCATCAACATTGCAAAGTATACTTTTCTAGCAAAGTATATTTTGAGGGAGTAATCATTTAATTTTCCTGTAATGCATTATTTCACATAGAACTAACAAATGCATATATTTCATGATTAACAGTATGCAGAATTATTATACTGAATTTATTACATTATCACAGCCAAATTGGCTGTGATAATGTAATAAATTCAGTATAATAAAAATTAATAAATTTATCATAAAATTGAAAATTTCTCCCTCAAAGTATACTTTGCTAGAAAAGTATACTTTCCAATGTTGGTGAAACAAGCTACAGGAGCGACATTGGTCACACATCCCATAAGCCCCATTGCTCCAGTCACCACCACAATGAAGACAGTACAGATGGGTGGGACTTCAGAGCAAAGTACCATAATATACCTCCCCCAACACACACACTACTTTTTTACAGCAAAACGGACATAAAATGTATTCATTTTCTCTATAAAATGGTAGCTGAAGTTATATCATAACTACTATGGGTCACATGAAAACATCTTTTCCAGTCGGCTCATGTGTACAATTGGGTTCAGAAATATGATAGAAATCTACAATTAACCCTTAGACCGCTACTCACAACAATTGTCGTCTGCTGTTGCTTTTATATCTTGCCTTATTTCTCAATAAAAACATGGTTTGACAGCACTTCAGATTCATTTCCAATGGAAATGATTCTAAAGTGCTGTCAAACCATGTTGTTAATTATTCTAAAGTGCTGTCAAAAACATGTTTTTGATGATAACAAGAATTCCGCGAAATCAAATTTCTCGCCTTGTTCCGCCTTGACCCTGACCGTGGCCTTGACCTTGACCCTGGGGCCCCGAGAATAGTCCTATATTCATCTACAGATCATAGTAAAGGTATGTATAACGTTTGATGACTGTAGCTGATAAGGTGTTGAAGTAATGACCGTAACACGAAAACTTAACATTGAATGACGACGCTGCCGCTGCCGACGACTCCGGAAAAGTTAAACCTTAAGTATTTCCCTGATAGAGACGACTTTTCACGCCTCTGCAGAAGATGTCTTTTGAAAACATTGTGGGAAAAGGAGAAATTGCTTGTAACAAGCAATTTCTCCTTTTCCCACAATGTTTTCTACTCTATCAGATAATTTAACCATCATTTGACCCAGCATTTGGTTCTTTTATTCAGATGTTTTGGATTTGGACGAGTCGAAATATCGCAAAACAGGGAAAGGGTTAAGTCTCGCTTTCCGCTTTTGCGGGCGAGACAAAAATGGAAAATAGAAAATAAACAGCAAACGACAAAAAAAATAAGATAGCGGTCTAATGGTTAAATTATTTTTTACTAATTTGCTTCATCACTTTCTGCGAACATCAGACCCAGTGATGTTGAATAATTGTTCCATAACTCGACTGTGAGGAGTGGCAATGGTACATCGTACAAAAGAACAGAGCTATTCTAAAGAATATCAGGCTAAGCAATTTAGCACAAGACAATCAAGTTCTAAGACTGCACATCAAACGATCACGTAATGAGATAGCCTTACACAAAATACCCACATGAAACAAACACGAGGCATTATAATGAAAATCATAATTTTCCCAGCAATGGTACAACAAAACAACAATCAGCTGAACTATATTCCGGTGGTTATATATATCAAAGAAGCAAAACCTGTTGATCTGAAGTATTTTCTCTCAAAGACAAATTTCCAAACCATATGACTATTTCTGCTAATTATCCATCAAAAAGCAATTTCTTCTATGACCGTGTTCTGGTTGTCTCGCCCGCGAAAGCAGAAAGCGAGACTAAGGTTTTGCTTTTCAGGAGTCGTTGTCGTCATCATCATTCAATGTTAAGTTTTCGTGTTACGGTCATTACTTCAACACCTTATCAGCTACAGTCATCAAACTTTATACATACCTTTACTATGATATGTACATGAACATAGGACTATTCTCGGGGCCCCAGGGTCAAGGTCAAGGCCCCAGGGTCAAGGTCAAGGATGAACAAGGCGAGACATTTGATTCCGCGGAATTCTTGTTTTTCCTTGCAGTTCAGAAACAAGGACATTTGCATAGTTAAAGCCTTATTGCACCGCTCGCTATCTTAAATTTTTTGCGTCTGCTGTTTATTTTCTATTTTCCATTTTTATCATCAAAACAGTCAAGACGGTTCAAATGAGTGGTAACAACATATAATTTTGAGATGAAATAATGAAAATAGGATTGTTTTCCCCTAAAAAGTTTCATACAGCTATAATTGTGTCCAGTTTTTAATGGGTTAAATGGGTGTATAAAAATAACATTTGTGAAATGTCTTTACACCAAATAGTGTTCATATGCAAGACCTGGCATGTCTTTTACTTAATTATCAGCACTATATTGGGTAGCTGATTTACTAGCATCACAATAATGTATTGGACCAGTAAATAGCATTCATTAATTGCTTCATTTCCTAAACGTTCTCAAATGCTCTCTGGACACCCCTGGCACAATCATGGTGTGTATCACATGCCACCAAAAACACTGGTCAATCACACATGGGCCAGTGGCTCACAAAAAAGGCCTTAACCCTTACTACTCTGAATTAAATGTTGTCGTCTGCTGGAAATGTTTTATTTTCAATATTTCTCGACAAAAACCTGGTTTTGACAGCACATGAGAATCGTCTCCAGTGGAGACGATTCTCATGTGCTATCAAAACCAGTTTTTGTTAAGAATTAACGCAAAAATGAAAAACAGCAGACGGCAATTTCCGTCAACAGGAAGGGTTAACCAGTGTTGACAAATCCACGCATCCACTCGTATTGGCGAGGGAATTTCCGATCTGGACGAGTGGTAATTTGAGAGAGTGCAACATAAGCATTAAAACATATAAGAATGTATTTCCATTTTTATCAAAAACATGCTTTGACAGCACTTTATAATTTACAACATGGTTTGACAGCACTTCAGAACCATTTCTATTGGTCCATTTCTATTGAACCATTTCAAACCATGTTTGTATTGAGAAATAAGGCAAGATATAAAAGCAACAGCAGACGACAATTGTTGTGTGTAGCGGTCTAAGGGCTAATGATGTCCACCAAAGCCAGGGGGCGTTTCACTAAACTGCGTACGACTAAAATGTTCACAAGTGCAAAATTATGATAGTCTGTAAAGTTCAAATTAATAACCTTTTCTTGCAAACAATTGATGGATTTACATTTATTGAGCATATGCTGCATTTGCAGCATATGCTCAATAAATGTAAATTCATCAATTGAAGTTTCCAGACGATCGTAAATTTGCACTTAAGAACATTTTAGTTGTACAAAGTTCAGTGAAACGGCCCCCAGATTTGTGTTTTTGTGTTTTTTATCCGTCCAGTATGTCACAGATTACAATAAATATTGAGTTTAATTATTCTGGAAGCTAAGACAGTAGCGATTACAGGCTAGTTTTACTAGTAATTACCCGGGAGCAGATTAACTGTGATCGTGTGTCCAAATTAATGCTTACCGGAAAGATGGAAAATGATTGCATACGGAAATAGTGGAAAAAGACACGAAATAGTGCCAAGCAAAACAATGTTCAATTTCCTAATATGTGACTGTGACTGCAAAAACGATGTCGACTGTTGTGACTAGAGTAGACCCAGCAGATAGATCAGGTTCTGCACATTCCAACAGTCAGTCAGTGAAATACATCAAATTCACGCAGGCTGATGTGGGACTATGTTGGTCGCAAACATCACTTCACGCAGGCTGATGTTGGTCGCAAACATCAATTCACGCAGGCTGATGTGGGACTATGTTGGTCACAAACATCAATTCACGCAGGCTGATGTTGGTCGCAAACATCAATTCACGCAGGCTGATGTGGGACTATGTTGGTCGCAAACATCACTTCACGCAGGCTGATGTTGGTCGCAAACATCAATTCACGCAGGCTGATGTGGGACTATGTTGGTCACAAACATCAATTCATGCAGGCTGATGTGGGACTATGTTGGTCACAAACATAAATTCACGCAGGCTGATGTTGGTCGCAAACATCAATTCACGCAGGCTGATGTGGGACTATGTTGGTCGCAAACATCACTTCACGCAGGCTGATGTTGGTCGCAAACATCAATTCACGCCGGCTGATGTGGGACTATGTTGGTCACAAACATCAATTCACGCAGGCTGATGTGGGACTATGTTGGTCGCAAACATCAATTCACGCAGGCTGATGTGGGACTATGTTGGTCACAAACATCAATTCATGCAGGCTTATGTGGGACTATGTTGGTCTGATGTGGGACTATGTTGGTCACAAACATCAATTCACGCAGGCTGATGTGGGACTATGTTGGTCACAAACATCAATTCACGCAGGATGATGTGGGACTATGTTGGTCACAAACATCAATTCACGCAGGCTGATGTGGGACTATGTTGGTCGCAAACATCAATTCACGCAGGCTGATGTGGGACTATGTTGGTCACAAACATCAATTCACGCAGGCTGATGTGAGACTATGTTGGTCACAAACATCAATTCACGCAGAATGATGTGGGACTATGTTGGTCGCAAACATCAATTCATGCAGGCTGATGTGGGACTATGTTGGTCACAAACATGAATTCACACAGGCTGATCTGAGATTATGTTGGTCGCAAACATCAATTCACGCAGGCTGATGTGGGACTATGTTGGTCACAAACATCAATTCACGCAGGCTGATGTGGGACTATGTTGGTCACAAACATCAAAATGTATATTTTCTCAGCCAGAGGCCCATTTTCAATATTGGGCATTTGAGAACACCATCAATTTTTCAATGGAACAACATTTGAGAACACCATCAATTTTTCAATGGAACAACAAATATTAACCGACTGTTCTATGAATTATTTAAGTAACAATTAGTGTGGTAATACACAGAAATTTATTTTTATCTTTTAATTCAAATATGCATGCATGGTTTACGAGTACATGTAGTGGTAAAAAGCCACAATAACTGCATCTATATGAATAATAAAATAACAGTAACACCATCCTTCCGCCAGCACTAATTAAACCCCAGAGTATCTGTCACAGGAATATACAGGATGCTATTGTATATGCAACCAGAATAGACACTGATCAGTGTTCACATTAACATGTTTGGATCTATTTTGTTTGCCAGCAATGTGAAAACTACCAGCAGTTCAACAATAAAATGTGACCCGTCAGCACACAAATGCCCGAGGATTGGCAAAAACTCTGTCAGTCTTCTTAACCTGACCCATGGATGGACACAAACTACATATCTCCCGGCTCAACCGCGACACAGGCAATAAAAACTACCAGCGCCAATGACCAGCAAATTTATATAGAGGATCATTACACAAGTTATAATTTAATATGATATTTATTAAACAAGTTTACTGATTTCATAAGAAACGAGGCTATGAAATCAGTAAACAAATTTAATAAATATCATATTAAATCAACACAAATGTTAGATTCTAGTTATTGCATAAGCACATTATCATAATTTGAAGATGTACTCATTACCTAACATGTTTTCTGTAGGGGGCTCATTTGCATATTTATTACACTAGTGTATTATGATTTTTAATACACTCACTGTATTATTAACCCTTTCCCTAATAGAAACGACTTTTCACGCCTCTGCAGAAGATGTCTTTAGAAAACATTGTGGGAAAAGGAGAAATTGCTTGTAACAAGCAATTTCTCCTTTTCCCACAATGTTTTCTACTCTATCAGATAATTTAACCATCATTTGACCCAGCATTTGATTCTTTTATTCAGATGTTTTCGATTTGGAAGAGTCGAAATATCTCAAAACAGGGAAAGGGTTAAGCTGTGAAAGCCCATTTTATGGAATAAATAATGTTTACCCACACGCTGTTACGTCAACAAAGGTGTCTCGTGTTAATTCCTGGTTTTCTCCTGCATCAACGGAATCATGTTATGTAAATGATATTAACTCGGCACAAATGATCTGTAGCAGATTCATCGGTAACATATCAAATTAATAAAGCTCGTGCAATTTCACACAATACCCCGCGGAAAACATGCTCCCCACAGACAAGTGTAATTATTAATCAATATGACGACCTGTAGGAAAATATACCTGTATTAACACTTGTGTCGGCCAATTAACCCTTTCAACACTACAGGCCTGTATAGTGGTATTGGAAAAAAGTGTAGATCCAGGTGAGCCGGCTCGTGACGAGCCGTCTCATCAGGATCTGCACTTTTTGCAAGCAACTTTCATATTCTTGAGAGCAAAAACACCCTTTTTTTTATAAATGGATTAGTCTGAAAATCATTTTGTGACAATTGGATTGATAGAAAAATTAACATATCAAATTCCATTCCAGTTACTTAGGAGTGAAAGGTCGCATGACACCAGTACAAGCAGACAAAGTTCTACATTGGTGTGTACACGCAGTTTGAAATAACTACCATATTTCAAGAGGTTAATAGCCCCCTTTTTCCAATCATCCCTTCATTTGCATACAATAAAACTGCACAAAGCGGAGGCAACATATGAGTTACACTATGATCACGGGAGACGAATATTTGTTGAATACGGACTTTGCCCGCTTCTTCCACTTGCCCCTTCATTTGCAAACAATAAAACTGCACCAAGCGCATACGACATATAAGTTACACTATGGTCACGGGAGACAAATGTTTGTCATATTTGTTGATAATAATTATGATGGTATCCATTACATGCCATGACTGCATGTAGTGTCAATCTATATCTGTAAATCTGCATCACCATTGTTGTGTGTGAGTCTGCAATACAGATCCGATACGAGGCTGTGGCTGGAGAAATGGGGTTTACGGGGTTTGCGACCAGTGTAGATCCTGATCAGACTGTGCATCCGCACAGTCTGATCAGGATCTGCACTGTTCGCCGTTCCATCATTGAAACACCCGTCCCGCTTCTAACAAGGAATATAGATTGTGCTATTCGATCAGGAGCTACAGTAACACTGGTCACAAATTCCATAAGCACCAGTTCTCCAGTCACAGCCACAAAATGAGGCAATCTGTACAATATAATACAGTGTTAAATACACTAATTTTGCAGAGCATTGATAGACTGGCAAAAACTCATTAGAAAAAACTGAACTGAAAGTCTTGAATTGTAGAATTGCTAGGTTGGTGAGTTTTGATATGAGTAGCCGAAACTAACACATAATGCGAAAAAAGCCAATACAAATTTACATTCTCTAAAATATTTGTAAAAACAGAACTTTTTCAAACAATTTCTGAATGTTTTTAGTAGCCAAAATGTCCATTTTTAAAACATTAGGCACCAGCATAGGAATTGTACATATTGTACAGGTGGGCTATGGCCAATATAAGCGTACCTGTGATTGTCTTGTGCCGAGACTCCGCCCTCCTGCTTGGGCATGCTCAGGGGGTGGGGCATACCCGGGTGGGGGAAGAAGCCCGGGGGGTAGCGAGGCGAGGAATTTATCAAGGAGGGTGGGTAGTGTCCACCCAAGGCACTTGAGGATATCGGGTAACCCGGCGGTCGCTGCCTGCAACAAAAATGTTTTCCATAACAAGTTGAACCTAAAAGTACAACAAACTTGTATGTTACACAAAAGAATATAGAATTTTGCAACTGCAGAAAGCCGACTACTTGGAATAAAATCAATCAATCAAGTTATTGAAGTCAACCAAAATAAAGTGAAAAAATATGAAAATTACTTGCAAAATGTGTAGATCCTGATGAGATGGCTCGTCACGAGCGTGACGAGCCGGCTCATCTGGATCTACACTGTTTGCAAACACTGCTATAGAGGGATGTTTTGCTGAAAGGGTAAAACGTGTATATGATGGACACCATGATGCTAATTATCATATCAATATACAGTCGATTCCTCAAATACGCATTGATTTTCAAATTGAGTAGTGGAAATACTGTAATAAAGCTGTAAAATTACTTAGTTGAGCCGCAAAAAGCAAACACTGTTTGCTTTTTGCAGCTCAACTAAGTAAATATTCAACTGTATTACAGTATATATAAGAGAATAAGTAATCATACACTCAAATAAGTGAATGGTTAAATTACTTTCATGTTGTGATCATTTGTTCCCTACTTAATAAAGAAAATCAATAATCCATTTGTAAAAATAAAATACGTATTTAATTTGAAATCAGGGGGTACAATACTCTTTAGACACAAAGCTTATCTTGAGCTCTGTAAAAATACTCCAACACTGCGTTTCAAATAATAATGTTGATTTTTGCAACCGCAGAAAGTCGACTAGAAAGAAATGCATCAATCAAAAAGTTATTGTAGTCGGCAAAACAAATTTGTATCAAGGTAAAACACAAATAAATACAGCAATTGTAATACAGCTCAAAAGCAGTTTGTCCTAGCAAAAATCTGATTAATCAGACAGCATGGTTCCACCCCATAACAAGTAAATGTTCTTGTTACAAAACAAACATATTAAATTCGGGGTCCCATCTGTTGGGCACAAACTTCTCTTTCGAGGAATTAAATAAGTGTATAATTGTGTAACTATTCCACCAGTTTTAAAAATGACAAGTACATGTATGAACAGTGCACATTAAACAATACAAAGAGAAAATAAATAATTGTTTCTGTTAACATTTTAAGGAAACACGGTTAACGCCATTAATATGAAACTGGCAACTCACGTTTTGTATAAAAAGTATAATAATGTCCAGTAATGGTAAATCAATGTTTATTTTGACCGAAAAAATAAAAATGTCACATCTAAAGAATGGACGAAAAAAATATTCCAACGTGGGATGAGGGGGTCCATGTTTAAATGTTTGCAACTTGTTGCCTTTCAGTCTGTCACAAGGTGATACATAAAGTACTGTAATTTGAATACAGTATGTAAAGCGAAAGTCATAAATGACAAAGAAATGGAAACAAATGATGGTGGGGCTACAAACGCATAATGTGGCTGTGACTGGAGAAATGTGGCTTATGGGATTTGTGACAAGTATAGCTCCAGGTCAAATAGCACACTCATGTAGCCTGATAACATTCTATATCGCTTGTTAGAACCATGACGGGTGTTTCATTGATGGAATGGCGAACAGTGCAGATCCTGATCAGACTGTGCAGATGCACAGGCTGATCTGGATCTACACTGGTCACAAACCCACAAGCCCATTTCGCCAGTCACAGTCACATATGTGTCCTCTATATTGAATGGATCCACTTTAATCAGTTATTCCATCCAGCAAGCTATCTAATCTGGATCTACACTGGTTGAAAACCCGACAAGCCCAATTTCTCCAGCTACAGCCACATTATGCTTGCTGTTTGAAAATAGTGTTGCTGCTTTCGCAATGCCAATGGAGCGATGGTGTTCTATACGTTCTAGAATGTTCTAGAATCTGCCCTGCTTGTTACAGAACCATTTGTGCAGGAATTAGTATTGTTACGTGACTACCGTTGTTTGACACCGCTCACAGCTGTGTTCAATCGTACAGAGCATGCTGTTTTTCCCATGGCTGTAGACGCGGGGAGAGAGAGCCAACACCTGCATAATGCATGTGTGTGTGGGGAGTGGGAAGCCAACCCCTACATAATGCATGTGTCACATGACGTTAGTAGAACGAGACCAGTTCACAAACATGCATTAAAATTGATACAGCTGCATCACACGACGTGTACTATGGCCTCGGGATATGTATGTGTAAATCAGTTGTTTGAATGGGGCAGATTATCACAGTAGCAAGAGTACTGCATATAAGCTCAAATTACATGATATTTCCTACGGAAATGAAACAATAACGTTTGACCATGTCCAGCCGCGAGTAAACATTTGCCGTGGCACCCGAGAACTGGTTTATCTTGGACTACACTTGTCGCAATCGTCATAAGGCACTTTTCCTCAGTGGGCAGCACAAATAAGACTGCATGACTGTGACACGAAATTACGTGAAAATGACCCATGTAAAAAGACGGTTCAAATAGTGACCGAGATGGTTCAAATGGTGGTCACAACATATACTTCTGAACTTAAAGTTTGATCTTGAACAACAGTTATGACTACACAAAGAAATTTTATATTCATGAAGCCAACGTCTCTTGAATAAAAATTAAATTTGTACTTCAGCAGGGTCTATATTTTATTACACTTTGATTACCGTATAGTTTTCCACCCATATCACCCGCCATTATTCCCCCACAATTCCTCAATTTGCATAATGCTGTTATACTGATCTTGTGACCCGATAAAACACATCGCTTGTGACCTGATATACATTGGCTTCCCTGTTTAATCTTGCCCCAATACAGGAATGTTGCATGTGAGCAGGCAGCCGACAGAAGGTACCTTATTGATGCACATGTAGGTCCAGATCATCGGGGTGTTCGCAGTCGCGGCAGTAAGCATTTCAGTGAATCGGTGAACAGTGTATGTCCAGATTAGCCCTTTCCACAGGTGATGGGAAATAATTATCTGATAATCTCTCAATTGTATAAATATAATATACTATATATACTGTCACCTGTGGTGACTGTGACCCCATCAACCCCACAGGCCTGTATAGTGGTGGTATTGGCAAAAAGTGTAGATCCAGATGAGCCGGCTCGTACCGAGCCGTCTCATCAGGATCTCCACTTTTTGCAAGTATTTTTTCTTATTTTTGAGAACAAAAACACCCCCTTTCATAAATGGACTAGTCTGAAAATCATTTTGTGATGATTGGATTGGCCAGGAAATTAACATATAAAAATCCATTCCAGTTACTTACGGGTGAAAGGGTTAAAGGTACATGCCCACGCAGTAGGCACAAAATGTTCTTTATATCAGAGACATTTCCTGGCAAAATAAACATTCATTCACCATTTCCCCACGTATTGTTTGGCATTGTTATACACTTTACATCAGACGTAAATTTCCTCACTGATATCAGGGGCGATAACCATGGTGCCATTTACTTGTTGGTGTGCAATGATCATACTTTATAATCTGTCTAAAATCTTATATTTTCAGGTGACGCATTTAACTAGTATACATAATTAAAAAATATCATGCCTCATTTGCCTATGAACGTAGAATGATGTAACCGCGAGTCGCTACAGTAAAATCATTATTACTAAATGATTATATCTGCATAGTCGGGCACTTGTAATTTTTAGAACTGGTGGAATAGTGACACAATTATACACTTATTTAATTGCTATAAAGAACATTTTATGCCTACTGAGTGGGCATGTACCTTTTAACTCTTTGCATGCTAGCAGTGAAAATAACATCCACCAATATCACGAGTATTTTTTTTATTTCTCACTGTAAATATGTCTTGTAATTTCATTGGAATTGAGTCCGGAGGACTCAATTCTAATGAAATTCCAAGACATATTCATGATATTTATCAATGAAGATATAACGAATTGTCATCTGCTATTTTTTAACTATTTATAGCCTGCAAATGTCCCAGCATGCAAAGAGTTAAGGCATAGTTTAAAGCCATCATAAGCACAAAATGCAAATTATACTACTTTGTCTCATAGGAGCCGAGGTCTCACTTTCTCACACAGCGGCACGTGTGTGTATAGATCTTGCGTTGACAGTTGACACTTTTATGGTGATTACGCTTATACCAATACAAACGCCACCAATATTGGCCGACTATATTTCACCATGCTGGTAAATCATTAAACTGTTCATGTTGGAAATAATCACTAAAACAGCTTGCAAACACACCATGTGATCAGCCTGTGCCGCCGATAGTTAGATACGCCTATTGCTAGATGGAGTTATCATATCACATCTAATTGTCAGCTATCATTGAAGGACAATAGCTCTAGGCCGACACAGAGGGTTTTTTTTATAAAATGTATTTCCAATATTTTCCTTTATTTTTGTCATTCATTTTATTAAAAAAAAAATGCCCTACACTTCAATCGATTTTCTTTTGTTTTACATAATTTTATTTACTCCGTTCCACATATAAGGGGCTCGTTTCACTAAACTTTGTACGACTAAAATGCTCGTAAGTGCAAATTTAGGATTGTCTGGAAATTTCAATTGATGGATTTACATCTATTGAGCATAGGCTGCATATGCAGCCTATGCTCAATAAATGTAAATCCAATAATTGTTTACGAGAAAACATTGTTAATGTGAAATTCACAATCATAATTTTGCACTTACGAACATTTTAGTCGTACAAAGTTAAGTGAAACGCCCCCCAGATTCCTACTCTGTGGGATTTCAATTGTACTTGTGATCATGCTGGCTAATGAAAAGGCCCCATGGATATGATGGGGGTGGGGCAAATATCAAACGAGGAAAGGAATCCTTAATGACATTAATCCTTGTGGTGGACCGATAGTATCGATGCATCGGTAGATCGCGATACATATCTTCATGATACATGTATCGCGATACACTGCCAACTATCGATAGTTGACGATAGCTACATTGTAATTACCGGTATTAACACATTTTCAATGATCGTGTTTTTGTTGATAGAAAGAGGTAAATATTTGAAGTGATTTTTATAGGAACCTCTGGATTCGACATCCTAGGACACCGACAGTTTCTTTAACAATCATTAATGTGCACAAAAAACACTTTATTGAACCGTTTGGCTTGTGCGCGGTTGATGGCATTTTTTTAGTAACCTCATATCAAACCGGAAGTTCGGAACACGAGCCGAGTCATGGGTTTTCGCGACCATTTTCTTTCACTTCCACATCGAAAAAGGCAGCGTTACAGTAGAACTGGCCGTTTTTGGTGTAAAATTAAAGTGCAAAATTGTTTTTTTAATGATGCCTCTGTGTGTTTGTGGGTCCTTGTAGATTCATTTTGAATATATGTTCAACAATTAAATAAAAATAATAATAATAAAAAAAATTCAACTCCAAATCACAATGTTATTATTAATCAAATTGAGCTGCATCATTATTATTGAGTATTGTGTATTTAGCGATCTTTTTTTGAGACACTAGACTTTCAATTCTCCCTACCCAAGCGCCCTCCACCCCCTCACCACAGCCCCACCTCTTTCTGTCCACAGGCATTTTTTTTATTATTTGAAAACCGTCTGGAGGCCAATTAATTATGCAATATAACTAATTGATCTATTTTGTATTAAAGAAAAACGAGTAGAACATGCATACAACTAATGATAAACAGTGTTAAACACCACACAAACACCTGTATGGTACACAACTTTGGCTGCACAGTACAAAAGCAATGTAACTGGTTATCAGAGTACCGGTAATCCGCGATACTATCGTGATACATATCGTGATACATATCGTGATACGTCCCGACTAGCATGATATGTACCGCGATACGTTTTTTCCAGCGATACCCAACACTAATTAATCCTCACTACGCTGGAGACGAAAATTGTCCTCTATTTTTCATTTAAACTTGATTCTTGACAAAAAAACGGTTTTGACAGCACATGAGAATCGTCTCCAGTGGAGACGATTCTCATGAGCTGTCAAAACATGTTTCGAAAATTTAATTCAGCGTAGTAAGGGTTAATGGCTTACCATTGCACATCTGGGTATAATGAAGGCGGGAACTGGCCAGCAGGAGGGTAGGGGTATACGTGTAGCGGTAAACCTGAAATAATATGTACATGAAATAGTTAACGATAACAAGTCATCAGAGGACAACAAAGCGCTCCAGGTGGTTCCGATCTAGAATGTGTGGCAGATAGATAAGGTGAAACAAATCAAAATGTGAAAACTTAACATTTGAAGTCGGACAGATGGACGGAAGAACGTAAGTCACTTAGCCCCATTCCCTAAAGGTAATAGGATTAGTACTAATCTTACTACTTATATAATGGGTATCACCAGGGTGTCTGGTTTAGAGAATTTTTACTGTAATTGGGAAAACAAAAGCATGGCTGTTATAGACAGGTTATTGCAATCCGGAGGTGGCCGTTAGCACAGGCTCGACTGTATATTTTGATACAGAGTCAATGACATTTTACTGGTAGCAAAACTGCCACATGCATCAAGTGTCGAAATTGTATCAAAGTTAGGCATAATAAAAACTACATGTTGACGCAATATCTCATAGACTGACAGACAGTAGAGAAACTTCACAAGCAAAGCTATTGCACAGGGCACATGAAAATATGAAACAGTAATAATACCACATGATAATGCTTTGTACCATGGCCTAGAGATACCTTTGTGATGGTGATATTACAATCATGTTTGACACACAATTTATTAAATAGTAAATTATCCATTGACAATCTGATAATTTATTAAAACATGGCATGGATGAGACATCAAGTCTAATTCAGACCAGAGATTGTAACACACCCCTAAATAATTAAACCCATTTAAATATGTACATACAGTAAATATTTATTTATAAGACAGTTAGAATATGAAGGTCCTATGTTTCCAAAATATATAGACACCTATAAGGCACCTATACACAAACTACCGTAAAGATTCCAATAGACGCCCGGGCATCTATTGGAATCACCATAGGCTCCGAAGTCCTGGGTGGGTGTTTAATAGATTCCAATAGACGCCCGGGCATCTATTGGAATCACCATAGGCTCCGAAGTCCTGGGTGGGTGTTTAATAGAGGCAAGTGTTATTCAGCAAATGGAAAATTATAAAAAATATACGATTTTCTACTATCTGAACAAAAACATAACGAAGGGACGTTACTCTCAAACGTCTGCCGGACTTGATGGTACTGTCTGCCAGTTTATGAACTTATTGGACCAAGACGTTTCGGCCCACTTTGGTCATTATGGTAGTCAGTAAAAATGTTAAAATACTGTATTGTATATATCAAAACAGCGTCAATCATTAATGCTGATCAGATTTATGCCTACGGACGTTTCGGATTGTCACCGTTTCGGACCATGGACGCTCAATTTTGGACCGTGGATTTCGGTCCGTATCAGTGCGATTAATTTTTTGGCCCACGGCCACGTCCAGAACGTACAAGCCATATTTATTTTTGCTCATCTCCTAGGAAATATTAATGTGACACCGGAAACAGTGGAAGTTGGCTTCCTCTTTTAAAAGTGAAAGTAGCATGTTTTTCCCAATTTTCAAGGAAGTTGCCTTCAAAACAATGGAAAGAAAAAAAATCTAGTTGGACAATTAGCTCCGATTTTGTTTCAAGTTAGTACTGGGCGTTTATTAGAGGCACTAATTTCGTGAAAATCAACCAAAAATGTGTCATTTTCAAAGTAAAAAGTGGGGGGTGAGCATCTATTAGATCATGAGCGTCTATTAGAATCTTTACAGTATGTTATTTTGTTGAATGATACTTAACCCTTTCAACATCACATGCCTGTATAGTGGTATTGGCAAATAGTGTAGATCCAGATGAGCCGGCTCGTGACGAGCCGTCTCATCAGGATCTGCACTTTTTGCAAGTAATTTTTATATGTTTGAGAACAAAAACACCCCTTTTTCATAAATGGACTAGTCTGAAAATTATTTTATGAGGATTGGATTGGTTGGAAAATTAACATATCAATTCCAGTTACTTAGGGCTGAAAGGGTTAAAGAGGGTAATTGGCAGGCAACTCAATAAATACATTAAATTTAGATTCAATCAAACAATATTTTTGTATAACAACACATTATAACAACTTGGTTGACGAATATCGTATTGCTGAAAAGAAAATAATCTGGTGATAATTAACATATTTTAATGGCGAAAAAGTTATTTCCTTTCCGATGCTCGGCAACAGTTTTCTATTTCAAATAATGCAGTTATGCATTTTTTTGTCATGTGACAAGTACCTGCACACACACGCATATATATACATAGCAAACATATGTTTACTTCCAATATGCAAATTTGCCACATGCTAGCCAGCCGTCAGACATGGTCTATTGTGTAGAAAAGTTGTATATTTATACATATGTATATTAATTAACCATTAGACCGCTATCTTATTATGCTGTCAAACCATGTTTTTATTGATAAATAAGGCCAGATATAAAAGCAACAGCAGACGACAATTGTTGTGAGTAGCGGTCTAAGGGTTAATTGTAAACTGGATGTGGGCGGGAGGATGGAAGTTGGACTGTACCTGTTTTGGGGTCTATCTTGACTGTGGGTATACTCATGTGGGCGGGCGGGGGCGATGAGAAGGAATGGGACTCGCTGTTGTAGCCTGGCAACATCATCGGTAACATGGGCACCTTGCTGCCCTGAAAACAAACACCATACATTACATAACAACACATTACATGCAGAATACCCATCTAGGGGGGTTAGCAATTTTAACCCATTCACACCGAGATATACAATTTTATATAGCATTAGCAATATAGGATACAAACATTTACTTTTTGAGAATTTATCAGCGTACATGCATAAACATTTAAAAGTCCAACAACAATGACTGAATGACTTCTGGACTTCAGCCAATAAAGTTAGACTATTAACCCTTACACCGCTATCTTAATTTTTTGTTGTCTGCTGTTTATTTTCTATTTTCCATTTTTATCATTAAAAACATGCTTTGACAGCACTTTAGAATAATTTTTAACATGCTTTGACAGTGCTGTCAAACCATGTTTGTATTGAGAAATAAGGCAAGATATAAAATCAACAGCAGACAACAATTGTCATGTGTAGAGGTCTAAGGGTTAAAATGGTCATGTGCATTTCTTTTTACGACACATCATGTCAGAATTAGTGACAGAATGTTAAAGAACAATGGTGGAAAGCAGAATGTCACTCAAAACAAACGGCAGGATAATAAACTGTAGGTAACCTCTATGCAACATTGTGTTTTCTACATTTCAACTGTTTTTTCATGTAGGACCTCTTCCCATATGCCCAGTAGCCTATTTCAATAACATTGCAAAGCATACTTATCTAGCAAAGTATACTTTGAGGGAGTAATCATTTATTTTTCCCGAAATGCATTATTTCATATAGAACAAACGACTGCATATATTTTATGATTAAAAGTATGCAGAATTATTATACTGAATTTATTACATTATCACAGCCAAAATGGCTGTGATAATGTAATAAATTCAGTATAATAAAAATTAATAAATTTATCCTTAAATTGAAAATTTCTCCCTCAAAGTATACTTAGGCAATGTGACTACCCGCGGCCAATGAAAATGCTCAGAATCAATAAAGTAAATCATGTGGAGTTGGAACTACGATTGAGTATGTTCACGAGGTTAACAGGTTAATGAGTGAGACATGTAAACATGATTATTCATTTAACAAGCTAATTATGAATAACAAGCAAACTATAAGCAAATATGTGTTGCACACGCACGCACGTACACATGCACCTCTAAGCCCTAGCCAAGATGAGAACTGAATTTATGACGAGTTGTCATCCTGTTAATCATGGTCTGTATTTAATCGATCACCCACATCATTAGTCCTTAGAATGCAAGGAAACAAAAATTGTCGTCTGCCTGTTGTTTTATATTTTGACTTTTTTCTCAATAAAAAAAATGTTTGACAGGTCTTTAGAATCATTTCCAATGGAAATGATTCTAATGTGCTGCCAAACTATGTTTTGTTGATAAAAATGGAAATAAAAACAAAACAGCAGATGGCAAAATTAAATTCAGCATTGTAAGGGTTAATTAAGACATTTGGATTCATCTTTTTGCATATACACAGTATGTATTAGGATAACTATGAGGCAATTCCAATAACATGTATTCACATACTTTAAATTCAAATGACATGTTTTGCATACCCTTACTATGCTGAATTAACTTTTGTCGTCTGCTGGAAAAGTTTTATTTTCAATATTTCTCAATAAAACATGTTTTGACAGCACATGATAATCGGCTCCATGATACGATTCTCATGTGCTGTCAAAACAGGTTTTTTTGTTAAGAATTAAGGCAAAAATTAAAAACTGCAGACGACAATTTCCGTTTCCCACGTAATGAGGGTTAAAGCTCAAATGACATGTCATTGCATGTATATTAGAGCTCAAATGGCATGTCATTGCATATATCTTAGAGCTCAAATGATATGTCATTGCATACAGCTTAGAGCTCAATGGATAGCTTTAGGCAGGTTTTGTTTACACCGGACTAAATTGCATGACAAAGTTAAGGACTGGTTAAGGACCAGTTAAACTGGCTGATGGCTGGAACACACAAAGTTGGCCACTGCATGTGCCAAGTAGTATACAGTAACAAGACGATGTTCACATAAATGTTCACATTTCGGAGAGCAATTACTCATACGATGATCAGGTATAGAACAGGTCCTTAAGACTGGCATATGTAGGTACATGAAAAGTGTGCCAATAGCCCAATCCAATAACATAACGTTATTGTGTTACGTGCCAATTGATGCACAATTAAAGAAGCTATCGAGGAAGCCCTCAGCTCAATCAGAATGCAGCTATCACAACAATGACAAGGTATACGATAGTGAGCGACACTGATAACGTGCCACGGTGGATTTCGGCTACCCGGTCTGGCAGCCAGGTGGGAGAACAGTGTGGCTACGTGATGCCATGCACACCACTGCCGACTCACGACAAGATACCAGCAGATAGTGTCATGCCGAGTCGAGTCCCTTGTAGAGATTGCCTGGCCCTCACGATCTTCTAGGAATGAGAGAAATGGGGCTTATGGTGTTTGTCACTGGTCTCTAGCACTCTGGTGCAGCCAGCTCTATACTGTTTCTTGGCAGCGCGGTATTTCACTGACATAATGGCAAACATGTTTGACTTCCCATCAACAGCTCATACAGTGACAGGACCGCCATTTCAATGATTTCACAGAACTCCAGATAAGCTGCGTATTTGCTTATATATCCCAATTAAAATTAAAAAAACAAAAAAACAATTGAAATCAAAAGTAGCGAGTATCAAAATGCAATACAAAATTTGTGGTACCTTTATCATGCTGCAGAAAACAATAAACAGACCACAAATATAGCATATTATTCTTATTTTCCATGAAAACACATCTTGGTATTTCATTAGAATCTTGGAGACAATTCTAATGAAATGCCAAGACATGTTTTCATTTCAAAGCAAACTATTCAATAATTGCAGTCTGTTGATGTGTAAACAGTAGTGAGATTTTATTTTACCCAATTAAAATTTTGAAATACCCAGTTGCTTCAGAAATGATGGAGTGAAAATACTCAATTACTACTTCCATATCTGGAGCACTGATTTCAAGTCTCACCTGATAGACAAGTGGGATGGAAATACTATGAAGGTATTATTATGCCGAGGGCGGAAATTGACCCCACAACCTCTGGTGCCGATTTCATCAAAATTGCAAATTATATTTATCAAGCAAAGTATACTTTGAGGGAGAAATCATTTATTTTCCCCCGAAATGCATTATTTCATATAGAACTACCGACTGCATATATTTGATGATTTCAAGTATGCAGACTTATTATACTGAATTTAGTACAATTCAGTACAATAAAATTAAGCACAATAAAAATTAATAAATTTATCATAAAATTGAAAATTTCTCCCTCAAAGTATACTTTGCTACTAAAGTATACTTTGCAATGTTGATGAAATAGGCTACAGGTATTAAAGTCCAATGCTGTAACCTCTAGGCCAAAACTCATCCCTCATGTGTGGAAAAAAAGAAAAGAAAAAAAAGCCAGATGCAGTTGACTCTGTCATAGATGGGGCCAACAGTGTATCAATAACGCCACACGGTATCAGTCAAGTGCACGGGCGGACAGATAAACGGACAGAGCGGAATGTCAACAGGATCTGTCAAGTCTGCCCCTTGATGGCGACAATCTAAGACAATTGGGCTTGACAGAGAAAACCGGACTAAAATGCCTTGCAACTGTCGCAGTATATAACCCATTATAAGATTGATGAAAATTTGGAGAATTTTTTTCACTATTTTCTCAATTTCTGTTCGAAAGTATTTGTTGTTACCCTCTCGCCATGAGTGGTAACAACATATACTGTATGGTGAAATATACAAAATAAATAGATTTTTTTTCAGTAAAAGTATTGTATTCACAGACTTCAATGGGTTAATTGTGTAAGTAATATTTTCGTAGAAATCTCTGTCTGTTCCACGTTTTGCTGCCGACAAACTTTTCGCTATTAAACACATTAAATATAAAAATTATTTTAATATAAGTACATGTACTTGTTCATCAATAAGGAAGTGATGAAATTCCATCAAATATTGATGTTTTTGTGAAAAAACAATTTTCCAATAGATGGGAATTTAACATGGGGGCTAAAAATAGATATTTTTTAAATAATTTCTGAATTTGTTTGGTTTGTTTGTTGGTGTTTAACAGCCTATCAACAGCTAAGGTCTTTAAAGCCGAGCCAACGGGTTCAATCCTGTATTCAACCTGCTGCATTGGTAGGAAAATCCTAAAATCAGAAAAAAACATAAAAAAAATAAAAATATTCAGCCCTGAAATTAGAATTACCTGACCTGGTGCCAGGTCCATACCACACCAAAACCACTTGGCCCCTTCCCCTAAAAGTAATATGATTACAAATAATCATATTAGTCATATAAGGGGTATAACCAGATTCAACTCTCACATACAAGAAAGCCAAAGTCGGGATTCCGGTAGGGATGAATCCCGTTTGTTAAAGGACCCATCGCATGCTCCCTCCCACCTGCCACCCCAATTTTGAATTTGTGGACCGATTTTCAAAATCTGACTTGTTTTCTTAGTTACAATTGATTTCCAAGCTTAGAATAGCTAGGTTTCGGAGTCAATTTCCAAAATATTTAGTTTTTTGGCTCCTCCCTTCCCCCATGTTATATTCCGATAGGAATTTGTTTTTTGACAATAAAATCAATATTTGATGGAATTTAATCAAATAAAAAAGATTGAGAAGGGCAACTTTTTTGTTATTGATGAAAAAGTAATTACAATTAAATCCTTTTTTAAAATTTAATGTGTTTAATATAGTCAACAGGTTGTCGGCAGAAAAACGTGGAACAGACAGGCTAGCCTAGTATAGCAGCTGTGTGCGAGTGTCAGTGTGTGTGATCCTAGCTAGATAGCTTGGAAATGATCTAAGAAAACAAAAGTTAAATTTTAAAAATCGGTCCAGTATTTCTGAAATTCTGAAAAATTTCCCCATGTTAAATCCCCATAGACATCTTCACTCCGTGAAGGTGTCTATGGGGATTTAACATGGGGAAATTGTTTTTTCGCAATAAAATCAATATTTGACCAAATTTCATGAAATAAAAAGAAGGCTCATTCTTAATTTTTCCTTTAATTTAATATTATCGAAAAAAAAAATTGTTTTTTAATTGTTTATATGGCCGTAAAATTTGGGCAGCTTTCGTGAAACAGACAGCAGTATAACAACTGTGTGCGAGCGTCGGTGTGTGTGATCTGCGACAGTAAGGCGGGTGGCATGTCACAGCGGTAGATCAAATGCTATCGGGTAACGTCACCACTGATACCATCGGACACATACCCACGTAATTAAATCCTCATTATCATGATTGTCTCTTAAACACTGTGTATTCTGATTAGTAATGGCATGCAACGCTACGCTACACCTGTAGAATACTAGAATACCGGAGCCACATATTTATTTCCGCCCTGTAAACAAACTGCATATGTTAAACACCAACGATTAGTCTGTTCAATTGTGACAATTTTCAAAAATACTCATTATTACCTGACAAAAACATTGGAAGACTAAAAGTTTCAATGTCAAAAATCGCGATGGGGTTGCGATAAATCAAATTTGCAACATCTAATATTTCATATATTGATAAGAGCGCATACAATAGCATAACAATGGCTGAACAAATTAAAAATCATCGCATTGTTTCAATACATAATAGGCCATCGATAATTGTTTTGGGGGTCTACCACTTATTTTGTAGGTGGAGCATTTGTCAATTATAAATACTGTGTCATTGTCCCATTACTCTTGGGGCTCATGGTCGAAACAAAAGGCAAGACAAAAAGACAAAATAACATTATTAGCGACAATTTGGCTCATCTCAATACTACCAGACAATGGACTGTGGTATGGTCAAGTGGCTACACATATATGGTAACTGGTCAATGCTGTAGCAATATGTGATAATATTGTAAGCATATTGATGGGGCATTTCGCTGTTTGACCGCATATACATTGTACATACTGCGCGTCATGATTCTGGAATTCATACTATGAATATTGAGGGACAGTATCGATTGTGAGCCAAAACATTACCGGCATATGTGTAATTAGATGTCCAACCATCTGATGAGTCGATGCAAGAAGGAAATGCTGAGGAAACATTTTTCTTACAAAAATTTGTAAAGAATTTTCATACATTGTATTTCTTCTTCAAAGAATATGTTGATTTGAACCATGTAGTCATTTCAAAGGAGTGGTCACAACAATATTTTTGCTAAGAAATTAGAAAAACTTGTGAAATATATTATGAATTGTTTATACCTTCGCGTGTAATGGAGAAAAAATTATCTACCACAGTAATTAAATTTGATGGTTTTCCTCATTGCATTTTTAGTTTCTAAATTTCAATCAAAACCAGTTTAAATTTAGCCTGCTGTTATATTTCTTCAATGCTTCATAAAAAAATGATTGAGTCCTGAGCTGCCTGTTCATTGATTTGCACAACAATTTTTAATTATCAGCGAACAAAATTTCAATCCAGGCAATAATTTTATCTTGTACTACAGTGAGGAACCTGATCAGATTAACCTGCTTAATCAGGGTCTATGCTGATATTGAAATGCAGTCCTAGACACCGGAATATGCAACTACATTTTCAAAATCGAGCAGAAATGTGTAACTGGTATAGACTGTGCTAGCTTCTTTTGACAGTTTAATGATGGTGATAAGATTCTGCTAACACTGTAATCAAGTAGGACTTGCAGGGGCAGCAGTCTACCAACCTGCCATGGTGGGAATTAGACCGCTACTCACAACAATTGTCGTCTGCTGTTGCTTTTATATCTTGCCTTATTTCTCAACAAGAAACGAGGCAAAGCCACGAAGGCCAGGTTTTTTCCAAGCATAGACACTTGGATAACATAATTATACCCACTTTTTGTAGATTAGATGGCCGTGGCCTGCATGTCGCGCCTTGGGGCGAGGCATGGACACTAAAAAAATAGATATAGTAGATGGAAAAACTTTAACGAAAAAAACTTTAACCTGACACGGACGTACGGATGGAAGGACGGACGTATGCCAAAATGCATAAAATGCGCTTTCCGCAAGCGGGTGCGACAATGATGATAAACACCCATGTGAAGTATCAAGGTAATGGGTGAAGCAGTTGCAGAGATATAGTACACGAAAAAACTTTAACAAATAAATTCAAAGTAATTTGACCTTGACATTGCGCACAGGGGCCGCATGGTTGGGGGTTAGAGTAAAAATATGGACGATGATAAACACCCATGTGAAGTTTCAAGGTAATGGGCGAAGCAGTTGCAGAGATATAGTATAACAAAAAAGTTTTAACCAAAAAACCAAAAAAATTTAACCAGACGTACGTTAAAAAGTTAACGTTGAAAATGGCTAAGTCAATTACGTAGAAATAATAGGTGAAGGTAAAAAAATGGTCACATGTTGGATAGTTGTATGTGGTAGGCACCCCTTGGTTATGAAGCTGTGAAATTTGTTTGTGGTCCTTAGGTGGTACAGTACCAAACAAATGGACTTAAACACGAAAACTTAACATTGAAAACGCGAAAACTTAACATTGAAAATGGCTAAGTCGACTGTGCGGAAAAAATGGGTCAAGTTAAAAAAAAGTAACATGTTGGATAGTGATATGTGGTGGGCACCCCTTGATTATGAAGCTGTGAAAGTTTTGTGGGTCCTAGGTGGTATAGTACCAAAGAAATGGACTTAAACACGAAAACTTAACATTGAAAACGCGAAAACTTAACACTGAAAATGGCTAAGTCGATTGCGCGGAAAAAATGGGTGAAGTTAAAAAAAAAGTAACATGTTGGATAGTGATATGTGGTGGGCACCCCTTCATTATGAAGCTGTGAAAGTTTGGTGGTCCTAGGTGGTACAGTACCAAAGAAATGGACTTAAACACGAAAACTTAACATTGAAAACGCGAAAACTTAACATTGAAAATGGCTAAGTCGATTGCGTGGAAAAAATGGGTCAAGTTAAAAAAAAGTAACATGTTGGATAGTGATATGTGGTGGGCACCCCTTGATTATGAAGCTGTGAAAGTTTGGTGGTCCTAGGTGGTACAGTAACAAAGAAATGGACTCAAACACGAAAACTTAACATTGATTGTGGATGCCGCCCGCCGCCCGCCCGCCCGCCGCCCGCCCGCCCGCCCGGCTTTCGCCAATCCAATAGCCTGGATTTTTTTTCAAAAAACCTGGCTAATAAAAACATGGTTTGACAGCACTTCAGAATCATTTCCAATGGAAATGATTCTGAAGTGCTGTCAAAGCATGTTGTAAATTATTCTAAAGTGCTGTTAAAACATGTTTTTGATGATAAAAATGGAAAATAGAAAATAAACAGCAGACGGAAAAAAATTAAGATAGCGGTCTAAGGGTTAAACCACATTCAGAGCACAATCTCATGCTCAACTCAGGAAGTTTGATTGATCGAGCAGAGCTCAGCCTCGATCTATCAAACTACTTTATTTTGAGTACACATTTGAAGCATGTGCTCTGTCAGTTCTGCAGGAATAAACCCTGGGCCTGTGATTATAAAACATTCTGAGCATATACTCAAGAATGGCTTGATATGTAACGCTAATATGCAACAGTAAAAATTGTGAGAACAATTGCTCAGAAGTTTTATAATCAAGTGTCTGTGAAAAGAAAAACACTTCCTAAGAACATTCCTTATTCTCATACTGTGGCAGTTTGATCGAACAGACTCTCAAACTGTTCAAATCAGTACATGCTCAAAAATTGTACAATCATCATGATCATGAACACAAATGTAGGTCCAAAAGTCGGAGTTTGATATATAAATTGAGCAACAACATTTAAATCTCTAGATTTTTTATGTAATAGTTATAGTTCATATATTGAATTTTTAATAAATTAATTTTGTAGCGAGCGAAAAATTACTTTATTACAAATTCAATATGTGAACTATAACATACTTATTGTTTACCAGTCCACTCGCGAAGTTCCGCCCCGAAACATGATTTTGTATCGCTATACTAGCATGTGATTGACGGTGTGACACGAAGTGAGCACGTGTGTGGGCGGTAATAAGTTTTGCGTCTCGTGAATTGATGACGACAAGGCGTAAAACCAGTTTTAAATATAGCGGCTGAACATTTAATGATTAATTTAATAGATATTGGCGAAAGTGTTGCAGTATGCGATTAATTGAGATGAAATGCTGTTCTTTCATTGGTTGAGAAACTAGGGTAAACAATAAATAAACGTATTGCATTGCCTACGATGTTATTCAGTAAAGCATTGCATCCACCAACTAAAGAAGCTGGGATAACTCACTCCCCAATCCCTCCAACCCTATCAGTGAGATCTCTATTTTACTTAGTGTACCCAATACCATCTCCCCAATCCCGCCATACGTCTCAGTGAGATCTTTATTTTACTTAGTGTACCCAATGCCATCTACTGCTCTCAATATGGCAATATAGGGTTACTGACATCTGTAAATATATATACGTACATATGTAGACATGCAATTCTCTCACGGGTACCTTATTCCTTGTGGTGATCATATGGTGCATACCAGACTACCAGTCCAACACACCTGGCCACCCTATATACCCAAGGTGTACTGAGGAATTGTATGTAATGGTTGTCATACTTTACTAATGTTCATAGACACAATAGTAATGAAATTTCAAGACATATTTACTGAGAGAAATAAAACATATACTCCTAATTCGTTTGGCGGATATTTTCGCCGCTAGCATGCAAAGAGTTAAATTACTCCCTGAAAGTGACAAAACATTCCCGAAATTGCTAGATTTGCTTTTTTGTCTACATAAGAAAATCCTGAAATTTTCATAAAATTAAAAACTATTCCTGAAAATCAATACGAATGAAAGCAGTGGAAGGGGTCAGTGAACAAGGAGGATGGAGTTAGACCCCTTCTTTCACTGACCCCTTCAATTTCATAAGATGCGCAAAATTATTAAAATTATAATTAGGATGTATGTGAATAAAAATAGTAAGAACATTTATTTTCAACACACCGTGTTGAAAATAATTGTTCTTACTATTTTTATTCACATACATCCTAATTATAACACAATATATAAGTATATGTCAAAAATTAAAAAGTAATAATCATCAATAATTTTGGGGTAATTTCTTCAGAATCTTTTAAATATAATTATGATACAGGACCTATTCTCTCATGGTTTCGTGGATAGGTACACAACTGTTTTGTATTTAACCCATTACAGACGGGATACACTTTTAGTAGTATGAACCTTTTGAGAGAAAAATATCCCTATTTTCTTTATATCCTTTGGAAAGTATATGTTGTTACCACTCATTTGAACCGTCTCAATGAGACGGTTCAAATGAGTGGTAACAACATATACCTTTATCGATGAATGAACAAAATAATGAGATTTTTTCAACAAAAATCAGAGTATCCTCAGCATGAAATGGGTTAAAGACTTCCAATTAAAACTTGATAAACTCACAGCTCTGTTGCACAAAGAAAAAAGTTATTTTTATTCTATTCATTTGGCAAACCATTTCTGAGGATTTTTTTCAATCTCCTAGCATGAAAACTGGCAGGCATTATATTATATTAGTGGCGTGAAAACATTCCTTCAAATTAACCTAGGAGATCATAACACTTGTTACAAATGTCTTTTACAAGGAGATTGTACTGACTTGCTTCTATAATATTAATATAATGTTGATTTAATACTAAAATTGCAACCCTCCCTCACTTAAATATTCATACTTTTTAGCAGCTACATAATCATTAATCATCAAAAGCTTTGGATATTGATGTTTGGTGTCAAGTTCGGAGAGCATGACAAAAATGAAATTTCCATGGCACTTAGGTCAGTCCGGCTATAGGTAGCAAGGTTATAAGTTAACTACCCATTCTCCTGCCGTCACGCATCTTACTACCTATAATTACTTGCCAGTGAGATACTATTTGTTTCTACTCCAAGATTAATATGTTTTTAGAGAGTAAATTAGTCAAGAGATTGCTTTACGCTCAGTAAATGGATTAGCGTACCAGCCTGACTACCCTACAACTTGGCCTCTTCCAGTATGACACACGTCAGTCAAACTCATTGAATACAAGGGGCCTTTGCCAGATCAGATAGAAATACCGACTCACATACGATTTTATGGGGAAGGTATGCTTGAACATCAATTTCTCACTACAACTATTAGGATGTAAGTATTTCTGAAACTTTATTGCGGGAACAGGAAATACGGTTTATATTTAACAAGAATATTACGAAGTAGCTTGCTCTGCTATTTATATGCGATACACAACAGGTAAGGCCCTGGTGTCATGAGTGTAGCTGAATATAATCTGGATAAATGACCCACACACACAGCAAAACCTTTGATAACAAAAGCTAGTATTTAATAGTACTTTTCATGTCAGCATTAATAATAGGGAGTGAAAAAACTGAGTGGATAGTATGACATAAGTGACACGCCAATGCTGGAAACGAAAATTGTTGTCTGCTGTTGTTTTATGTTTTTCCTTCTTTCTAAATAAAAACATGGGTTGACAACACTTTAGAAGTGCTGTTAAAGCATGTTTGATGAGAAAAAGGGAAAATAAAAAATAAACAGCAAACAACAAAATGTAATGCAGCAGTGTAGCAATGCAGAATTGAAATGTTTCATCTGGTTTTTTATATTAATTTTTTCCCTATCAAAAAAATGGTTTTACAACACCTTGGAAATGATTCTAAAGTGCTGACAAACCATGTTTTTATTGAGAACGAAGACAAATATAAAACCATTAACACCACGATTTACATTTCGCACATTTTAAGGATTAATGGAAACACTCTTGATGAGTTTGCGAACAGGGCATGGGCTCCACAAATTTGTCAAAACCTACGTTGATACTATTTTCTCGTATGGCGTGAGGACGTATAATCCTATCTATCTACTTGAAGCTGCCAAGTAACATCATGGGTGACACTAGATGAGGACAACTGGATCAGTAACGGGGTCTGATACTCAATAGCTAGATATCGTCCCTGCTGATATTTCATTAAAATGACATCCCCGAAATTGCAACGGAAACCCGAAACTGACATGTTCTTGGAGTCCATTAAATATAATGGCATTCCAATACAATGTCAGTAGTCCCTAATGAGATCGGAGAAGAATACAACAGGGTCCAATCAATGGTGTTTATAGACCTCCAGCAATAAGTGGATAAAGATTAATATAATTTCTACATTTACTGACACCTAATCATATCCTAATAATGCCTAATGGTATAGAGACGTCCCTTGAGGGTATGGCTTACAATGGACCGTGAATACTGTTGGCATTGAAAGATGACGGACCCTTACGGTTCCTGGGTGGAAATGAATATGAATTCGAGACCATATTTAACTTGTAGCATTGTCTCACAGAAACATCGCCACAAATCAACAGTCATTGTTTGTTCATGTCAGCGGATGAAATCCTATTGAAAATAATAATCGTAATTAATGTATTGGTCCATTGAAGATCAATGCCATATCAGGCCCTGTTGTCCAACTACGTTACAAATGTATGAGTGGCTGGCAGTCCATTAGATTTATCTCAAATGCAATAGAAAAAAATATAGGAATTAAATTACCAAGCGTTAATTGTCGATGAATTCCGAATGTATCAGTGAATGAAGGGGGATAACTCCAAGAAGTTATCCCCCTTCATTCACCGATACATTCTATTATGGACATCGTCAATTACATGAAGACAATGCAGCAAGACTGAATAATACATGTTCGCGATAAACACTAAATGAACTTAGACCCGGAATAGAACCAACAGATGACATCACTGTACACATTCAACAGTCTAAACAGGGTCTACAGTACATATTTGCCACAAGTTGTATGGAGGGTGGAAATACAGGATCAGTAATATATAAATGGTTTGCAACTATTGTGCAGTTTCAAAGATACTTGTGTTTGCCTTCGGTTACAGAACAATTTTATAATGTTGGGTTCTTGGTGTTCTTTCTCCACCCCCATCTTACCTCGATACTTTACTGGCCAAAAAGTGACGCCTATAGATTAAAAATTCTCAAACAATAACAGCATCAGTTGTAATGCATCACATGCCAACAAACATTATCAAACATACAATCTTTCTGACGGCAATTAATGTACCAATTTTGCTGAAAGTCATCAATATTCAGTGAAGGTAATGGGCGGAGCACAATTGTAGTTGCCAAATTAAGTCGAGCAAGGGCAACAATGCCATACATCAACCTCTGACAAGAAATATGCCTATTATCAAGTTCACAAAATGCCTGTCCCGGCATGCATGTACACATGCCAACTTAGGTAGCAATTGGCTGGGTATGCTTGTAATGCTACTCCATACAAAATAATGTGTGTCCTTGGTCTCGCTTGCTTTATTGTTCCATGAAAATTTATGTATATGTTTCGAGTATTCATTTTAAAAATATTGTTTGCATTTTTTTAATAATGTACCAATTGCAATGCAATGAATATATACATATGGAAATGCAGATGGAAGACTACATATTTTCTAAACATGAAATAATTTCAAGTAATTACACTCAAATTCAATTCAGTTAAAACATAATTTTACTAAAACAAATACTGATTCAGCTACGACAGAAACAACATTCCATTTTTTGTACACCGGTTTTCATTCCTATGAGAATTGTCTTGATTCACCATACAATGACGAAATATAATTCTCACAGTAGATCAAAACATTTGTATTAACCCCGAGACTGCTATCTTATTTTTTTTGTCATCAGCTGTTTATTTTCTACTTTCCATTTTCATCATCAAAAACATGTTTTAACAGAACTTTAGAATAATTTACAACATGCTTTGACAGCAATTCAGAATCATTTCCATCCATTGGAAATGATTCTGAAGTGTTGTCAAACCATGTTTTTATTGAGAAATAAGGCATATCTGCATACTATACCATTCCAACTGGCTTATCTGAAATCTGCCACATTCTGCAACTGTTGGCAGAAGTACCACCATTTCCTGTTGCCAACATCAAATTAAATACGAGATACATTTGTGGTGGTTGTCAATGATCAACCACAAGACTTGTGCAAACATTCTTAACCCTTAATTAGAAGGCGGGAACCAAAAATAGTCGTCCGCTGATAATTCATATTTTGTCTTTTCTCTCAGTAAAAACATGGTGTGGCAGCATTTTAGAATCATTTCCATTGGAAATGATTCTAAAGTGCTGCCAAACCAAGTTTTTGATGAGAAAAATGGAAAAATAAAAAATATTCAGCAGACGACACAAATTAATTCGGCATTGTAAGGGTTAAGGAATTATTGTAAAACAATTATGTTAAAGGTACATATCCACTCAGTAGGTACAAACTGTCCTTTATATCAAAGACATCATCTGAGACATTTTCTGGCAAACTAAACATTAATTCACCATTACTCCATGTATTGATTGGCATTATTATACATTTTATATCAGACGTAAATTTCCACACTGATATCAGTGGCGATAGCCGTGTTTCCTTAAAATGGTAACGGACATTACTATTTATTATCTGTATTTATTTTTTGATGTGCAATGACCATACTTTATAATTTGTCTAAAATATAATTTTGTCAGGTGACGCATTTAATTAATGTAAATAATTACAAAAAAACATGCCTTATTTGCATATGAAAATTTTACTGATAGTGACTTGCTATATTATTAGGCTATTTTCATATGAAAATAGCCTAATAATATAGCAAGTCACTATCAGTGAAGTAAATATAACTAAATGATTACATCTGTATATCGGGCACTCATAATTTTTAAAACTGGTGGAGAACTGACACAATTATACACTTATTTAATTCCTAACATTTTGTGCCTACTGAGTGGGCATGTACCTTTAATGTTTCTACATAATTATAATGCTCCTCTTCCTAAAGCGCTCTAGTGTTAAAACTAAAAACAGAAAAGATTGATTGAAAAATAGAATCATGGTCAATGGAAAAAAATAAAATAGTTTTCATTCGGCCCTCTTTCATTTCCGGCCTCGTCCAGTATTCCCGCGACTTTTCCAAGTTTATATCCCCGATAAATTCCACAAAAAGGCCATTCATTCATTCCAGCATTTGAAATAAATTCATCAAGAAAATGTGTTTATTTTCCGTTTTCTTAAGAATTATTTTAACTGCGCCTGACGGTTACGGAAAGTAGTTTGGCGTGGAGTTTACTGGGATATAAATTTTGGACGGAGACTTGCAATGGACCAATCAAATGTTAGGGAATTGTGTAAATATTTTTGTGCTGGAATTATTCACACTTTATTGTTTGAGACCCAGTTTAATGACACAAACAATAATCCAAGACCTTATAAAAGTGTCACAATCCTCTTGAGACCACATTTGGCAAATATAAACATGGAGTGTATGGAAAGGCCACAAACTTTGTTGATTCTGCACTCAATGTCTCCCATGCCACCACATCCAGGACAAACTTTGGCCACTTCATCATTGTCATAATGGAAGATCACCATAAACATAAGTCTGAAATAACACATTACATAAATGGAAACAGAAATTTATCTCCGGGATTGGGAAAACATTATTCAGACCTTGACCAACCAGCCAATAAGTTGTTTGACCTTGACAGTGGCCATGGGGTCTGCATTTGGAAAGATAAGACACCTGAATTTAAAAAACATAATATGTTGACCTTCAGCTTGTGGGTGATGGGAAAACCAGATGGCCGCGGCCCGCATGTCGAGCCCGCCGAGGCATTTGATGGTATTTTTAAAAACGGACGGACGCACGTTCTCACGAATGGACTTGTTGGGTTTTTATTGCATAAAAAAGTACCCAACACTACCCTAACCCTACCCAAGAATATCCCTAAAACGCTTGCCCAACACACAGATGAGCATTTGTTGGGTACTTTTGTACCCAACAAGTACCCATTCGTGTGTGTGCACAGATGCACGGATGCACGGACAGACGCACGGACACCCGGACGTCATTGTGATCACTATGTCTCGCTTTCCGCAAGCGGGCTCAACAATAATCATTGATAATTCCAGCCTTCCGGCCTTCGTCCAGTATTCCCGCGACTTTTCCATGTTTATACCCCGATAAATTCCACAAAAAGGCCATTCATTCCTATAAAAAAGTATTTGTCTACCAAGAAAACGTCAGTAACCATTTCAGTTACCATGCTATCATTACCCCCATACCATCCCTCACCAATCTTTCTTTATTTGATTAGGGTCAATTTCCACCAGCACATGCCTCCAGTCTAAACAAGACCACAGCAGGACATGACACCACCACTACTAACTGATTAAAATTAATTGCATGGCATCAGTACTCTTGATAAGCAATACACTGGACATCAGGTCTCTTATTTTCATACTATTCCAAACAAACATGCAACCTATGAGTTCTTTAGAAGCATCTCAAGGAGATGATTCTAAAGGACTCATAAGTTGCATGATTTAAGCAGAAATAAGGACACAGTAATGTCAATTGTATTGTTTATCTATACCAGTTGTACTGACTAGTGGCATGCCCTTTCATACAGCAGCCAATCACAGAGCTAACGGTTCATTTAGACACTAGATAACCCAATGATTCCAACAAATACATCAGCAAGTTAATGGCCATATGATTATGGCAGCAGGTTGAGTGCAATGTTTCTCATGGTCATCTGGCCCTTGGAACAACAAGAATCAGTATTTTTAAAGGCCAGGAGAATGGTCACTTGTGCCCAGTTGTTGCCAATAATCAATCACCAGCTTCCAACACATTTCATTTGATACATTGAATTTTAATACTATCTAAATTAAATTAATTACTTCAACAATGCACAGGCAAGACATTAGGAAAACGAGGACACATTGTTATCAATAACGAGGATGGCCGCGGCCTGCATGTCAAGCCCGCCGAGGCATTTGATGGTCTCAGAGTCTATTTATTTGAAGTTTTATGCCCAATAAGCATACAAAGTTTCAAGCAAATCTGACTTACGGTTACAGAGATAGTAGGTATGTGAAAACTTTAACGCAAACTTCTAAGTCATTTGACCTTGACATAGGGGCACAGGGGCCGCATGAGTGGGACACAGAATGAATGTATGGATGATGACTAATAAGCATATGAAGTTTCAAGTCAATGTGACTTAGGACTGCAGAGATATAAGGTATTTAAAAACTTTAACACAGATTTCGGACGGACGGACGGACGGACGGACACCCGGACACCCGGACGTCATTGTGATCACTATGTCTCGCTTTCCGCAAGCAGGCTCGACAATAAAACTACATGTATGTGGATTTTATTTAATATATTAGATATTGTTGTTGCCCTAAATTAACCTATTACACGATTATCTTGACTATGCAACACATATGTTAATAATGACTTGTTATCACTATTAGCTAATCCCCTTGCTGGCAGCCTTGATAATAAAATGAACATATGTCCTTGGTGGTTCAGACATGTGGGGGGTGTGCGAAAAAAAGTACCATCCCTAGACACACACTGTGGCCAAATATTATTTAAATTGGTGAAGGGATTAAGCAGTTATTGAGCAAAACAAAACAAATCACATTCAACATAATGTAAAAAATCAGGATGTCCATGCTGTGGCATCCCTGACCCAAAAGTTAGTGTCAAACCCTAACAGTGTTTGCAAACACCACAATAGAGTGGTGTAGTGTTGAAAGGGTTAATGAACACAATACAGTGGAACGTCTCTAAACCGTACACCAAGAAAACAGCCGTGAACATATCTTTGATGAGTTTCTTGATAATTTATCCCACGTGATAAGGTCTGTTCGTGATCGCATAGCACACAACTATGGCTCAGAATGATCAAATGCCTGATTTACAGTGAAACCTCTCTAAGCCGGACACCCTGGGGAGGTCCCCAGGGCGTCCGGCTTAGAGAGGTTTTCACTGTATACTATTGTCCTCAATTTTACCCCAAACTATTAATACTCACAGGTAATGGTGGGTGGTGGCCGACAGCCGAGCAGCCCAGTAGGCATGTCTCGGGCCAGATACAGACTGGCATTTTGGTTCTGATCCACAGCCAGTCCTTATCGTGCTCCACGGTGACAGGTGCAGTGCACGCGCGCGGGGCAGTACACACAGGCGGGGCAGTGCAGCCCGTGGGTGAGGCACAGCCCGCTGCGGCCTCACACTCCTTACAGCCCGCTACCCCGGGAGCCGGTGGGGCCACGTACCGATAATGATCCAACATCACAACACAGGGCTATGTTCATGCTTTATACAATACTCCGGCTCACACGTCTCTCAGCTAATAAATATCATCACTTCATTAAAGTAATTTTGCTAGCGAAGAAAGCACTGTGTTTAGATTCGTAACTTTAACTATATGTGGAATTGAATTTTAAAAGTGTGAATGTCTCATTGGAAGTAGATTAATCCAAGTAAAATTTGAAACAATTAGTAATTTCTTCAATAACAGGAGTTTTTATTTGTTGTTAAAATATCTTAAAATATCTCATTTTAGTATATTTGTTTTATTCGTGTGAGTTCCAACACTTAATAATTCAGAAGAATGCCTCTGGACACAAAGATGTCGGTAATTGTTTTAAAAGTCACGTAGCGTGAAGATGTGACGATTGTATCACGTGTGGTAAGCCAAGTGGCTGGATCAGGCACAATGTCAAGTCCCTAATTGTCAATTAATAACACTGTCCAATCTGATTACGTACATAAGTGTCCTGTCCAGGTGAAGTCAAAACTGGACACTGCTTAATGGTCTAATCACCAATACAAGAACAGTCCATTAATTGTACATCTAATTAATGTTTTGTTGGTTCACTACAACAGCCAATACACGTAATAAATCCCAGACTTCAAGGGTCTTGGTCAGGTAGACAGATATACTAATTACCAATTACTTATATTGGCAGATAACAGAATCAATTATCGCGAATCACATGTCCAGTGACCAGGTAAATCCAATTGATATCAAACGGTTTTTCACTAACTCCCAAGTGGATCACCTGTGCACCTCTAGCCGTGTTGCCAGAATAATAAAATGAAAGTACATTAATGTAACCAGCGTGTCAAAATTCCCTCACGTATTATTAAACTGACTACCGAGAGCAATTTTGGCCAATCAGCACTGGGACTAGTGTCGGAATGGGAAACCCAGTGCAGGCGGGATATGATAATGACCCGGGCTAGTGAATACACACGTCTCCATTCATAAAAGTTTGGCCTGTGACTGTGGGAGATAAGCAAGGGCAGTAGGCGGTACTAGGAACTGGCAGCCAGATACCCACACATACATGTAAATGGCTGTCACTGGGGAAATGGGGAGAATGGTTCTTGTGACCTGTCTCCTGATCTGCTGTCATCCACCTGTTTCATAAAAAGAGGATCTTACATGAATGATGATTTAATATGATACTTATTAAACTTTTTGACCGATTTAAAGCCTCGTTTAAACTTACAAAGTTTACTGATTTCATAAGGAACGAGGCTTTAAATTGGTAAAAAAGTTTTAATACATTTCATATTAAATAAACATAAATGTTAGATTCTATTTATTGCATAAGCACATCGTCATAAGTTGAAGCTGTTCTCATTACCCAACATGCTTTCTGTAGCTGGCTAATTTTCAAATTTATTACACTAGTGTGTTATGATTTATATACAATGTGCTATTAAACTGTTCAGACTGTGTGGATGCCCAGGCTGATCCGAGTCTACACTGGTCTACAATGGCAAGCCCCATTTCTCCAGTCACAATTAATCACATATATTAGGCATAATAGTAGTGTATATCTGTGAAAGTGCATCAAGAGTAGATCCCGATCATCATGTGGGATCATACAGTGAATAGACTGTTTGCAAACAGTGTAGATCCAGATGAGCCGGTCTGCACTGTTTGCGGATATTTTCTGATTTTTTTACCAAAAAAAACTTTTCTGATTAATGAAATATTTAAAAAATCAACAAACCTATATATAGGTCAACTTGTGGACAAAATGGGTCCAATGTCTTTCCTTTTAAATATTGTGCAATTTTTTTTCTAGGATTTTATTTGATTTCTTGGTGTTTAACTAACAGCTAAGGTCATTTAAGGCCGGGCCAATGGGTTCGATCCCGTATTTAACATATGCTGCATTTTTTTCTACGAAATTATGAACCTATATTTGGCTTTATCACTTTTTCATCGATATCAAAAAAATTAAAAACTAGAACAAGTAAGCAGGGGCTCGTGGATATGTCTGGTCGCCACTTGGAGGAGGCACACACAGATGGACTGTTGATCGGACAAAATTGTGAAACATACCATGTATGCCTTGGTATACTATGTATGTTGGGAATATAAATATTCAGCAGTCAAGGAATTTTCAGCAGTCAATGACTTTTAACCCTCTATACCATAAATAACTGGTATGGACTCTTTTATGTTGATTTTTTAAATATTTCATTAATCAGAAAAGGGTCTTTTTGTCAAAAAAATCAGAAAATATCTGCAAACACTGCAGATCCTGATGAGCCGGCTCTTAACGAGCTGGCTCATCTGGATCTACACTGTTTGCAAACATTGCAGAAAGCGGTATAAAGCACTGTTGAAAGAGCAAACATTCCATATTTGGCAAATTTCAAATTAATTTCCATAACTGTCGGTCACTGATGTAAAGTTACGAATCAGAAATTGCAATTGTAATATCGGCATATTTGTATCACATACACTTGAACATCAGAGTAACAGTGAGCTAGTTACGATGACAGAGCACAAAATAGTGAATCCATTCGTGTGTGTGCCGTCCTGTTTGCCTCCTTTTTTCAATTACACTGGTTAGTTAAGTGATCTAACTGACCCTGACCCGCTCTGACGGCTCTCCTCGTACATCATGTCAGTTTTCCCAGTGTGACACTTGACAGATTGATAGCTTCGTACACACAACAGGCGTTATGGCAGTCTCGCTCCAGCACAACCAGCTACCACGAACGCGGAACCATCGTACAGCTCCCGCCGCTGTCTCGTAGCAAACCAGCCAACCTGGTCAGCAGGACGAAGGCTTCGTGTACAGGTACGGTTTACTCTAGTGTGGGGTTTATTATACCTATCCCACGGATGTCCTATAGTTGGACTGGGCGGGTTGTACCCACTAGGGTTGCAGATAACATGCTGGCAGTGGCAGCTGATAATCTTGTCTGAACGGGCGATCCCATGAGCAAACAGCCATTGTATGTTGGGAAAACAGTAAAAAGAAGGAGAATTCATCGTCACTGCTGAAGCCAGATACAGCCTATTCTCTCCATGTCAGTAATGTATTGCGATATATATGACCAAACCATAATAAAATAACTACCGTAACTATTATACCCCAGTGTAACCGGAATAAACTATTCCATGGTAATTTTCTGCCAATTCCATGTGTTTACGTTACGAGCCGTCTCACCAGGATCTACACTGTTTGCAAACATTATGATAAAGGTTGGAAGGAAACGAAATACTGTATGAAACAAACCAACAACGCAGCTGTGACAGATACTACACCTTTATGCTGGCATGGCAGCTAAATCCCGTAAGTGTGGTAGTGTGTTACTGGTGACTATACTGGAGTCAGTCAGTAATAATGAGAGTGGTGAATGGCATGAGCTGTATATAGGAGGGAAGCAGCCACACAATGTATTGACAGAGCAACTACAATAGTATCACGGGAGGGGGCGGAGCAACATGGAATAGATGGGCATTCCTCTACAGACGGCAGGCAGGCAGTCAGGTCACAAGGAATATACACCCAGCAAAAGCACTGTAATACCGTTATTAACCACCGTTGAGGTCATTCTTTATTATAGAATGCAACATTTGACATGTAGTATAATGAAACATATATTGAGTGTATTAAACTGCAATGCAGCTAATGGCACGAACATGGTGGTTACAATACAAATAACATATATACTGCTGTGAAAGAAAAATTACGAGAAAATGTGTTCATAGAACACGGATGCCCCACATACTGCTTTGATAGTAAACAAGGCAAAATTGTCCAAACGGGGGAGATAATACATTGCCCAGTGCCAAATAAGAAATAGAAATTGTTATTATTGCAGTTATTTAGGGCTGAAAGGGTAAAGAACATTAACCCTTAAACCGCTATCTTAATTCTTTTGTCGTCCGCTGTTTATTTTCTATTTTCCATTTTTATCATCAAAAGCATGCTTTGACAGCACTTTAGAATAATTTACAACATGCTTTGACAGCACTTCAGAATCATTTCCATTGGAAATGATTCTGAAGTGCTGTCAAACCATGTCTTTATTGAGAAATAAGGCAAGATATAAAAGCAACAGCAGACAACAATTGTTGTGTGTAGCGGTCTAAGGATTAAATATGTCCGTATCTGTGCCAACCATGGCAGCATTAAGATGTGATTACGCTGTAATTTGTTACTTACATAAAAAAAAAATTATGCCAAATAAAAGTTGCCACGAATAATGTTTAACATAAAGCATAATAAGGTATAGCTAGCTTGTCATGAAATAATATCACTACAATGCCGGAATAATGTGCACAATACTGGAGTGTCCATGCCGGATGCAGGCATTGTGCATTCACAAAGACACTTGCAGTAATTCATGCAATATGAAAATACAAAGCTATCCAGTACCTGTGAATAACAACCATTATAGAAACTGCATTGTTGACACGAGGTTATTTAAACCGCTTGGGGGATTTGTATATAAACTCACCCAGTATAATATAGTGACAAAAGTACGAACGAATGAAGACGGTATATTTATTATCTTCAAAAATTATCATTCATATTGGTGACGATGTCCTGATAACTGAAGCACATATAAATGGCCGGGCCATTTATATGAGCTTCAGTTATCAAGACATCGTCACCAATGGCCTCTGCGACCAGTGTAGACCCAGATCAGCATATGCATCCACGAGCATTGTGAGCTACACTGTCCACATATGATGAGACGCGCCATGTGATTTTGTACCTACATGTAAGAATATGATTGGGCAATGAGCATGAACAATATTTACAAAATGTATGATATTTTCCGTAATGACATCGGAAGTTCGCAAAATTAGCATAGCAAATGCGGAATATAATTTGCTATGCATATTTGGTCATCTGTCAACATCATTTACGGAAAATATCACAGTATCTGTGAATAATTCCAGCACAAACATATTTACACAATTCCCTAACATTTGATTGGCCCGTAGCTAGACTCTGTCCAAAATTTATATCCCAGTAAACTCCCACACCGAACTACTTTCCGTAACCGTGGAATTATAAGGAATGAATGGCCTTTTTATGGAATTTATCGGGGATATAAACTTGGAAAAGTCGCGGGAATACTGGACGAGGCCTTCCGGCCTTTGTCCAGTATTCCCGCGACTTTTCCAAGTTTATACCCCAATAAATTCCGCAAAAAGGCCATTCATTCCTATAATGTATACCAGGAAAAATCGCACATGATCTTAGATACAAAGTCGCATGGTGTGATATGTTTCATATGTCATAAGCCCTACTTTACCAATCAGTGATATTATCGCTATATGCACATGTTTGTTGAATTGATCATGATCGGAATGGGCAGGAAGTCTATAATGTAGGACAGGTTCAATTATATAATCTCCTGCCGAGGTATTCACTCTATTTACCGATAGATAGAGCTTCCTAAAATATATGTGTGTACCTGGAAATGTTTCCGGTCAATTATACAAGTCAGTGACGTATATTAGTGGCTGAGAAATATTCTAAGTGCCTCACCTTTTGGAATATTGCACTCAAGTATGAAAGTAAAACTAGAGGAAATTGGATGGCAAGCCATTACAAATATACTTCAACCCATTATAACATTAGGATTGGAATTCATTTGAAACCATCGCTTTATAAGCAAGTTGTGCATTAGGGGTGTAACGATGCATCGATTTATCGACTTATCGTGATTGTAGTGCTCACGAAAGTGCTATTGCGATGGGGCTTTGTAATATCGATAAAAATCGCGATAGCATGACGAACTATCGATTGTCTCGATAGTTTTCACAATATACATGTACTTCTTAGAATGCTAAATATGCAAGTTTTCATGCAACTTTAGCTCGGGTTGGCCTTGATTTTGAGTTGCTAATCGAAGTTTGCGATATCCGTTATCTGGCGGATGATTTGATAGTGCAGAATATTATACCGCACCGGCTTGGGTATAGACTAAAACAGAGATCTACTGACTCATTCGGAGGCTGAATTAGGAAAATAGTTTGGGTCGAATACAAGTTCTGATTCTCTTTAGGGATCTTGTTGGACTATTAAACATTGTTGGTTTTTATCAATACACCATTTTCGAAATTGTTTCCATGACATTATTGAAAGATGGTTAATTTTTCTGTAGTATTGGATAAAGTTTGTACAGTCCGTCCGCACTTTACACCCCACCAGAAACTGGCATTGCTTCCTAGTTACCGATCAAAATGGAGTTTGAAGAATACCAAAATCTAAACCATGAAGCTCATGTGTAATTATGAATATGGTAAAATAACAGTGCCATGGACATATGACGAGTATCGCAATCATGATAGTCATATCAACTCTTGTGATACTACAATGTATCGCAATAGTAAGCCCTATTGTGCATGTACTTAAACGTCCGATATGGTCAAAAAAATTACAAAAACAGAAATTTGAAAGAGCTTTGACCTTGGGTATTGGGGTCATATAAGTGGACTATAAAATGAAAATATGGATGATGATAAACAAATATATAAAGTTCCAAGTCTCAACTTAGGACTGCAGATATTCAAGATCACACAGACGTCATTATGGTCACTGTCAAGGGTTCCCCAAGCAGGCTCAACTAGGGAATGACTCCTGATTAAATTCTGCATTCATGTTTCATGATAACAATCTGTATTGCGAGTTAGAAGTATGACACAGTCTGATCTGGATCTACACTGATCACAAAACTCATAAGCCCTATAACCCTGTCACATTTAATGCTCCATCCATTTATCTCTCCATGTACATCTGTGGCTATTTTCTATTATTTTTAACTCTTTGCATGCTGGGAAACTTGTGGGCTATTAATAGTTAAAAACTAGCGGACAAAAATTCATCATATTTTCTTGTATTTATCCCCATAAATATCATGAATATGTCTTGGAATTTCATTAGAATTGAGCTATGATATTCCCAAAAGGGGGATAACAATTACAGCCAAGTAAACCTACAAAGTTAAGGTCTCCAGACTTATCTCCCTTAGTTTGTACACCACTAAGACCTCCACAGTTGTCTCCCTTAGTCTGTAAAACCAATCAGTACAACATCGGCAGCTGGAAAAGCAATTACTGATGGTTTAATTTCTATTGATGGTTTCCACATACAAGCAGGATAAAAGGTGAAGATGCAATCGAGTTGCAAAAACTAATATTTGTAAATTATTCAGGCGAAAAAGACAGTTGAGCTTCAGCAAATCAATAAACATTCAATTATCTGCAATAAAATTGCATAAACCGGTTACTTAAATATCCATTAAATTCAATTAAAAGTGAATCCAAGTAATTTATGCGGTTTCCACATGCAATTATGTCAGGTGTGGGAATACACAAGAGACAGAAGATACAGTTTTAATGTACCCAATTAAATACGCTCATCATTTTAGATAATGGTTTAATCTCCAACTTGATTGTTATCCCGTTTCACAGCGGGGGGATTCACAATTGTGGTGCTTGGAAAATATAAATATATTTATATATCTGCATAAAAGTATGTAATTTGAACGGGATCAATGAATGTGATATCTCCAGCAATGTTATGATTTGATCGAGTAAGCATGGGGGCCGTTTCACTAAACTTTGTACGACTAAAATGTTACTAACTGCAAAATTATGATAGTCTGTCAATTTCACATTAAAACTGTTTTCTTGTAAACAATTACTGGCTTTACATTTATTGAGCATAGGCTGCAAAATGCAGCCTATGCTCAATAAATGTAAATTCATCAATTGAAATTTCCAGACGATCATAAATGTGCACTTTCGAACATTTTAGTCGTACAAAGTTTAGTGAAACGGGCCCCAGATTGATGGGGGGTTTACATCTATTCAACAGCAAGGTCATATACAGATAGGAATGCACCCGTATGGGGGAGAACTGCAATAAGACTACAATATAAACGTTCAACACAGTACATGTATCCTGGTCTGGTGCCAGGCACCTATACTACACGGTATCACTTGGATGCAGGTGTGAATCCCAGCAACATTCACTGTTAAGGTATGAATCCTTAACCCTCTGTCTGACTGTTGAGCACGAAAATTGTTGTTTGCTGTTGCTTTATAATTTTGCCTTCTTTCTCAATAAAAACATGGTTTGACAGCACTTGAGATTCTAAAATGCTGTAAAATCATGTTTTTGATGAGAAATTGATGTACATCCCTATGAGAAAATGTTTTCCAAGTATGGTGTCTGTATGCACAATAGTATTGCATGTACAAGCTTGACTAAAAACCTTAACCAAGGTTGACTAAAAACCTTAACCAAGGGGAACTAGAAATGTGGCCTGTCGGCACACGAATACCCCCACTGGCAGCCAAAGAAAACGAGGCATTTTTGATAAGCCATTTAGCCGAGCGTTAAGGTTTCAAACGCATCAAGTATATGACCTTGACCCTGGGCATAGTGTGATAATCCATGCATCGGTGTAGAAGATATAGAGCTGAAGGGAATTTCAATAGGTTTGACCTTTGACCTTCAACTGTGACCTTGACCTTGGATGTAGGTGCGTGGTTATTGATCGCGACACACATTCTCATCATGAGAAACATTTGTGCCAAGCCATTTGATAACCCATGCATCGGTGTAGAAGATATAGAGCAGAAGGGAATTTCAATAGGTTTGACCTTTGACCTTCAACTGTGACCTTCACCTTGGACGTAGGTGCGTGGTTATTGATCGCGACACACCTTCTCATCATGAGAAACATTTGTGCCAAGCCATTTGATAATCCATGCATCGGTGTAGAAGATATAGAGCGGAAGGGAATTTCAATAGGTTTGACCTTTGACCTTCAACTGCGACCTTGACCTTGGACGTAGGTGTGTGGTTATTGATCGCGACACACCGTCTCATCATGAGAAACATTTGTGCCAAGCCATTTGATAATCCATTCATCGGTGTAGAAAATATAGAGCGGAAGGGAATTTCGATAGGTTTGACCTTTGACCTTCAACTGTGACCTTGACCTTGGACGTAGGTGCGTGGTTATTGATCGCAACACACCTTCTCATCATGAGAAACATTTGTGCCAAGCCATTTGATAATCCATGCATCGGTGTAGAAGATATAGAGCGGAAGGGAATTTAGATAGGTTTGACCTTTGACCTTCAACTGTGACCTTGACCTTGGACATAGGTGCGTGTTTATTGATCGCGACACACCTTCTCATTAGGAGAAACATTTGTGCCAAGCCATTTGATAATCCATGCATCGGTGTAGAAGATATAGAGCGGAAGGGAATTTCCAACAGACCGACCGACAGACCGACCGACCGCAGACCGACCGACCGACCGACCGACAAGCTGACTCCTATATACCCCCAACAAACTTTGTTTTTGGGGGTATAATTAACTAAGTAATTCAAGAGGAAAATTAGGTCAAGGTCAACTATAGATCAGGGGTTATTGTTGTACATCGCTATGAGAAAAGGTTGTCCAAGTATGGTGTCTGTATGCACAATAGTATTCCATGTACAAGCTTGACTAAAAACCTTAACCAAGGTTGACTAAAAACCTTAACCAAGGGGAATTAACGAAGTAATTCAAGAGGAAATGTAGGTCAAGGTCAAATATAGATCAAGGGTTATTGATGTACATCCCTATGAGAAAAGGTTGTCCAAGTATGGTGTCTGTATGCACAATAGTATTCCATGTACAAGCTTGACTAAAAACCTTAACCAAGGTTGACTAAAAACCTTAACCAAGGGGAATTAACTAAGTAATTCAAGAGGAAATGTAGGTCAAGGTCAAATATAGATCAGGGGTTATTGATGTACATCACTAGGAGATGAAGTTGTCCAAGTATGGTGGGTGTAGGGCCAGTAGTATTCCATACACAAGCTTGACTAAAAATCTTAACCAAGGCGTGACGTGACGGTGACGCCGACGCCGACGCCGACGCAGACGCCGGGGTGACAACATAAGCTCTAACTATTCTTCGAATAGTCGAGCTAAAAATTTAATTCAGCAGGGTAAGGGTTAAGGATGGATTCATTATTAACTCGTTGCATGCTGGGAAATTTGTGGGCTATAAATAGTTCAAAAATAGCAGACGACAATTCATTGTATTTTCTTTTATTTCTCCCTATAAATATCCTGAATATGTCTTGGAATTTCATTATAATTGAGTCCTGAGGACTCAATTCTAATGAAATTTCAAGACATATTTACAGAGAGAAATAAAACATATACTCCTAATTGGTTTGGCGGATATTTTCACCGCTAGCATGCAAAGAGTTAATATGCATCTGGACACCCAACATCTAAAGGCCAAAACGGTTATGGTCATTGTGAATATTATAGTTCTACCAGAGCTCCAGTTAAGGTGTGTAATTTGACTAACTTGGGGTGAAATTTTGTTATTTCTTCATCAAAAATGGCAAGTTGGGAGTCCTTTAGAATCGTCTAAAGCACTCCCAACTTGCCATTTTTGATGGAGAAAAAAGAAATTTGCCCGTCTGAATCTATATTCACCCGAAGCGCATCACGTATTTGTCATACCGGAGATTCTTTATTCTTCTCTAGAATTTAGTTTTGTAAGTGTATTGGTGCATTTTTAACATCATAGAAATATGGCGCCAAAACGGCACAACGTCATGACGTTACAAATATTACCTGACGTCATCCAGACATAAACGAGTAGAAATTTGTTAATAACTTGGCAATTTCTGGAAAGATTTTCCAAATCTAACTTGTTTTCTTAGTCGTTACCAATACCTATGACTATGTTTCGGAGGTGACTTCCAATTTTATTTTTTTTCGACCCATCCTCGACACGCCGCCTTTTTTATTCGAGCCATGTTGACAGGCTTGACAGGTAATAATGGGCTCATATTACCCGTCAAGCTGATCAATTAAAACGCTAGAAATTTATCTGCGGTATGACAATTAGTTATGGCAATCTGAAGAAAACTCTTACAAACTTTTTGACATAACCAATGGATATGTATTTAACCCTTACACGCCCAAATGAAATTTTGATATCTCCTGTTTTTGTTCTATTTTCCATTTTCTTATCAAAAACATGGTCTGACAGCACATAAGAATCATTTCCAATGGAAATTATTATAAAGTGCTGCCAAAGCATGTTTTTACTGAGATTAAAGACAAAATATTAAACAACAGCAGACGACAATTTTTGTTTCCCGCCTATGCTCATGTGCTACCAAAACATGTTTTTTGACAAGAAATAAGTTAAAAATGAACAAGGGTGTCGAAGGTCACAATATCGCCCGTCGAGTTGTAGCCAGCTTACAACGGGGGGATAACTCTATGGAAAAAGAAATCAGCAACACTGATGGGTATACCCTTCAGAAAATAAAAAATAAACAATTAACACAAATTGAACAAGAGTGTCTGTCGAAGGTCACAATATCGAGGCATGGCCAGTCTAGAACTCACTGAAAACCAATAAGGTTCTTCCTATTGCTATGACAAACATGAGAATCAAATTTCGTTACTTGAAAATGGCCGCCAATGGGAGATAAGTCATTGGAAACTGTTCAAAATGAATAGATTCCTTCGTCTTTTCGTGATAAACATGCATAGCGAATTTGGTTAAGATCCGTCAAGTAGAACTGTAGTTATTGTGCGGACAAGGATACAGATTGCCGCCAAGGGGAGATAAGTCATTGAACATTTTTTGAAAATGAATAGGCTTCTTCGTCTTACCGTGATAAACATGTACACCAAATTTTCTTACGATCCGTCAAGTTAAACTGAGTTATTGCGTGGACATGGATACAGAGTGTAAAAATTAAACATGGCTGCCAAGGGGAGATAAGTCATTAGAAAATTTTGAAAATAAATAGGCTTCTACGTCGTGCTGTGATGAACAAGTAATGAAAATTTGGTTACGATCCATCAAGTAGAACTCCAGTTATTGTGTGACAAGCTGTGCCTCCCCCCCCCCCCCCCTGCCCTCTACTCCCGCAGAAGCAAACAAAGTTGTCAAAATTTCACAAAATTCAGTCTTAGCTTTTCGAGAAAGTCTCAACCCAGACCAGGGTATTTCTCCTCACTCTAATCTAGCGGTGTTAGTGTTAATAAATTTCACATTTTCATTTTTATTACAGGTTACATAGCAATCCGAGACTGACCGGACGGATGGACAAGACGGAAACTATACACCCAAATATTGTTTTCCTGCAAATATATGTGCCAGAACAACAAATGATATAAGAAAATGCATGATCATACCTCTTGAGAATTTTCAAATCCTGCAGCCTCCATCACTAATGATGAGCATACGGGTAATTGTTTAATTGAAATGCAGTCTGTCAAAAGACAGGTACTTCGCTCAGTCAATACAAGATGGACAAAAAAACAAAAAACATCACAAGTTACTCGGAGTATCGAGAACAAAGCCTGAGTAGTGTTGATGTCAGCGTTAGATGTGTTAGATCAAAGATATGATTGCTTTGAGAACGTACATAAAAAATGAAAATGTTTGATGTTTAATTTATGTCGGATTAAAAATACATGCAATATATGTGCTCCTGTGCTACCAATATTGAGTAAGGTATTTAAACGAATGTGCATTGCACATTGTCTGCGCAATGATAAAACCCAAATCTGTATTGTTACCCGCGGATTGCGTTGTTTGATCGCTAATTTTATGAACAAGAATGTGGAAACATCAAACGGAAGCATGCTTAAAACATCAAACAGCAGCAACTTTCAAGCATGGAATGCTCAGCAAGCACATGGGATATAGCACTCACCGAAGAATGAGGGGTGTCCAAGAAGTAAAATCGTACTCTTTTAAGTTTCCTAACCCTGAAAATGTTGACTTAAATTTTTGTCGTTGGATGGTTATTTTCCATTTTTTTCTCATCAAAAACATTGCTTGACAGCACTTTAGAATCATTTCTATTGGAAATGATTCTAAAATGCTCTCAAACCATGTTTTTATTGAGAGAAAAGAGAAAATTTACAACAACAGTGATCAAATTTGGAAATGATTCCAAAATGCTGTCAAACCATGTTTTTATTTAAAGAAAAGAGAAAATTTGCAACAACAGCAGACGATAATTTTCGGTTCCAGCATTGCAAGGGTTAATGGACTGAAAACGTCCTTGTAGACATAAAAGGTACATGCCCACTCAGTAGGCACAAAATGTTCTTAACCCTTTCCCTGTTTTGCGATATTTCGACTCTTCCAAGTCGAAAAACATCTGAATAAAAGAATCAAATGCTGGGTCAAATGATGGTTAAATTATCTGATAGAGTAGAAAACATTGTGGGAAAAGGAGAAATTGCTTGTTACAAGCAATTTCTCCTTTTCCCACAATGTTTTCAAAAGACATCTTCTGCAGAGGCGTGAAAAGTCGTTTCTATCAGGGAAAAGGTTAAAGGAATTAAATAAGTGTATAATTGTGTCACTATTCCACTAGTTCTAAAAATTACGAGGGCCCGCTATACAGATATACGTAATCATTTACTAATATTTATTTTACTGATAGTGACGCGCGGTGGTATCAGGCTATTTTCATACGTAAATGAGGCGTGATGTTTTTTTTATTATTTATACTAATTAAATGTGTTGCCTGTCAAAATAATTATTTATGATCATTGCACATCAAACAAGAACAGCATAGCTCGACTACGAGGGTTGTCGATGTACACATAGCTTGACAAACAAGGTGGCTGCGGCCTGCATAAAAACCTTAACCAAGGTTGACTAAAAACCTTAACCAAGGGAAATTAAGTACGTAATTCAAGGTTAAATGTAGGTCAATGTCAGATATAGGTCAGGGGTTATTGATGTACATCACTAGGAGATGAAGTTTTCCAAGTATGGTTGCTGTAGGCCCAGGAGTATTCCATATACAAGCTTCACTAAAACCCTTAACCAAGGGGAAATAACTAAGTAATCCAATGAAAAAAGTAGGTCAATGTCAAATATAGGTCAGGGATTATTGATGTACATCACTAGGAGATGAAGTTGTCCAAGTATGGTTGGTGTAGGGCCAGGAGTATTCCATCTACAAGCTTGACTAAAAACCTTAACCAAAGAGAATTAACTAAGTAATTCAAGAGGAAATGTAGGTCAAGGTCAAATATAGATCAGGGGTTATTGATGTACATCACTATGAAAAAATGTTGTCCAAGTATGGTGTCTGTATGCACAATAGTATTCCATGTACAAGCTTGACTAAAAACCTTAACCAAGGTTGACTAAAAACCTTAACCAAGGGGAATTAAGTAAGTAATTCAAGAGGAAATGTAGGTCAAGGTCAAATATAGATCAGGGGTTGTTGATGTACATCACTAGGAGATGAAGTTGTCCAAGTATGGCGGGTGTAGGGCCAGTAGTATTCCATATACAAGCTTGAATAAAAACCTTAACCAAGGGGAATTAACTAAGTAATTCAAGAGGAAATGTAGGTCAAGGTCAACTATAGATCAGGGGTTATTGATGTACATTGCTATGAGAAAAGGTTGTCCAAGTATGGTGTCTGTATGCACAATAGTATTCCATGTACAAGCTTGACTAAAAACCTTAACCAAGGTTGACTAAAAACCCTACCAAGGGGAATTAACTACGTAATTCAAGAGGAAATGTAGGTGAAGGTCAAATATAGATCAGGGGTATTGATGTACATCACTAGGAGATGAAGTTGTCCAAGTATGGTGGGTGTAGGACCAGTAGTATTCCATATACAAGCTTGACTAAAAACCTTAACCAAGGGGAATTAACTAAGTAATTCAAGAGGAAATGTAGGTCAAGGTCAACTATAGATCAGGGGTTATTGATGTACATCCACATGAGAAAAGGTTGTCCAAGTATGGTGTCTGTATGCACAATAGTATTCCATGTACAAGCTTGACTAAAAACCTTAACCAAGGTTGACTAAAAACCTTAACCAAGGGGAATTAAGTAAGTAATTCAAGAGGAAATGTAGGTCAAGGTCAAATAGAGATCAAGGGTTATTGATGTACATCACTAGGAGATGAAGTTGTCCAAGTATGGTGGGTGTAGGGCCAGTAGTATTCCATATACAAGCTTGACTAAAAACCTTAACCAAGGCGTGACGTGACGGTGACGCCGGGGTGACAACATAAGCTCCAACTATTCTTCGAATAGTCGAGCTAAAAATAAATACAGAGAATAAATGGTAACGTCCATTAACATTTTAAAGAAACACGATTATTGCCCCTGATATCAGTGTGTAAATTTACGTCTGATATAAAATGTATAATAATGCCAATCAATACGTGGGGTAATGGTGAATGAATGTATATTTTTCCACAAAATGTCTCAGATGATGTCTCTGATATAAAGAACACTTTGTGCCTACTGAGTGGGCACGTAACTACCTTGAACGCGGAATCACTGCAAGACTGACTGATGTGGTTAACATTTAGGATACCAGGTTTCAAGCAATTCCCTTCAGGGTCTGCAGCTAAACAGAAATCCATTGTATAACTCTTTGCATGCTAGCGGTGAAAATATCCGCCAAACAAATTAAGAGTATATTTTTTATTTCTCTCTGTAAATATGTCTTGGAATTTCATTAGAATTGAGTCCGCAGGACTCAATTCTAATGAAATTCCAAGACATATTCATGATACATGTATTTACAAGGAGAAATTTATAAAAGAAAATGATGATTTTTGTCCGCTATTTTTGAACTATTTATAGCCCACAAGTTTCCCAGCATGCATAGAGTTAAGGAACTCAAGTAATTCATACATGGGATAAAGTAAAACTAGTTATTCTGTTTTTAGGACATTTTCTAGTTTTTGCAGCGCAGTATGCCAGGAGTCGTACCGACAATAATAATAAACAAGGCACAATTGCAAAATAGTGTGCAAGTATGGTGGCTGTAGGCCTAATACCATTGAAGATACAAGCTCAAACAAAAACTAACCAAGGGAAGTAACTATGTAAATATCGGTCAAGATTACATGGAGGTCATGTGTTTCACAGTGGTTTGTGGTGCACATCACTGGCCCATGATAGTGTATTGCGGCTGTAGGCCTACTATTTTTGAAGATACATGCTCAAACATAAACGTCAACATAATGACGGACGGGACGAACAAGGGTAACACTGAATACCCCCTCCGCTATCGTGGCGGGGCATAAAAGAGGCAAATTTCTTGTGTCCGACCCAAGCTGGAACATACCAAAGCAAGTGGAAACCGTGTGATTTGAATGACCAATTTGGCGCGGTTACATACGACATTCTGAGATGTGGTACAGTGGAACGAACCCCTCTAAACTGGACACCAAGAAAACTTCTGTTATCCTATTTTGATGGGTTTCTTGATCATTTATGTCAGGTGACAATACACGTTCATGACGCATTGCACACAGCTATGGCTAGGATTGATCAAATACCTGATTTACAGTGAAACGTCTCTAAATCGGACACCCTGGGGATCGGGTGTCCGGTTTAGAGACGTTTCACTGTAATATGGACAAGGAGTCAAACTGTTAAAAATAACCAATGCATGAAGTCTCAATTTGGTGCAACAGGTGCTCATTCCCATGCAGTTATAACAATGGCATGACATGCAATAATCAGTCTCCGCAAAACTGCCAAGATTTTACAGGACATTCGGTCTGGACAAAAATTTACCAGAAAAAAAAAACATTTATAAAAATAAAATTTTAATTATATCATCAGTCGTATAAGAAAAGCTAACTACCAAAAGAAGGTGCATACAAAAAGAACGTAATTTCAGTGAAGCTTAGAATAAAAATTTTAAAAAATATATATATATTTTTTTTTTAAAGGCGGACATACAGTCCGGCGACAACTGGTTCACCGTCGGACTGGCGGCAATTTTAGTGGACATGTCCGACGGACCGACGACTTTCGCAGAGACTGAATAATGATATGTTATACTGGAAACTCTGGTTGTAGCTCACAAGTCACCACACATGAGACACGCCATGTAATTTTGTACCTTCGGACATCTGCGTAATTTCATGAAATACGTTTACAAAAACTAAAAATTTCCGTAAATGACGTCAAAAGTTTTTGACTTTATTTATGAAAAATATTTATGAAACATATTGTAAATTTTGTAAACGTATTTAATGAAATTAATGAATTTAATGAAATTCGATGTCCGAAGGTACAAAATCACATGGCGTGTCTCATATACATTCAAAATCAAATGTGGCGAATGGAGAAATATGGCTTGTGACCTCTGCGATCAGTGCAGTCCCACCCAGATCAGCATGCGCATCCGTCATGCTAGTATCTTATATGTGACTGTGACTGGATAAATGGGACTTATGGAATTTGTGATCAGTGTAAATCCAGATCAAATAGCACACTGCTGTAGCCTGATAACAATCTATATTGCTTGTTGGAAGCATGACAAGTGTTTCATTGATGGAATGCCAAACAGTGCAGATCCTGATCGGACTGTGTGGATGCACAGCACAGGCTGATCTCTACATCAGTCGCAAAACCCTTAAGCCCCATTTCTTCAGCCACATATTTAATGGTGGGAATTGGCTCAAAGAACCTTCCATACCCAGGTATATGAGCTCATAAAAGTTGACAAGCCAATGACCGTTGGCCGGTGATGCTTCTAATAAGCATCATAAATACTAATCAGGCTATGTACGGTAGGTACAGTGAGGTCAGCGTGCAAGTGCACACATGAACTAACACGACAGGTTGGTTCGCTACCCACCCAAAGTGTATGCTGTTACCACTAAGTTGAACCGTCTCGCCGAGACGGTTCAACTGAGTGGTAACAACATACACTTTTGATGTGAAATGAGAAAAAATGCAGAAAAATATTTACATTTTTTTTTATACATGAATTACAGTGGGGTCAGCGTGCACACACGAACGAACATGACAGATTGGAACCAACCTGTCATGTTCGTTCGTTCGTGTGTGCACTTACACGCTGACCCCACTGTATTCTAGCAGATTGGACGTTACACTGGTCACAAATGCCTCATTTCGCCAGATGCAGCCACAAACACAGAAAATGGGAAAACAAACTTTACCGGTAGATGAAACCAGCTGGGATGAATTAAGACCCAGGGCAGTCCATAAAATGCCCAAGTCATGATACTATGGCTTTGTTATCAAATGCAACAATGTTTTGTAAAGGTGGCAGCAAGGCTGCTTACTCTTTCAAAATCAGATATAATTACACTATTTTGTTAGAGTATTTATTTATTTAACGGCCTGACTAGTCATTTTAGGCCGGGTGAACTGGGTCGAATCTCATATTTCACCTGTTGGAAGATGGGTGGAAAATCCCAAAATAATAACTGAATAATTACAGAAAAAAACCCTGACCTGCTACCATGGCAGGTCCTCACCATACCAAAGTAACTTTGTTCCACTCTCGAAAAAATATATGACTAGTACTAATCCTAATACTTTTATAATCGGTGTAACCAAATTCAACTCTCAAGCTACAAGGAAGACAAAAATGTACATGAGGAGTAAAACTTGTAACAAGAAGCCTCATCAGTATAAACATTGTTTTCTGCTATACAGTGGAACCTCTCTAAACCGGACATCAAGAGAACACCTGTGATGTAACTTTTTATGAGTTTCTTGGTCATTTATCTCAGGTGATAATGTCCGTTCGTGATCGCATAGCAGACAACTATGGCTCATAATGATTGATTGCCTGATTTACGGTGAAACCTCTCTAAGCCGGACACCCTGGGGACCTCCCAGGGTGTCCGGTTTAGAGAGGTTTCACTGTATTTAATAAACAATACACTTTTTCTCAGTATTCAAAGTTATGAGTCAATTCTAGGCACTTTGATGTGAAGCTTAGTGTCCCACTTAAATATGGCTTGGGCTGTGACAGGATAAATGGGGCGTATAGGCTCTGTGACCAGTGAAGATCGAGATCACCCTGTGCATCAGCAGTCTGAATAGGATCAGCACTGTTTGCCATTTCATCAATAAAACGCTTGTCATAATTCCAACAAGGAATATAGGTCGTTAGCAGGCTTTTGGGGTCCGTTTCATTAAACTTTGTACGACTAAGATGTTCGTAAGTGCAAATTTATGATCGTCTGGAAATTTAAATTTATGGATTTACATTTATTGAGCATAGGCTGGCTGCAAACGCAGCATATGCTCAATAAATGTAAATCCAATAATTGTTTACAAGAAAACATGGCTAATGTGAAATTTACAGACTATCATAATGTTGCACTTACGAACATTTTAGTCGTACGAAGTTTAGTGAAACGGCCTCCAGGAATGCGCTAGCAGATCAGGAGTTAAGAGACGACAGGCCATTTCTCCAGCCAAAGCCACAAATATTCCCAGCTTATCTCATGAATGGCATGGTATATAACCAACAAAATTTCAACATGCAAAATACCAACAAACGTGTAAGTAAACAAGAAATTAAAACAATTTGATTCTTACCTGTAAGAAAAATAAATATGGCGAAATGCTACCAGGCAGCTAATAAAACGACACAAACAGAGAGTGAATGTCATGCAAAGGCTAAGTAACAAGGGCATGATCAAGAGGTTACAACAACAACAACAACAATTACTGAAACTTCCAGAAGTGCCTCCGATTCAAGGTACGTATTCTGTTATATTGTCCTTATTATGTAACGGATTTTGATGAAATATGACGCATCAAACGCGTCTTGTTAAGATGCATTTGGTGGTCTCGGTACTTTGACCCAAACATCTGTCGTTTTTGCGAAGACTAGATTTCCGTGTTTACAATGTTTACCGACACGAAAATCAGTTCTTCTTTAAACACAACATAAGTATGTGCCGAAGCCCCGAGACCACCAAATGCAGCTCATGAAGACGCGTTTGCTGTGCCATATTTCATCAAAATCCGTTGCATATTAAGGAAACTATCAAATAATACTTACTTTGGAGTGGGAGCGCTTTCAACACTTTCAGCCATTGTTGTTGTTGTTCTAACCACGTGATCATGCACCTCGAGTAAGCATTTGGTGTACATTTGTTAGGGTCACAGAAGCAACGGCATATTTACTCAAAATAAATGGCCAAACAGTCGATTAACCAACCATCTCAGGATGCAATAATTTTTCTCGAAAAAATCTCATTATTTTCTTTATTTCTCAAAAAATGTATATGTTGTTTATTTCTCAATAAATGTATATGTTGTTACCACTCATTTGAACCGTCTCGTCGAGACGGTTCAAATGAGAGGTAACAACATATACTTTCAAGATGAAATGAAGAACATAATGATTTTTTTCTCGGTAGTTTCATACTACATGTACTGTAATTGTATCCCATCTGTAATGGGTTAACAATACCAGGTTACACTCACAGGTGGAAGACTCGGACCTATGACACCAAAAAAATGCCTATTAAAAAAAATCCCATTACCCCACCCACTTGGTCTCGTACAGTATATACGTTAATTCAAGGTGACTATAAATAGCGCTATTATAGAAAGAGCCCTCTTTTTTCCGGCTCGCACAAACACAATAAACATCGATTAAATGTATGAAATATGTCTCTGGCAATCGATAAAGGTATTAGGTGTGTGAATATACTCACTTCAAATCGCTGTTTCAAGTATTTATTGAGTTATTCGCGTTTTGATTACCCCATCCAAAGCGAAAGTTGCGTGTACGAAAGAATCTCACACAGAATCGAAGGCCGTCCGGCGTGGATTATCGGTCATATTTGACCAATAACTGATCGACAGCTCAAACTAAAGTGGTGCACCATGACCATATACATTAGCAACTCCAACCATACAAAGTTCGTCCAATTGTGATCATTCACCGATCTAAAAAACACCTTTTTTCCACTTTCATTCATGATTCACGTACTATCAGATTATGTCTTCCGCAATCCCGAAATAGGTTGAATGACGTCATACAGTTTAGATTTAGCCAATCAGAGATGTTCTTTACATAGACGCTTCAGGTTGTATTATGGAAGATGGTGCATTGACCCAGTTCCAGATAATGAACGAAATAAGACAAAAAAGAGTTTTAAGATCGGCGAACGATCACAATTGGACGAACTTTGTATGGTTCGAGTCTCTAATGTATATATATGATCATGGTGTACGACTTTAGTTTGAGCTGGCGATCAGCTATCGGCCAAATATGACCGATAATCCAGCCGGACGGCCTCCGATTCTGTGTGAGATTCTTTCGTACACGCAACTTTCGCTTTGGATGGGGTAATCAAAACGCGAATAACTCAATAAATACTTGAAACAGCGATTTGAAGTGAGTATATTCACACACCTAATACCTTTATCGATTGCCAGAGACATATTTCATACATTTAATCGATGTTTATTGTGTTTGTGCGAGCCGGAAAAAAGAGGGCTCTTTCTATAATAGCGCTATTTATACTCACCTTGAATTAACGTATAGTACTGTACGAGACCAAGTGGGTGGGGTAATGGGATTTTTTTTAATAGGCATTTTTTTGGTGTCATAGGTCCGAGTCTTCCACCTGTGGTTACACTATCACAAATAGACCAACTTTTCTCAATTACTTATTTCGATTTTTAAATAGCAATATTGATATTACATTTTGCAGTGTAGATTAGTTATCTCCCTTCATCTATGTTACCATTTGTTCACAGTGGTGGAGATAGCAGTTTAATGGATAGTAAATAACATGTAAATATGCAGAGGTGCGGCAGAGCAAAATATCACACTGAAACTGCAGGTAGTTTCTAAAGCTATAAGCCGTCACAACACTTATTAACCCTTATCAACCCTTAAAATATCGTTGTCTATCGACTTTTTTATCCCCTCGACGATAGGCAAGAGGTGATATAGCATTAGTTGTACGTGTGACGTTAGTAACACCTTTCATTTTTCAATAACTCATGAACCACTTCACCGATTTTGATAATATTGGCCACAATGTGTGTCAATTAACCCTTAGCCTGCTGATCGCGAAAACTGTTGTCTGCTGTTGCTTTAGTTTTTGCCCTGTTTCTCAATAAAAACGAAAATAAAACATAAACAGCAGACGACAACATTTCATTCAGCAGGCTAAGGGTTAAGTATGGTACTTTGTTTTGCATACGATCCACATCCGACTGCCCAAGGCCAAGGTCATTGAGAACGTTCACCTTGTTTGCAAGGCAAAAATCTTACAAAATATCACACTGAAACTGCAGGTAGTTTCTAAAGCTATAAGCCGTCACAACACTTATTAACCCTTATCAACCCTTAAAATATCGTTGTCTATCGACTTTTTTATCCCCTCGACGATAGGCAAGAGGTGATATAGCATTAGTTGTACGTGTGACGTTAGTAACACCTTTCATTTTTCAATAACTCGTGAACCACTTCACCGATTTTGATAATATTGGCCACAATGTGTGTCAATTAACCCTTAGCCTGCTGATCGCGAAAACTGTTGTCTGCTGTTGCTTTAGTTTTTGCCCTGTTTCTCAATAAAAACGAAAATAAAACATAAACAGCAGACGACAACATTTCATTCAGCAGGCTAAGGGTTAAGTATGGTACTTTGTTTTGCATACGATCCACATCCGACTGCCCAAGGCCAAGGTCATTGAGAACGTTCACCTTGTTTGCAAGGCAAAAATCTTAGTTCTTTTTTATCAAGGCTGCCAGCGAGGGTATTGCGTTAGTTTTGTTTTAGACATTGTGTATCAAACTTATGTACGTATGGTAGCACTTGATAATCATCGCAATAGTGTGACACAAAAACCAATATTAACCCTTTCAACACCACAGGCCGGTATAGTGGTATTGGCAAACAGTGTAGATCTTGTGACGAGCCGTCTCATCAGGATCTGCACTTTTTGAAAGCAATTTTCATATTTTTAAGAACAAAAACTTCACCTTTTCGTACAAGGACAAGTCTGAAAATCACTTTGAGACGGTTGGATTGGTTGCAAAACTAACATATCAAAATCCATTCCAGTTACTTAAGGGTGAAAGGGTTAATGGAAAATAAAAAGCAACCAGTAGACGACAGAATTTAAATTCAGCATTGTAAGTGTTTCAAAAGCAACTACAGCATATGCACATAACCCTTTCAACACTACAGACCACTATAACAGTGTTTGCAAACAGTGTAGATCCAGATGAGACGGCTCATCAGGATCTGCACTGTTTGCAAGTGATTTTCATATATTATAGAGAAAAACACCGCCTTTTTACAAATGGACCAGTTTGAAAATCATTTTGCGACGATTGGGTTGGTCGGAAAATGAATACATCACAGTCCATTCCAGTTATTTACTGTAGAAAGAGATAATATACAAGTCTATCTAAATGTATGATGTGAATTAATGAGATGTTTCTGCAATCAGTTGCCATTGCATTTATCATTTTGCATTTATCAACACATCTGATCGCAATTTCGTTATCCACACAAAATCTCGAATGCAGAACAGCTCGAGTATAGTTGCAGTACAACGGATACAGTAGAACCTCTCTAAACCGGACACTGTGTATACGTATATATGTTGGTAATTTTGATACGCTTCATTCGTAACTCCGACGGTACTGTCTGTTCGCGATCGCAAAACACGAACGGCTGTATTGTAGTGGTTATAATGCCTGATTTACAGTGGAGCATCTCTAAACCGGACAACCTGGGGACCTCCCAGGGTGTTCGGTCTAGAGAGGTTCCACTGTACATGCTAAACACGATCAAATGAGGCCATGAATGGAGAAATGGGGATTATGGGTTTTGTGTCCAGTGTAGCTCCTGATTAAATAGCACACTCCTGTCGCGTATCGTAAAGTGCAGATCCTGATCATGCTGTGCAGATACACAGGCTGATCTGCATGTACAGTTCGTAAAACCCATGAGCCCCAATTATCGATCCTGATCAGACTGTGTGGATGCACAGGCTGATCAGGATCTACACTATTTGCGAAACCCATAAGCCCCATTTCTCCAGTCACAGCCACATATATATGAATGAATATAAAGCAAACTATCTAATGTTTAAAAATTCCTGAAATATCCCTGTGACACAGGAGATAATATCCCAACCGGTTTTTGGGAGAAGGGAGATAATTGACAAATAATGGTGGAAGTAAATACTACAAGGCCAGTGATTATGGATAAATCTTGATTTTTAACAAATTGTTTGCAAAGTGACATTAACCCTTACACCGCTATCTTAATTGTTTTGTCGTCTGCTGTTTATTTTCCATTTTCAAATTTTATCATCAAAAACATGCTTTGACAGCACTTTAGAATAATTTACAACATGCTTTCACAGCACTTCAGAATCATTTCCACTGGAAATGATTCTGAAGTGCTGTCACACCATGTTTTTATTGAGATAGAAGGCAAGATATAACAGCAACAGCAGACGACAAGTGTTGTGTGTAGTGGTCTAACGGTTAAAATATGCTTATTTGTCATCAGCCATATTTTCATTCTCTTGCCCTGAACCTATGTGGCGACACCTGTACTTAAGGTCAAGGTTTTTTAAGGGTACATACTCCATCTGTATACTGATTACTTGTTCATTAATGGAAATAGTCCATAAATACCATGGAACAGACCAAATTATATATACCTAAGGCCAAAAGAAACTATTTCAATATTTCGTGAATTAGGAGGTTTAAAAACCTGATGTAAAATGTTTTGAATGCTGAATCGAATTTGTAACTACATGTACTGCACAAAAACATTAGATGCATGTGTTTAAAGAGATTGTGTAAACAATGAAAAGACAACAACACCCTTCATTTCAAAAACTGCAGTACGAGAAGAGAACACAATTTGGAAACTTTCCTAGTCAATATTGATTATCCCGAGCATAAAATGGATCACCTAGTGTGATCACAACGATGAATTGACCATATTCAGTACCTAGTGTGCCCACCTTGGGCGTTGATCAATGTTTGGCAACGTCTGCACATTGAATGTACACATGACCGAATGACACGTTGAAGCATTGCTTCCCATTCTTCCTGAAGAACCACTTCAACAAGCTGTCTAATATTACCAGGTGAATTTGGTCTTGACCGAACTCTGTGTCCCAGCTCATTCCAGACATGCTCTATTCATGTCTGGGCTGAGAGATGACCAGGGCATGACATTGACGTTACTACCAACCATGTAGAAATTGGGTTGCTACACAAGCTGAATGGGACCTCGCATTATCATGTTGGAAATACTGCAGTGCGTTTCTTCACAGAAAAGGCACAACTATCGGTTGCAAAATAGTGTCGTGGTACGTCATTACAATACATCATAGTGATCACTGTAGGCAATCCGTTTTATGCTCGGGATATCAATATTGACCAGGAAATTGTGTTCTTAACTGTAGTTTTTGAAAGGAAGTGTGTTGTCTTTTCATTGTTTACATACATAATCTCTTTAACCCTTTCCCTGTTTTGCGATATTTCGACTCATCCAAATCCAAAACATCTGAATAAAAGAATCAAATGCTGGGTCAAATAATGGTTAAATTATGTGATAAGAGTAGAAAACATTGTGGGAAAAGGAGAAATTGCTTGTTACAAGCAATTTCTCCTTTTCTCACAATGTTTTCAAAAGACATCTTCTGCAGAGGCGTTAAAAGTCGTCTCTATCAGGGAAAGGGTTATACACATGCATCTAATGTTTTGGTGCAGTAGTTGCAGATTAGATTCAGCATTAACTAGATTTGTCAGTAAGCGAGGCTTACGGAATACCCCCCGCGTGGGCCCAGGTACCCCTACATACGTGAAATATTAAGAATTTTCAATGAAGGAAGTTTTGTAAAGAGACTAAGTATGTGACCTTGACCTTGGGATCAGCGGGGGTTGGACGGTCGTGGATTTGTCACAGCATGATAGTAGAACCTTAGAGGAATTCATGCATGAAATACTAAGAATTTTCAAAGAGGAAAATAGAAGTTATAACAGAATTCTCTGATGTTAAGATTTGTGAAGAGACTAAGTAGTTGACCTTGACCTTGGGATCAGCGGCGGTTGGACGGTCGTGGATTTGTCACAGCATGATAGTAGAACCTTAGAGGAATTCATGCGTGAAATACTAAGAATTTTCGACGAGGAAAATAGAAGTTATAACAGAAATCTCTGATGTTAAGTTTTGTGAAGAGACTAAGTAGTTGACTAGCTTGACCTTGGGATCAGCGGGGTTGGACGGGTGTGGATTTGGCACAGCATGGTAGTATAGCCTTACAGGAATGCATGTGTGAAATAACACGGCGGGGGGGGGGGGGGGGGGGGTATAAAAACATTTTTCATCAGTTTTTTAAACATACTTGCACGAAATATATCGAACCATTTATTTACTGTAAACTTTCTTTTGGCCTTAAAGGTACATGCCCACTCAAAATGTTTTTTATATCAGAGACATCATCTGAGACATTTTCTGGCAAAATAAACATTCATTCACCATTACCCCACGTATTGATTGGCATTAGTATACATTTTATATCAGACGTAACTGTCCACACTAAACATCAGGGGTGATAACTGATAACCATGTTTTCCTAAAATGGACATTACTATTTATACTTTGTATTTAGTTTTTGATGTGCAATTATCATACTTTATAATCTGTCGAAAATATTATTTTTTCAGGTGACGCATTTAATTAGCATAAATAATTAAAAAATACCATGACTCATTTGTATATGAAAATAGCCTGATACCACCGCGCATCACTATCAGTAAAATAAATATTAATAAATGATTACATCTGTATAGTGGGCACTCGTAATTTTTAGAACTGGTGGAATAATAACACAATTATACACTTATTTAATTCCTATAAAGAACATTTTGTGCCTACTGAGTAGGCATGTACCTTTAAGTATATTTAGGATAGAAAGGGTTAAATTATTTTTCCAAATCATTGATAGAAAATTCTCAGACAACTGTTTATAATTGTACAGAAGTTGATAATAGAATGAGGCTTGGACAATTATACAACAGTTTCCTATTTTACATGCAAAGCTATGAGAAAATATTGCATAAACAGTCGGTGCAAATCTATATGCTTTGAAGTCTTTGATGTTTTTATCTGACAAACTCATCTGTGTTTGGAGAGAAAAGTGGCTGTGACTGGACAAATGGGGCTTATGGGTTTTGTGACCAGCTTATATCCAGATCAGCCTGTGTATCCGCACAGTCCAGAGCTCCAGATAAGCTTTGTGTCTAAAGTGTACTATACCCCGATTTCAAAATCATTGTGTACTTTACTTTACCAAATTAATTATTGATTTTCTTCATTACTAAATAGGGAACAAATGATAAAAAATATAACAAATTGAGCTGCAAAAAGCAAACAGCGTTGCCGCTCAAGTAAGTGAATTTTCAACTTTATGACAGTAGTTTCACTACACAATGGGAAAATCAATGCATATTTTCACATTGCTGTGCGTATTTTGTACTCCCACTTTTGATAATCAATGCGTATTCAGCTGAAATAATTGAGTAAATACGCCAATACGCACCTTATCTGGAGCTCTGACAGCCTGATCAGGATCTACATGGTTCACCAATTCATCAATGAAATACGAATCATGCTTCAAACGAGCAATATAGATTGTTATCAGGTTACAGGGGTGTGCTATTTGATCAGGAGCAACACTGGTCACAAATCCCATTAGCACCATTTCTCCAGTCCCAGCCACAAATTATCTCCCCAATAGACAGTCTCCGAGCCATCACAGTAAGCAACATACACAGCTATTGAGAATTGCTGCATGGCCAGGAAGTACAGGCAGAGCTCCAGTCAAGGTGCGTAATTTCGAGGTAAATTTCTTATTTCTCCATCAAAAATGGCAAGTTGGGAGTGCTTTAGAATCGTCTCAACGAGATGATTCTAAAGGACTCCCAACTTGTCATTTTTGATGGAGAAATAACAAAATTTCACCCTAAGTTGGTCAAATTACGCAGCTTAGCTGGATAATTTGAATGGGTTTAATGTCCCAGCAACAGCTAAGGTCATACATATGTAGAGATGGGGGTGCGGGGGGGGGGGGGGGGGGGGGGGGGGGGGGGGGGACTTCGGTTATTAAACATCTAGTGGGATGGAAATATCAGTAAATAATTTGTCATGACTTGCCATGTGTATATTAATCAGATTTGTATTTAGTTATGACAATATACTGAACCAGAAACTGGTAAATTGATTTTATCAGAAAATGTGAATAAAGCATGGTCATGATGGATGACCCACTTACAACTCAAATTGATCGAGTGTAAAAAATTAAATTGTGACAGGGGGAGATAAGTTGTGGCACAGGGATCAAATAAAACAACTGATGTTCACCTTGTGCACATACGAAATAGCATAATTAGGAAGTGACATACACCTAGCCTCTCTACCTACATGTATTATGGTTTCAAGGGAAAATTGCAAAATGCTACCCCAAAAAGGGGAGATAATCCATGATCCAGGGGACAAACAAATAATCAGAAGGTACTCTGTGCATGTACGTACACACCAGTAGCCTATTTCATCAACATTGCAAAGTATACTTTACTAGCAAAGTATACTTTGAGGGAGTAATCATTTATTTTTCCTGAAATGCATTATTTCATATAGAACTAACAAATGCATGTATTTCATGATTAAAAGTATGCATAATTATTATACTGAATTTATTACATTATCACAGCCATTAAATGGCTGTGATAATGTAATAAATTCAGTATAATAAAAATTAATAAATTAAAAAAAAAATTGAAAATTTCTCCCTCAAAGTATACTTTGCTACTAAAGTATACTTTGCAATGTTGATGAAATGGGCTACAGATGGAAGACACATACCAAGTTTGACCGTATGTGACACTCCCAGTGAGCACAATGCCATGTTTGACTGGGGATATAGCAACTACTCTGGTGGCAACATAATGCACAACATTCTGCTTGTTATGACAGACAGATAATTATGCAAGTCATTAGGGCAGAAGAAACATGACTGCAAAACTAATCCCATTACTTAGTTATGCATCTGTTGCTGTTGTCTAATCTAGCATGCAAGCAAAAATTGGCTGAGCAAGACAGGAGGAGTCGTCTCCCTTTGATTCATGATAGAGAACACGTACATGGATGTCATTACACTCCTATCATGACTGATGTCATATGAAAATCTCATAATATGGTTCGCATTTTTTTATTAATTACTATATTGACCCTTGTAATCCTCCAGCACATAAAGCAAACATTTACAAACAATGTAGATCCAGATGAGATGGTTTGTAACAAGCTGTTTCGTCAGGATCTACAGTGTTTGTCAGTATTTTTCAGGTATTTTATACCCCTCACTCAATTAATGGAATAGTCCAGAAATTATTATGGAATTAACAATGTCAGATATTTAACCCTTTGAACCCGAAAGCCAACTACAGCGGTTTATGCAAACAGTGCAGATCCAGATGAACCGGCTCGTAACGAGCCGTCTCATCAGGATCTGCACTTTTTGAAAGTAACTTTCATATTTTTGAGAACAAAATGAACATATCAAAATCCATTGCAGTTACATAGGGTTGAAAGGGTTAAATGTTTGACCACATTCGCACCACCTCTATGGCAGCGGGGTGGAATAAAATGGATAGAACATACAAGTATGAAACTTTTTAACATGTTCATCTGTAACGCCTGTATTATCAGAGTGAAATTAATCATGTTGGAGCGAGGCGAGACAGAAATAATCCCCTAGAGAATAAGCCAGGCTCGTGCAAATGATATTGCGATATCATCATAAATGTATTTTTTAGTATGGTTACTTTTTTGTGCACACATTTACAGAACATGTTAAGTAATGGTCTGTGAACAATTATACAAATTCATGACAGCCAAAATGTGTGGGTGGGGGTGTGGCCACTCACTGTATAGCATGCAATGATAGCACATGGCCTTATAAATATATAAATACCGTCATCTTTCTAATAAACGTCCCCGTCGCTATGCAACACTAGTTTTGACATTATAATTGCACAAAAACAAAGAAATTTGAATTTTCAGGTGACTTTACTATGTGAAAATAAAACAATTTTACTAGAAAATATAGGAGGGTGGGGGGGGGGGGACTATTATTACAATAAATACATTACAACGAACGCTGATGATATACCGTGATTTGTGACCTTTATAACTGGTGTTTAGGTTGGCGCTTAACCCTTTCCCTGATAAAAACGACTTTTCACGCCTCTGCAGAAGATGTTTTTTGAAAACTGTGGGAAAAGGAGAAATTGCTTGTAACAAGCAATTTCTCCTTTTCCCACAATGTTTTCTACTCTATCAGATAATTTAACCATCATTTGACCCAGCATTTGATTCTTTTATTCAGATGTTTTGGATTTGGAAGTCAAAATATCGCAAAACAGGGAAAGGGTTAAACTAAGGAATTTGAAATTTAAGTCGCCAAAATGAACTGATAATGCGAAAAAAGACAATACTATTTTAACCCTTAGACCGCTATCTTAATTTTTTTGTCGTCTGCTGTTTATTTTCTATTTAACATTTTTATCATCAAAAACATGCTTCGACAACAATTTAGAATAATTTACAACATGCTTTGACAGCACTTCAGAATCATTTCCATTGGTGCTGTCAAGTGCTGTCAAAATATGTTTTTATTGAGAGGCAAGATATAAAAGCAACAGCAGACGACAATTGTTGTGAGTAGCGGTCTATGGGTAATATATGTGAAAAATAGTAGTTTTCAAAATAATTTCTGAAATTTACAGTAGCCAAAATGTCCATTTCTGCAATATTATTACTGTGGCTACCAGTAGCGACAACCTAGGGGTTGGGACCAATATAACTGGTTTGTATGCCTGGGTGACTTACCGGTGGGGGAGTAGCACCATTGTGGTATGGCGAGAAGTGGGGCAGGTAGCCGAACGGTCCATCTCGCTCCCCGGGCCCCGTCGCCTTGCCTGAAATAACAATACAGGCATGATGGGTGTTTCATTGATGGAATGGCAAACAGTGCAGATCCTGATCAGACTGTGCAGATCTACTTGGTCACAAATCCCATAAGCCCCCTTACGACAGTCGCATCCACATTTGACACACACCATGAGACACAGCCGTCTCATCAGGATCTGCACTTTTTGCAATAAATATTCATATTTTATTGAGAGAAAAACACCCCCATCGGTAGTCTGAAAAGCATTTTGTGACAATTGGATTGGATCACAGTCCATTCCAGTTGAAAGGGATAGGATCGGTATGATGTGTGTACCTTCCTATTTGCCATGAATTTTGCATGGCCTGCAAAATCTTTTTTCAATGAAAATGCACAGTTATTTTCATGTTTTGCCATCATATTTAATAATAGAAACAAAGAAGGTAACAGCCCAAAATACCTTCCTTAATTACAAGCCTGGCAATCAAAACAGCGCCAAGCAGTCCGCACCATGTGCTACATGGAGTAAGCCCCATGTAACACAGCAATTTGTTAGCGATGGCACATTAACTTTCGCACAAATTATGAATAAATCAATTTATTGTTTTACGGAAGAGAGAACAATCTGCAATCATGAAAGAATAAGACGTAAGCCGGTGAAATGTTATGCCCTAATAAGCAAGGATGACATTTACTTTAGAGACAGTCTTAAAAAGCTGATTACAACCGCAATTAACAACAGGTAATAATCATAAAAGCTATGATGAAGCTACATATGTAAATGTACTAACATGGAGTAGATTTATATACAGAAACACATGATGTGTAACACACACTACTGTCTGTTTCACGAAAGTTGCCCAAATTTTAAGGCCATATAAACAATTCAAAAACAAATTTTTTTTTTTCGATAATATTCAATTAAAGGAAAATTTAAGAATGAGCCTTCTTTTTATTTCGTGAAATTTGGTCAAATATTGGTTTTATTACGAAAAATTGATTTCTCTATGGGAATTTAACATGGGGGAAAAGAGGTAGAGGAGTTGTGGGAGGAGTAAAAAAAACCTAGCTAGATAGCTTGGAAATGATCTAACTAAGAAAACAAAAGTTAAATTTTGAAAATCGGTCCAGTATTTCTGAAATTCCAAAAAAAATACCCATGTTAAATCCCTATAGACAACTACTCTGTGAAGATATCTATGGGGATTTAACATGTGGAAACTATTTTCGCAATAAAATCAATATTTGACCAAATTTCAGACAGTAATTACACTGGTGCTGGCTGCACTCCGCACCGTCGTAAAATACTTCACATCGAAAATGCTCTGGATTACTGACGAGATGAAAATAAAGTGTATTATTATTATTACTATTATATGCCACTCAGCTCAACTTAGAGCTATCGCATAAACACATTTTTGTCTAGTAACCGGCACAAATGTATTGCGCCGGTTACACGACGAAAATGTGTATATGCTTCACCTTCTGCATGAAACTGTAGAGCTGAATGGCATTTCATCAGGAATCCGGCGCACATTTCGACATGAAACATTTTACGCCGGCACGGAGTACAGCATCAGTGAATCAGAGATAGAAAGTACATGTAACAAAAATCAACATTCGCCCAACCAACCAATCCAGTAGCCTATTTCATCAACATTGCAAAGTATACTTTACTAGCAAAGTATACTTTGAGGGAGTAATCATTTATTTTTCCAGAAATGCATTATTTCACATAGAACTAACAAATGCATATATTTCATGATTAAAAGTAGGCAGAATTATTATACTGAATTTATTACATTATCACAGCCATTAAATGGCTGTGATAATGTAATAAATTCAGTATAATAAAAATTAATAAATTAAAAAAAAAAATTAAAATTTCTCCCTCAAAGTATACTTTGCTACTAAAGTATACTTTGCAATGTTGATGAAATAGGCTACTGATCATTTCGGGGCGAGTGACCATTGTCACCCACATGCAGTCCACTCGATTTACACTTGCCTTGCCTTTTGACGTCATTTACGGAAAGTATTGTAAATTTTGTAAATACCACACATGAATGTTCTTAGGTACAAAATCCCACGGCGGGTCTCATATATGTACATTAGGTATATACAGTAACATATATATCCTGTTGGCAGGTGTTTCTGATAGCGATGCTGATTGGAACAACAAGATATCCTCAGATATATTACACATAAATTTGCTAGCTATTTTATTGATGCTGTTCTGTATTAATTAGATTTGATAGTAGGCAATAACTTTATTAACTCATTGCATGCTGGGAAACTTGTGTGCTATTAATAGTTCAAAACTAGCGGACAAAAATTAATCATATTTTCTTTTATTTCTCCTTGTAAATATCATGAATATGTCTTGGAATTTCATTAGAATTTAGTCCTGAGGACTCGATTCTAATGAAATTCCAAGACATATTTACAGAGAGAAATAAAACATATAGTCCTAATTTGTTTGGCGGATATTTTCGCCGCTAGCATGCACAGAGTTAATCGTCTGATGGGAAAATGTCCCTGGCCAGAGTGTGCTGTAACGTAATTAGGCCGACATTCTGAAGATTTACAATTTTTCCGACATAGAAATTCAATAATATCTTTATTTGTAATCAGAAGTATATGTTTGAACAACCATTTGAACTGTTTTATTCAGGTGGTGCAAATAAGTGGTCACAACATAAACAGTCTACATTTGTCCTGTTGCAGATCCTATTATTTTCAATGTAACTGGCTACCATTACGTCGAATTTCGTTACGTCAAATTTTCGCCAATTCAAACTAATTGTTAGGTCCCGAAAACAGAAGTGTATACTATTGCACTCTCGTTAAGGCAAAGTGTCAGTTTGCGCTCGAAGTGCGAATTCGCGGCGCCAATTTACTTCGAGACGAGTTGTCGGGATTATCCTTAAATCACCTAAAAAGTTTGTCACACCATGTCAACTTTAGAAACAATTTACGAAAAAATTTCCCGAATTTCGTTTCAATCAAAAATCGAACATACAATTTAAGACGGTTTTCTCAATCCATCTTGTCCAGACTCGTTTGCAAGTGTCATCAGATGTGAAACGTTGCCCGAGTGTATAGACTCACATTCACCCTCCGATTGATAAATGATGTGTGTATATATAATCAAGTCCAGTATGCACAACTTGTTAATTTCTGGTTTACATGCTTTGTTTATTAAACATAATAAAATGTTACCTTACTGCTTTGAATTGTCTTTTCTTGTTTCACCCTGATAATACAGATGTTTATACTTAGTTCGACTACACACATGCGTGTATAGGCAGCCGCAAGTAAACACATTAGAGTTGCAAAAGTGTAACTCCGTGTGTGACAGGTCGTATGGGAGTTGTGTCCAGTAACGTGTATACGCAATATTTCGAGGTCCTGTTCTGATTTTGCTACGTCGAACTTCGGTTTACTCAAAGTATTTATCACAGTCCGACGGACTTCGAGTAAACGAGCGTAGGCTGTACTTTGAACGAAAAATACGAAAATATTTAAAAAAAAAGTCTTACACCCCAATTTTCCCCAAAACAAATTTCCCCAAAGTTATTACGCTGGTTACTAAATCAAAATGACTAATCTGGTGCCAATGAAACATTATTCAGGGGTGGAAACAATTCCAAATGCCCAAATTCTGAAAATGGCTAAACAAACATATTTTTGAACCCACAAATGCATAGCTTCTCATGTTGAAACATTAGTATTTTCCTGCAATTATCAGGCATCTCAAATCCTGAAAATTTACACCTCTAATTTTTCCCAATCGCAGCACTGGTGAAACTAATGCGGGAGTGTAACTGTGTTTCAACCCACAGGCAAATATAATGCCACAGCTGCAGAACATATTGCCGGCTTTCATCTTGCCCTCAACAACACATGACTTTCCCATAAGCAGGGCGCGGTTGCCCCATAAAATGCAGTTACTACATGGCATCGCCTCTCACAATGGTGCCCACCCAATCAAACGATAGACAAGCAGGCAAGAAGATGAGCAGGAATACTGTAATAACCCAAAATATTTGGACACCATTTGTTTTGAGAAACCCCTAGATCAGCACGTACATTCTGCAGTCTGATCAGGATCTGTACTATTCGCCATTCTATCAATGAAGCAATATAAATCATTATCAAAATACAGGGTTGTGTTATTTGATCAGGAGCTACACTAGTCATAAATGGCATAATCCACATTTATCCAGTCACAACCACCATAAATGACTTTTCACAAGATCCCAATCTGCCGCCCGCAATAAAATGGCTTAATTACCACCGTTTCACTAAACTTTGTACACAATTTGCAAACATTAACCCTTTCAACACCACATGCCTGTATATTGGTATTGGCAAACAGTGTAGATCCAGTAATTTTCATATATTTTTGAGAGCAAAAACACACCATTTTCATAAATGCAGAGCTGCCAACCCCATGTCGGTCACATGAGGATTATGGAGAGAAAAAAGGGCTATTTTCAGGAACACCACATATATTTTCCGGAACACAAATCAGTACGATCACTTCAATCTTCAATCAGTCATTTTTAGAGCCTTGTCTCGGCCACAATGACCAACCGAAAAATCACAATTACACTGCAAGACGCAAATTCATGATGATGAACGTCTGCGTTTTCCTAACTTCTTTTGATAAAAAAGACCCAGATTCGTCGGCTGCGCGCTTTGGAGCAGACATTTTAAGAATTTACGCAATGAAGAAATCAATATCACTGAACGCTTGAAACTACTATTCTTACACAACGTGAATCAAAATGGTAAGCACCTAGGAGAGTAGGATTACGGGTAAATAAAACAAGAGGGCCATGATGGCCCTAATTCGCTCACCTGACTCCATGAACACTAGAGGAGAATGTGACAGTGAGTTCATGTGTTTTAAAAAGATTGTGCTATTTTTAGATGGCGGTCATCTTGGATTAAGCGATGACTCTCATTTTACCAAATCTGAAAATGCTTCACCCAAGGATCTTAACTTCCTATGAAGTTTGGCCAGCATCGGCCATGTGGTTCTTGAGAAAAAGAAGTTCAAAATCTTGAATAAATGGACTTTTTGGTGGCCATCATGGATGACATAATCATCCCATTCCGACAAATATTGCACCAGAGCAATCGCCTCATCGATACCGGGGTCACCATTTTCACAACTTTGAAAGAGCATTGTACATCGATCATTCCTACCAAGTTTAATCGAAATGCAGCCAGCGGTTCATGAGAAGAAGATTTTTTCAGAATTTATGCTATTTTTAGACGGCAGCCATCTTGGATTAGCGAAGACCTCCATTTTAACAAATCTGAAAAGGCTTCACCCATGGACCATAACTGTTAAGTTTGGCTACCATGGGCCAAGCGGTTCATGTGAAGAAGAATTTTGAAATCAGAGTGATTGCCTCATTGATACCTTCGATTTGATATATAACATGACCATATTCGGTCAAAAATGAAATTTGACCCCAATTTGACCCCACGGGCCACGCCCATTTTTGACCCCGGGGTCACCATTTTAATAACTTTGAAACAGCATTGTACATCGATCATTCCTACCAAGTTTCGTCGAAATCCGGCTAGCGGTTTATGAGAAGAAGATTTTTTAATAATTTATGCTATTTTTAGATGGCGGCCATCTTGGATTAGCGATGATCTCCATTTGAACAGATCTGAAAAGGCTTCACCCATGGACCATAACTTTTAAATTTGGCTACCATGGGCCAAGCGGTTCATCTGAAGAAGAATTTTGAAATCTCTAATAAAAGAGTGACCTTTTGACCTTTCGGCGGCCATCTTGGATGACATAACCATCTGATTTCGACAAGAAATGCACCAGAGTGATCGCCTCATTGATACCTTCAATTTGATATATGACATAACCATATTCGATCAAAAATAACATTTGACACCAATTTGACCACACGGGCCACGCCCATTTTTGACCCCGGGGTCACCATTTTAACAACTTTGAAAGAGAATTGTACATCGATCATTCCTATCAAGTTTTGTCGAAATCCGGTTGGCGGTTCTTGAGAAGAAGATTTTTGAAGAATTTGTGCTATTTGTAGACGGCGGCCATCTTGGATTATGTAATGACGTCATTTTAACAATTTTGTAATCCCCCTACCTAAGGACCATGACCATGAAGTTTGGTGACTATAGGCCCAATGGTTACCGAGGAGAAGACGTTTGAAAATGTTCACGGACGACGACGACAGACGACGGACGACGGACACATTGCGGTAACAATAGCTCACATGAGCTTCGCTCAGGTGAGCTAAAAATAGGACTCATTTGAAGAATTTGGAAACAAAATTATTATTTCCCGATATTCCCGCGCTGATTTTTTAAAAATCATACTTTTTAATTGTTGTCCGTACTTCCGTATTTCTAAAAGTATTTTCCGGAACAAATACGGAAAAATCGGAACAGCTGGCAGCTCTGTAAATGGACTTGTCTGAAAATCATTTATTGACCATTGGATTGGTTGCAAAATAAAACATGTCAAAATCCACTCTAGTTACTTGGGGTGAAAGGGTTAAGATAAACGTCTGTAGTGTTGAAAGGGTTAACCCTTAGACTGCTACACACAGCAATTGTCCCTGCTGTTGCTTTTATATCTTGCTCAATAAAAAACATGGTTTGACAGCACTTCAGAATCATTTCCAATGGAAATGATTCTAAAGTGCTGACAACGCATGTTGTAAATTATTCAAAAGTGCTGTCAAAGCAGGTTTTTGATGATAAAAATGGAAAATAGAACATAAACATAGCGGTGTAAGGGTTAATGAACTCTTTCCTGGTTTGTGGTGGAGACATGAACATAAGAATGTGCTATCGATGCCTATTCACTTCGTATATGTTTTCTGAAAACATCCAAGTCACCTGGTATTGCCCTTAGATCTACATACAGGAGTGTCAGAGCAACCCGTCACCAGCAGCTGGCACACCATGGCTGTCTAGTACTGCTGTGCTGCATGTAATACTGCAGCAACAGTACATGTACTTTAACTCTTTGCATGCTGGGAAATTTGTGGGATATTAATAGTTCAAAAATAGCAGACGACAATTCATCATATTTTCTTTTATTTCTCCCTATAAATATCATGAATATGTCTTGGAATTTCATTAGAATTGCGCCCAGAGGACGCAATTCTAATGAAAAACCAAGACATATTTACAGAGAAATAAGAAACACTCATAATTTGTTGGATGTTATTTTCACAACTAGCATGCAAAGAGTTAATACAACTTACTCCAGAAATAAGACAAGAAATGTGAGTTTGATTTTGTTCCTAAGAATATGTGAAATTTTCATGAAAAATATTTGCAAAAATGTTACCGTCTATATATATTCTCAAATGGTTTACGTCCCTATATGACATTAGCTGTTGCTGGGACGTTAAACCCTTTCACTTTCAAATGGTTTATATCATTATTCATATGATATACAGGTTTTTTATCAACGGTGACCACTCTATTCCCTGACAAAACTAGAAATGGACGCTTGTCGACAAGCGCATGTGTATCCCCCTCCCCAGATACACAAGTAGTTTGAAAAAAGGGTGTTCGAGTTATGCTCCGGAGACAAAATCAGTGACGGAAAAACAAAGGGAGATAACTAAAGAATTAGTGATGCAAGAGTTGTCATTCTTGCGGGACACACCTTTAGGGTCGTGGTCTATGCATGTGTGAAGTTTCATGAAAATATTCCAAAGGGTGTTCGAGTTATGCTCCAGACACGAAATCAGTGCACGAAACAACAAAGGGAGATAACTAAGAAATTAACGACGCAAGAGTTGTCATTCTTACGTGCGACACACCTTTGGGTCGTCTTCTATGCATGTGTGAAGTTTAATAAACTAGAAAATGTGTTCATAGAACACGGATGTCCCACATATCGCTTTGATAATAAATGAGGCCAAATTGCAAGTCAAAATTTTCTTTTACCTGAGCAAAGTTAAATTTTTGAAGCACCAAGTATGTGACCTTCACCCTGGACTTGGCGGGGGCAGGACAAACGTGGATTTGGCACAGGGCGGTAGAGGGCCATTAGAGCAATGCATATATGAAATATGAAGCTGATCCGTGAAAGAAAACAGAAATTATAAGATATTTACCTGAGCATTAAAGTTTTTGAAGCACTAAGTATATGATGTTAACCCTGGGCTTGGCGGGGGCGGGACGAACGTGGATTTGGCACAGGGCGGTAGAGGACCATTAGAGCAACGCATATATGAAATATCAAGTTGATCCGTGAATGGAAAGAAAAATTATAAGATATTTACCTGAGCATTAAAGTTTTTGAAGCACCAAGTATGTGACCTTGACCCTGGGATTGGCGGGGGCAGGACGAACGTGGATTTGGCACAGGGCGGTAGAGGACCATTAGAGCAATGCGTATATGAAATATGAAGATGATCCATGAAAGAAAACAGAAATTATAAGATATTTACCCGAGCGTTAAAGTTTTTGAAGCACTAAGTATGTGACCTTGACCCTGGGCTTGGCGGGGGCAGGACGAGTGAGTGAGTGAGTGAATAGGGTTTAATGTCCACTTTTCTGACATAGAGGTACAAGCCTCAGGGAGTCTACACGCAGACGGGTCAACGGGGTCGAGTCCCGTATCCACCTGTCCAAGGGGGGTAAATCCCAACTTCAGAACTCAATATTTACATTTAAGTTTTTGAAGCACTAAGTATGTGACCTTGACCCTGGGCTTGGCGGGGGCAGGACGAACGTGGATTTGGCACAGGGCGGTAGACGACCATTAGAGCAACGCGTATATGAAATATGAAGTTGATCTGTGAATGGAAATAAAAATTATAAGATATTTACCTGAGCGTTAAAGTTTTTGAAGCACCAAGTATGTGACCTTGACCCTGGGATTGGTGGGGCAGGACGAACGTGGATTTGGCACAGGGCGGTAGAGGACCATTAGAGCAATGCGTATATGAAATATGAAGATGATCCATGATCCATGAAAGAAAACAGAAAGTATAAGATATTTACCCAAGCGTTAATGTTTTTGAAGCACTAAGTATGTGACCTTGACCCTGGGCTTGACGGGGGCAGAACGAACGTGGATTTGGCACAGGGCGGTAGAGGACCATTAGAGCAATGCGTATATGCGTGTTCGAGTTATGCTTTGGATACAAAATCAGAGCACGAAACAACAAAGGGAGATAAGTAAACAAGAATTCCGCGGAATCAGATGCCTCGCCTTGTCCCGCCTTGACCTCGAGCCTGGGCCCGAAAGCAATTTTCACTGGCCCGAACATATTATACAATTATTGACTAGTGAACCATAGAATATCAGATTATATTCTATGGCTCACTAGTCAATAATTGTTTTATTATATGATAATAGTCTGTATATAGCACTTACGACCTTATGCTACTAGACAAAAATTGAAAAAGAATTTGAAATTTTTTTTTTTTTAATAGTCCTATATTTATCTACATATATCTGCACAAGTCCACATAATGCCACAATATTTTCAACACAGTTTACGGAAATGTAATATAATCATTTACCTGTATAAATTACCTGTAAGTGGTCAGTGGTCAGTTGCACATGCTAGCACATGTACAGGTGAATAGTCTGTATATAGCACTTACGACCTTCTGCTACTGGACAAAAATTGAAAAATAATTTGAAAAAAAAAATGAAAAAAAAAAAATGGAAAAAAAAAGTTTAAAAATAATAATGCTTGCTACTGGAGCCCAGATTTTTTTTCCAGTCAAATTGAAAAATAATTTGAAAAAAAAAATGAAAAAAAAAAAAATAAACAAAAAAATGAAAAAAAAAAAAAAAAAAATGACAAATTTTTTTTTAAAAATAATAATGCTTGCTATTGGAGACCAGATTTTTTTTTAATAGTCCTATATTTATCTACATATATCTGCAGAGGTCCACATAATGCCACAATATTTTCAACACAGTACCCAATGTAGTGATTTACCTGTATAAATTACCTGGTCAGCAGTGGTCAAGCAGTGGTCAAGCAGTGGACATCTGCACATGCTAGCCCATGCTTAGCACATGGTTCTCCCAGTTTCTATTGTTCTCTCTACAGGTAAGGTGTACAGAGCACACCGAGAAAAGGTATACAGAGCAGACGAGAAAACAGGTCTTCATGCATTATTGTCCAGTTTGTAGAGTGCGCAAAACAAAAAATGGAGATAACTGAAAAATTAGCTACGCAAGAGTTGTCATTCTTGTGCGCGACACACCTCCGGGTCGTGGTCTATGCATGTGTGAAGTTTCATGAAAATATTCCAAAGGGTGGTCGAGTTATGCTCCGGACAGGAAATCAGTGAGCGAAAACAAAAAAGGGAGATAACTCAAAAATTAGCTATGCAAGAGTTGTCATTCTTGTGCACGACACACCTTCGGTTCGTGGTCTAATTGAATGTGTAAAGTTTCATAAAAATATTCCAAAGGGTGGTCGAGTTATGGTCAATCAGTGCGCGAAACAAAAAAAGGGAGATAACTAAAAAATTAGCTATGCAACAGTTGTCATTCTTGTGCGCGACACACCTTCGGGTCGTGGTCTATGCATGTGTGAAGTTTCATGAAAATATTCGAAAGGGTGGTGGAGTTATGCTCCGGACACGAAATCAGTGCGTGAAACAAAAAAGGGAGATAACTAAAAAATTAGCTATGCAAGAGTTGTCATTCTTGTGCGCGACACACCTTCGGGTCGTGGTCTATGCATGTGTGAAGTTTCATGAAAATATTCCAAAGGGTGTTCGAGTTATGCTCCGGACAAGAAGTGTCTACGGCGGACGCGGACCGCGGACGAGGACGCGGACGCGGATGCGGACGCGGACGCGGACGCGGCGCGCTGTCAAATCCATAGTATCCCCCGACAGTAGTCCGGGGGATACAATAATAGGGTAGGTAATTCCAATTAACCCTTAGACCGCTACACACAACAATTGTCGTCTGCTGTTGTTTTTATATCTTGACTTATTTCTCAATAAAAACATGCTTTGACAGCACTTCAGAATCATTTCCAATGGAAATGATTCTGAAGTGCTGTCAAAGCATCTTGTAAATTATTCTAAAGTGTTGTCAAAGGATGTTTTTGATGATAAAAATGGAAAATAGAAAATAAAACAGCAGACGACAACAAATTAAGATAGCGGTGTAAGGGTTAAAGTCAGAAACATAAACGTCAAACAATAATGTTGAAAATAATAATGGACATATTCAATACCTCCCACATTTAGGAAATGCTACAGCGAACCAATGCCCATGGCCTGGAATTTCAACAAATTATGCTCTCCGATGGAGATATTGTGAGTTAACCCTAAGACCACTATCTTAATTTGTTTGTCGTCTGCTGTTTATTTTCTATTTTCCATTTTTATCATCAAAAACATGCTTTGACAGCAGTCTAGACTAATTTACAACATGCTTTGACAGCACTTCAGAATCATTTCCATTGGAAATGATTCTGATGTGCAGTCAAATCATGTTTTTTATTGAGAAATGAGGCAAGATATAAAAGCAACAGCGAACAACAATTGTTGTGTGTGGCAGTCTAAGGGCTAACCCTTTAACCCCTAAGTAATTAAGTTAAAAAGGTGATATTTTTGTAAAAAAATATTTTTTCGGCATAAAAACACCAAGGTGCACATCTTCAATATGTGTAGAAGACGTGTGGTGTGGTGTGTATAGTTTCAGATCGATTGACTGAACGGTTTCGGATGAGTTGTGTACACGAACTATGCATTTTTTCTGTCAGCCGCCCACCCGCCCAGCCCGCCGCCCGCCAAACATAATACATAGAAAAACGGTCGTATAAAAAGCATGCATAGATATGCATAGATAACAGAAATTAGAATCAATTTCATACCCGTAAAGGGGTATTCGGAAAAGGAATGGTTAAAACAAGTCCCATTTCTCCAGGTATAAATAATTCAACAGTTTATCAAATTTATTAAAGTGAGCATTATATTTTTATGACAAACATTAGCTTTAATATAAATTATATTTACATGTATCCTCCGTGTGAATTTATTGACTGAAATCTCTTTGAATTATCCTTTATAAAATGTTTATAACATAAAATACGACAAAAAGTGTAAATTTTGAGATGTTATCAACAAATTTGAGACACGCCATGTGATTTTGTACCCAAGAACATGTGCGATTTTTCGTGACTATATTTACAGAAACTGTGATATTTTCTATAAATGACGTCGTAAGCTGATGAACTTCTACTTCGCAGTTGCTCTGAATACTGAATATTTTGTCATCTTACAATGTCATTTATTGAAAATATTGTTCATTTAGTAAATATATCGCAGGAGATATCGCCCATGTTCTTCGGTACAAAATCACATGGCGTGTAGCATTTGAGGTGAGGACCTGCCAACAAAAGGCTCCATGTAGACATATGTCCCCAGCATAGTCCCAGATTCAGCCTGTGTATATGTATCGGTATGATCCGATTATGTCCTACACAGTTCTTAATTCACCCTTAATTCACCCTTAATACCCCTAAGTAACTGGAATGGATTTTCAACTGTTAATTTTCCGACCAATCCAACTGTCAGAAAATGATTTTCAGACTACTAGTCTATTTATGAAAAGGGGGTGTTTTTGTTCTAAAAAATATGAATATTATTTGCAAAAAAGCGCAGATCCTGATGAGACGGCTCGTCACGAGCCGGCTCATCTGGATCTACGCTATTTGCCAATACCACAATACAGACATGTGGTGTTGAAAGGGTTGATAAACGTTTTATAAAATAATGTGCCATGGAACAGTCTCCTCCAATTGAGTGTGCAATAGAATGCATGTACTGTATCAGTAAGCGAGTTACCCTGGTTGTTACTGTCATCACATCTGTCCAACAGCTCAACTAAGTAAATTTTCAACTTAATTATTACAGTATTTTCACTACTGAATTTAAAAATCAATGCGTATTTTCCCATTGCTGTGAGTATTTTGTACTCCCACTTTTGATAATCAATGCGTATTCGACTAAAATAAGTGAGTAAAATACGCCAAAACGCAGCTTATCTGGAGCTCTGACAATATACGCTGGTGTAAAATGTCACAATGCCTACACATGTCCCAATTAAATTTTCCACTTGTTGCCTCGATTGAAAGCATCTTTGAAGTTTACAATATTAGATCACAGCAATGAGATACAATTCACTTATCACTTCAGAGACTTTCCAAAACTGATTTTAGAAAATAAAACAATTTACCAATTTGTAAGGCCATCCATAATTAATATCTCCGTTTCCTGCAACCCGACCGACCCGCTAAAAACGGTGCGACCCGATTTTTTTTATTGCAATTTCGTTTCCATTTTTTTTATTTTTTTTTTTACAATTTTTTTTTACAATTATTTTTTTTATTTTTTTTTTTTTTTTTTTTTTTTCAATTTAGTGCTACAGTGGGTTAATATAATCTCTGGCCCTAAATGGCATACATGTTCATACAAAAACACATACAGCAATTGACATACTTTTATTGCAAGACTTGCAATATTGAATTTAAAAATTATTAATATTAAAAAGGTACAATATTTTAACACTTGCAATGCAAGTGTTAAAATATTGTACCTTTTTAATATTAATAATTTTTAAATTCAATATGTCATGTGACTACCGACCGACCCACTTCTAAAATTCTGGGTCGGGTTACAGGAAACAAACAATTTTTTAAGGACGGCCTAAAGATGACAAAATTATACGCATATGTAAACATGTGTTTTCATTCGCATGATTGCAAACATCCTTTTTTTACATTTAATTTAAATGATTTTTTTTACAAAAACAAAACCCATTCCACATGGGAAAAGGAAGGGCAAATTTAATAGTTTTATAATTAATAAATCACCTTTCATCTCAGTAAATAAAACACTCAAAAAGTTAATAAATAATGGACATTACTTGACAAAGTTATGGCATGCTCATTGCATGTACCTTTGTACCCAGACAAATGTGACAAGAGTTTAAAGGTACATGCCCACGTGCCAGGTTATAATATAGGGAGGCATATTTTTTTCGTCCATACATTAGACATAACATTGTTCGGGCAAAATGAAGTCATGAACCATTTTCGGACGATATAATTGGCATTTTTATACTTCGTATATCAAACATGAATGTTCACACTAATATCAGGGGCGATAACCGTGTTTCCTTAAAATGTTAACTGACATTACTATTTCTTCTCTGCAATTATTTTTTGATGTGCAATGATCATACTTATTAATCTGTCGAAAATATTATTTTTTCAGGTGATTCATTTAATTAGTATTGCAAGTGTTAAAATATTGTACCTTTTTAATATTAATAATTTTTAAATTCAATATGTCATGTGACTACCGACCGACCCACTTCTAAAATTCTGGGTCGGGTTACAGGAAACAAACAATTTTTTAAGGACGGCCTAAAGATGACAAAATTATACGCATATGTAAACATGTGTTTTCATTCGCATGATTGCAAACATCCTTTTTTTACATTTAATTTAAATGATTTTTTTACAAAACAAAACCCATTCCACATGGGAAAAGGAAGGGCAAATTTAATAGTTTTATAATTAATAAATCACCTTTCATCTCAGTAAATAAAACACTCAAAAAGTTAATAAATAATGGACATTACTTGACAAAGTTATGGCATGCTCATTGCATGTACCTTTGTACCCAGACAAATGTGACAAGAGTTTAAAGGTACATGCCCACGTGCCAGGTTATTATATAGGGAGGCATATTTTTTTCGTCCATACATTAGACATAACATTGTTCGGGCAAAATGAAGTCATGAACCATTTTCGGACGATATAATTGGCATTTTTATACTTCGTATATCAAACATGAATGTTCACACTAATATCAGGGGCGATAACCGTGTTTCCTTAAAATGTTAACTGACATTACTATTTCTTCTCTGCAATTATTTTTTGATGTGCAATGATCATACTTATTAATCTGTCGAAAATATTATTTTTTCAGGTGATTCATTTAATTAGTATAAATAATTAAAAAAATACCATGCCTCATTTGCATATGAAAATAGCCTCATACCACCGCGCGTCACTATCAGTAAAATAAATATTACTAAATGATTATACCTGTATCTGTATAGCGGGCACTCGTAATTTTTAGAACTGGTGTGATAGTGACACAATTATACACTTATTTAATTCATGTAAAGAACATTTTGTGCCTTCTGCGTGGGCATGTACCTTTAACATCCCGCAAGCAGCTAAGGTTATGAGACTGCACCTCGCATTCATCAGAAAACCCAGATCAATGGAAATACTATATTTGCTACCTAGCTGTACGGAGTTGATTGAACCCATAACCTCCGGATTTGAAGTCCCAATGTCCAACCGCTAGAAAATAAACCCATCCACTGGGACCTACATGCAGCACACAAGGTGCATGATCACGTGGTTACAACAACAACAACAACGTCGCCCACTCCAAAGTAAGTATTATTTGATATTTTCCTTAACAGATTTTGATGTAATATGGCGCAGCAAACGCGTCTTCATGAGCTGCATTTGTTGGTCTAGGGAGTTTGGCCCAGACTTATGTCGTTTTTGCGAAGAATCGATTTCCGTGTCTCCAACACGGAAATCGATTCTTCGCAAAAAACGACAGAGTTTGGGTGAAAATACAGAGACCACCAAACACAGCTTAACAAGACCCGTTTGATGCGCCATATTTCATCAAAATCCGTTACGTAATAAGGACACTATAAAAGAATACGTACTTTGAATCGGTACTTGTTGTTGTTGTTAGTACCACGTGATCATACACCTTGGCACACAAACAGAGAATAGCCCATACAAGGTGTTATTCACAAGTCCGGCAACAAGTATGGGTGTAACTGGAGAAATGGGGCTTACAGGTTTAGTGACCAGTGAAGATCCAGATCAGCCTGTGCCTCCGCACCAATTGTAACGTCAATGATGCCCCGAAAGTAGATATAAGGAAAGTTTGGTATGCTATTTACAACCGTGTTTGGAAGGTCTGTGAGCCAATTCCTGCCAAGATAACAGGTTATTAACCCTTTCAACACTACAGGCCTGTATAGTGGTATTAATTGGCAAACAGTTTAGATCCAGATGAGCCGGCTCGTGACGAGCCGTCTCATCAGGATCTACACTTTTTGCAAGTACTTTTCATATTTTTGAGAACAAAAACACACCATTTTCATAAATGGACTAGTCTGAAAATCATTCTATGACCATTGGATTGGTCACAAAATTAACATATGAAATTCCATTCAACTTACTTAGGGGTGAAAGGGATAACACAAGACTGGTATATACATGAAGCAGGAGAGCGTAACACGACCAGTCCATCCATCAGCATTACTCCAATCAATATTAATAATGACAATATTGCCGTTTCACTTGTGCCCAGACACTAGCAGAGTCGTAAAATCATCTATTGCTCTGCACTACTCGTTATCTTATCAGTACGAATAAATAAAAAAAACTATTTATTAGAACATCATTTTTTTACCCTTTCAACACCACAGGCCTGTATAGTGGTATTGGCAAATAGTGTAGATCCAGATGAGCCGGCTCGTGACGAGCCGTCTCATCAGGATCTGCACTTTTTGCAAGTAATTTGCATATTGTTAAGAACAAAAACACCCCCTTTTCATAAATGGACTAGTCTGAAAATCATTGTGTGCCGGTTTGATTGGTTGCAAAATTAACATATCAAAATCTATTCAAGTTAAAAGTGTTTTTGATGTAAGCCTGTTCTTCCAGATATGACAAACTGGCAAACTAAACATTCATTTACCATTACCGGACGTGTTAATTGGCATTTTGATCTTTATATATCAAGTGTGAATTGCCACTCTTGATATAAGGATAGAAGTTGCTTAAGCTGAAAAAGGAGGTCAAGGTCATATGATGTAGTTTCTTATGTAGAGCAGTAGTTTCTAACAAGCAATATAGATCATTATCAGGCTCAGTGAGCTATTTGATCAGGAGCTACATTGGTCACAAATCCCATAAGTCCCATGTCACAGCGACATATAATCATTACAGAAACCTCAATTGCTTATACTGTGCAAATGTATTTGGTAAAGTCGTGCACATTTCATGACATTGAGACTTAACAATTCATTAGCAAGAAGGTACGAAAGGAAAATCAATGTAATTGATATAATTGTTGGATTTCGCTGGAAACAGAGAGGAATAGCCATGATGTATATTGTTAGTGATGGAATTATATCCCGATGCGTATAGATTGATGGTTATATTAACCCTGTCACCCCTAAGTAACTGGAATTGATTTTTATATGTTAATTTCCGAACCAATCAAATCGTCACAAAATGATTTTCAGACCAGTCCATTTATGAAAAGGACGTGTTTTTGTTCTCAAACATCGTTAAGAGCCGGCTCATCTGGATCTACACTTTTTGCCAATACCACTATACAGGCCTCTGCGGTGTTGAGAGGGTTTAAGTACGGTACTACCGGAAAATTTATAATTTCACACTAAAGTCATGCTGACTGACTGACTGAATTGATGATTGTGATGTTCCTTGAGCAATTGATATGTTATTACAAATTAATATTGATCAGATTGGTCACCTCTTGTTTGAACAGTACATGTACATTGCAAATGTATCTTTTTATATCAATTTCTGATTACGAAATACAGCTCTCAGACAGACAAATGCACAGACGAAAAGACGGACAAAGTGACGACTTTATCAAGGTGTTTCCGAACGGATTGACGTCATGTTTTTTTAGATGTGTTTACAGTAGATTTCCTTTAATAAAATATCTTTCTAATGGAATGACATATTTTTATAAAATATAAGGGAAATTTGTGGGATATAAATAGTTCAAATATAGCAGACGACAATTCATACTAGTGAGCTTATACATATGCATTTTGTATTTTTACCCATCGTTGTATTATGTAATCTATTGTATACCTCGTGTGTCACGTATGTGGCTTAGAGTGAATAAAATGTATTGTATTGTATATTATATTTTATTTGATTTCTCACTATCAATATCATGATTATATCTTGGAATTTCATTAGAATCGAGTCCGGAGGACATATTTAGAGAGTGAAATAAGAAACATACTAGTAACTTGTTGAATGTTATTTTCACCGCTAGCATGCAAAGAGTTAATCTCATCATTCTGTTGTTTTACGAATAATCAGTTACCGTAAATGTAAATACAAACTAGAGGATGTGAATGTAAGAAATACACAGTACTCGATTCTTTGTGAAAGTTATAAGTTATTGTAAATAACTTTCAGAGCACCAATAAAACACATATGCCATCATATTGGTGCGCTACATATCATCAAAATCCGTCCGTTTGTTGGGAAGATTTGAAAGAAAATCTACTGTAAAAACTAGAAAATTGTTACTAAAACAAAATGGCACCGCTGTTGAGCATTCATGAATACGTACACCAGCAATTACGGAGCGAATGAATGGAGAAAAACGGGCATAACTGCGGATGGATCGGTGGGACAAGGAAAATTGAATGTTAGCACTCCTGCACTTGGTGGTTGAAATGTATACCGAGTATGAAGAGAATCGGCCAAAAACTGTAGAAGTAGTTTGCCGGATAAGGAAACAATATATATTCGGAGTCCAAAAAGGGGCATAACTGCGGATGGAATGGTGGAACAGCAAAATTCTTATGTTACACACTCCTGCACTTGATGGTTGTGATGTATACCGAGTATGAAGAGAATCGGCCAAAAACTGTAGAAGTAGTTCGCCGGACAAGGAAATCTGCCTTCTGATAGACAGACGGACAGACGGACGGACGGGCAGACGGACAGACGGAAACCACGTGAGCCCACACCTTGTATATGTAGCCCGAAAAATGTTTGGGCTACATAAAAAAAGTTTTTTAAAAAATGACAAGGGAATCGTTATCACAATGCAAATCCCCTCGCTGACAGCCTTGATAATAAAATGAAACATAGGTCCTCAATGACCTTGACCTCGAGTGTTCAGATGTGGGGTGTATGCAAAACAAAGCACCACACCTAGACCCATATTGTGGCCAAATATTATTAAAATCGGTGAAGTGGTTAAGAAGTTATTAAGAAAATGAAAGTGAATGGGTTTAACCTCCCAGCAATTACAGCTACGGTCATCTGGGGACCACAGTTTAAAGTCTCATCCGCAAGACCAGTGGGATGGAAATACAATGAAAGTCTTGTTGATGCCTAAGGTGAGGTTTGAACCCACAACCTCCGAATTGGAAGTCAGGTGTTCTAACCCTTAGGGCACAACCCATTGCAGTTATTAAGAAATGAAAGGTGTTGCTAACGGACATATGAACATGGACTAATGATACACGATATAATAGCTGCTCTTGTCTATCGGCGAGGGGACAATCATAACAAACACGGTAGACCGGACCTCCCAGGGAGTCCGTTTTAGAAATGTTCCACCGTAGCTGTTTTATTCCGATGTCATCCCATATATGCAAATGTGAATGGAGAAATGATGGGGCTTATGAGTTTTGCGACAAGTGTAGATCCAGATCAGCCAGACTGATCTAGATCTGCACTATTCGCCATTCCATCAATGAATTACCCGTCATGCTTTTAACAAGCGATATAGATTATCAGGCTACAGGAGTGTGCTATTTTATCAGGAGCTATACTGGGCACAAAACCCATAAGCCCCATTTCTCCAGTCACTGCCATATATGCTGTGTAATATAACAAACAGATCTTCCTAGTGAAAACATTCTATTGCTTCCTTTGAAGTTTGAATAGTATTACACAACACTTTTACATGCATTTGTGGGAGGTATCTAAGCATTTGGCTGTGCTATGAAGCAAACTTGGTATCACTACAAGCCAATGGAAAACCGTACAATGTTTATTTGAAAGCCCACTATAGCCGTTTATGCAAACAGTGTATATCCAGATGACACGTCTCATCAGGGTCTGCACTTTTTTCATATTTTTGAGAACTAAAAATGCTCCCCGTTAGATGACTGTGTAGATGACCGTGTACGGACAGACGCACGGACAGACGCACGGACAAACGTAAGTATGTACGTACTACGTACACCAATGTGTCAACTATATCGTGCTGTCCGCAAGCAGGCGCGACAAAAAATATCATGTCTGTCATAGGTAGGGCCGCTTTGCCAATATACATGTAACACATGTTTAGTTAACAACAATATACTGACACCAGTCTTTTCATGTAGGCTGGTGTATATTGTTTTGCAAGTGCAATTCTTGGTAATGGTCTACAGGAAATCAGACAGGCAGTGAGCTAACAGGATGAAAGAGAATCCGAGTTCTGTGCAATATTTGTTTAGCAAGACACAAAAGATCAAAGGTATGAGCTTGCCACTAAGCAATGCAGCTGTGAGACCTCAAGCATGGAAAATATGTGCATGACAACATGGTGTTCTGGCTCACAATTCACCATTACAACCCTAAACAACTGGAATGGACTGTGCCATGTTAGTTTTCCGACCAATCCAATCGTCACTAGATGATTGTCAGGCTAGTCCTTTTATGAAAAGGGGTGGGTTTTTTCTCTCTAAAAAATATGAATATTACTCGCAAGCAAAATAGGATACGCCATTATGTTTGCGGAAAATCCTATAATAATTTCCTTCTATGCCTCAGAAGTATGTCGCGACCACCATTTGAACCGTCTTTTGAGAGAAAAATATACCTATTTTCTTTATATCCTTTCAAAAGTATATGTTGTTACCACTCATTTGAACCGTCTCATCGAGACGGTTCAAATGAGTGGTCACAACATATACTTTCATTGAGAAGTAACAAAAATAAAATATTTAATAAATTTCATACCTGTAATGGTGTATTCCAAATTAATTAACCAATTTTCTGAGACTTTAGTCCATCAACGGCAAGTTCATATACAGACACCTTTTTTAGGCTTTGTGTCCAGTGTTTTATAATTATTTCAAAATGCACATCCTGATAAATGGCATAGTCCAAAAATTGGCACGAACCAGTCAAAATCAGATAATTAGGGGTGTCAGGGCTGAATGTCATCAACCTGTGAGATTATTCCCACCCGAAACAAGCAAACGAACCAAGAGAATTTTGGGTTTTATTTTCGTTTTAATGCCTAGTAATCACTCAAAAGGTAATAAAGAAAATTGACTCAACGCTATACATATGTGTTTCTGATTGGAAGGTGAGATGCAAGGTGCAAGGGTGAGAATCATTGAGAAACAAAGATGTGAATGTTTCAGTCGGCCTCTCGCTCACAAAATGGACCTTACCCAACCAATTTGCCATGTTAACGCATTTAATTAGTATGAATAACTAAAAAATTACATGCCTCATTTGCATATGAAAATAGGCCGATACCACCACACGTATAGTAAAATAAATATTACTACCGGTATATGTTTATATCTGTATAGCGGGCACTTGTAATTTTTAAAACTGATGTAATAGTGACACACTAATATACACGTATTTAATTCCTATAAAGAACAGTTTGTGCCAACTGAGTGGGCATGTGTACCTTTAATTTAGTAATATTTATTTTACTGATAGTGACTCGCGGTGGTATCAGGCTTTTTCATATGCAAATGAGGCATGATATTTTTTCATTATTTATACCAATTAAATGTGTCACCTGAAAAAAGAATATTTTAGACAGATTATAAAGTATGATCATTGCACATCAAAAAATAAATACAGAGAATAAATAGTAATGTCCGTTAACATTTTAAGGAAACACGGTTATCGCCCCTGATATCAGTGTGGAAATTTACGTCCGATATAAAATGGATAATATTGCCAATCAATACGTGGGTTAATGGTAAATGAATATTCATTTTGCCAGAAAATGTCCCAGACTATGTATGTATCTGAGTCATAAAGAACATTTTGTGCCTACTGAGTGTGCACATACCTTTAATTATGAATGAAATATATATTACTACATAAATTGCCGTCTGCTGTTGGGATATATGTTATCTTATTTCTCAATAAAAACATGGTTTGACAGAACTTTAGAATCATTTCCAAAGTGCTGTCAAACCATGTTTTTGACAATAAAAAAATAGGAAAATTAAAATAAACAGCAGCCGACACTGTTCAATTCAGCATTGTAAGGGTTTGTAAACAAACGGCTATTGTGACAGTTGGCCATCAATCAACGTATTCCCTTATCAGGTCGTGTAGATGCTTACATGGGTCGATGGTTCAGAATAGGGATCTTACAGAATTTGCAACAATCGTAGATCTATATCACCTTGCACAGTCACAAAGGCAAATTAACCCTTAGACCGCTATCTTAATTTTTTTGTCGTCTGCTGTTTATTTTCTATTTTCCAGTTTAATCATCAAAAACATGCTTTGACAGCACATTAGAATAATTAACAACATGCTTTGACAGCACTTCAGAATCATTTCCATTGGAAATGAATCTGAAGTGCTGTCAAACCATGCTTTTTATTGAGAAATAAGGCCAGATATAAAAGCAACAGCAGACGACAAGTGTTCTAAGGGTTAACACTTAGAATGCGGGAAGACGTAAATTGTTAAATTGTTGTTAACTGTTGTTTCATATTCTGTCTACTGTCTCAATAAAAACATGGTGTGCGAGGAGTTTAAAATTATTTCCATTGAAATGCATATGGACTAGATGGCCGCGGCCTGCATGTCGTGCCCAACGAGGCTTTGATACTCAGGGATTCCGCTGGCGATCGCCACTTTCACAATTGGCGATAAAAATAAACAATTGGCGATAAAAAATTACAATTTTCGAAAAAAATAAATTTGTATTTTTTTTTTTTTTTGAAGTGGCAATTTTTTTTTTCCCCAGCGGAATCCCTGGATACTCTAACTTTAACTAAAAACTTTAACCAAAGTCTTTAACCCGGACAGACGTATGTACGCCAATGTGCCTACTATATTGCGCTGTCCGCAAGCGAGCGTGACAAAAATGATTCTAAAATGCTGCCAAACCATGTTTTTGGTTGTGAAAAATTAAAAACAAACAATGGATAATAAAATATAATCTAGATTGGAATTTAAAGTAAGGCAAAGTAAAAATTTAACAAAATTCTCAGATATAATACAATATAATATATAATTCCGCATGTCCTCTGCAAATTTTGTCAACTTTTGACGCTATTTACGGAAAATATTGTAAATTTTGTAAATGTAATTTAATTTATGAAATTACGCCGATATCTGAAGGTACAAAATCACACGGCGTGACTCATATAACCCAGCACGTTTTTTCTACTGTGATTCTTGGAGTCATATACAGTTTGTGTTGTGTTTTTTCTACTGTGATTCTTGGAGTCATATACAGTTTGACCTCTGCAATTATGATCGGTCTGCAACATCATAATTTCACGACCAGAGAAATTATAGCCCATAATATAGACAGACTGTTACTGACTGCATTAACAGGAAATTAATATCCATGGAGACAGCCAGCACTGATGAAGATGAGCATTAACTTAATATAAATATTGCCATGGTAACCAAATCGAGAAAAGCAGAGTATCTGTTTTTCACAATTATGGAAAATTTAGTAGCCTCTTGTGTGTGTCAGCATCGTTTTACCACTATTATGTAATTATGTTTGCTAGTTTTATATGTCTCTCGGATAGTTCTAGCACTATAAATAAAACATGAACGTGCACATTACATCGAAATGATCTCAGCCATTCAATCCATGTGGCAGGCACATTGCAGTATTAGAGTAAAACAATAGTCCACTAGACCCAGAGCTGTAACATCAAATACACAATTAACCCTTACACTGCTATCTTAATTTTTTTGTCGTCCACTGTTTATTTTATTTTTTCCATTTTTATCATCAAAAACATGCTTTGACAGCACTTTAGAATAATTTACAACATGCTTTGACAGCACTTCAGAATCATTTCCATTGGAAATGATTCTGAAGTGCTGTCAAACCATGTTTTTATTGAGAAATAAAACATGAACGTGAGCATCACATGGAAATGATCTCAGCCGTTCAATCCATGTGGCAGACAAATTGCAGTATTACAGTAGAACAATAGTAAGAGATATATATAAACATCAAAAACACAATTAAAATTAAAGATGCTAAATAACTGGTATTATCAGGCCTCCACAAATCCATTCGGCCACTTGTATTGGTGAGTGAATTTTCGATCTGGACGAGTGATAATTTGAATAGACAGTGCGGCATAAATAATATTTTGCCAATTATTGGATTTACATTGATGGATTTACAATTATTGAGCATAGGCTGCATTAGCAGCCTATGCTCAATAAATGTAAATCCAATAATTGGTTACAAGAACACATTGTTTAGAAAATTACAGACTATTCTAAATCTGCACTTACGAACATTTTAGTCGTATACAGTTTAGTGAAACGGCCCCCCCCCCCACCCCCCCCCCCCCCGGCCTCGACAAATCCATTCGGCCACTTGTATTGGCGAGTAAATTTTCGATCGGGACGAGTCATAATTTGAATATAGTGCAGCATAAACATTAAAACATATAGCAATTTGTCAAGGCCTGGTAATTAATTTAATGAAGAAAAATTCTGCTTTTGCCTCTCAAGGCCAATTATTGAGCATAGGCTGCATTAGCAGCCTATGCTCAATAAATGTAAATCCAACTAGAAAAAGTCGATGGCGCGCCATCGCAATATACCCACTTTCCCCAAATGCTAAGTCCGAAAGGGGGAGGTAATCCATGATGGAGGGTCGGATAAAAAATCCGAATTCACTTTGCGCATCAGCACATCAAAACGAAGCTACGAACCAAATATCAGACGCGTAGGTATTAAGGTGAAAAAGTTTTTCGAGTTACAAGGAAAAAATGGGAAATTCTGAGTCCGAAAGGGGGAGATAATCCATGATGGAGGGTCGGATGAAAAATCGGAATTCACTTTGCGCATGTGCACATGATAACGAAGCTACATAGCAAATATGAGGCGCGTAGGTATGAAGGTGAAAAAGTTTTTCGAGTCACAAGGGAAAAATGGGAAATTCTGAATCGGAAAGGGGGAGGTAATCGATGATGGAGGGTCGGATGAAAAATGGGAATTCACTTTGCGCATCTGCACATGATAACGAAGGTACATACTAAATATCAGGCGCATAGGTATGAAGGTGAAAGTTTTTCGAGTTACAAGGAAAAAATGGGAAATTCTGAGTCCGAAAGGGGGAGATAATCCATGATGGAGGGTCGGATGAAAAATCCGAATTCACTTTGCGCATCTGCACATGATAACGAAGCTACATAGCAAATATGAGGCGCGTAGGTATGAAGGTAAGAAAGTTTTTCGAGTTACAAGGAAAAAATGAGAAATTCTGAGTCAGAAAGGGGGAGATAATCCATGATGGAGGGTCGGATCAAAAATCCGAATTCACTTTGCGCATCTGCACATGATAACGAAGCTACATACCAAATATCAGGCGCATAGGTATGAAGGTGAAAAAGTTTTTCGAGTTACAAGGAAAAAATGGGAAATTCTGAGTCCGAAAGGGGGAGATAATTCATGATGATGGAGGGTCGGATCAAAAAATCCGAATTCACTTTACGCATCTGCACATGATAACGAAGCTACATACCAAATATCAGGCGCGTAGGTATGAAGGTGAAAAAGTTTTTCGAGTTACAAGTAAAAAATGGGAAATTCTGAGTCCGAAAGGGGGAGATAATCCATGATGAAGGGTCGGATCAAAAATCCGAATTCACTTTGCGCATCTGCACATGATAACGAAGCTACATACCAAATATCAGGAGCGTAGGTATGAAGGTGAAAAAGTTTTTCGAGTTACAAGGAAAAAATGGGAAATTCTGAGTCTGAAAGGGGGAGATAATCCATGATGGAGGGTCGGATCACAAATCCGAATTCACTTTGCGCATCTGCACATGATAACGAAGCTACATAGCAAATATGAGGCGCGTAGGTATGAAGGTGAAAAAGTTTTTCGAGTTACAAGGAAAAAATGGGAAATTCTGAGTCCGAAAGGGGGAGATAATCCATGATGGAGGGTCGGATCAAAAAATCTGAATTCACTTTGCGCATCTGCACATGATAACGAAGCTACATACCAAATATCAGGCGCGTAGGTATGAAGGTGAAAAAGTTTTTCGAGTTACAAGTAAAAAATGGGAAATTCTGAGTCCGAAAGGGGGAGATAATCCATGATGGAGGGTCGGATCAAAAATCCAAATTCACTTTGCGCATCTGCACATGATAACGAAGCTACATACCAAATATCAGGCGCGTAGGTATGAAGGTGAATTTTTTTTTCGAGTTACAAGAAACGTGACGGACGTACGGACGTACGGACGGACGGACACCCGTGACGAAAACAATATACCCATTTTTTTTCTCCAAAAAAAGTGGGTATAATAATTGGTTACAAGAACACATTGTTTAGAAAATTACAGACTATTCTAAATCTGCACTTACGAACATTTTAGTCGTACACAGTTTAGTGAAACGGCACCCCCCCCCCCGGCCTCGACAAATCCATTCGGCCACTTGTATTGGCGAGTAAATTTTCGATTGGGACGAGTCATAATTTGAATATAGTGCAGCATAAACATTAAAACATATAGCAATTTGTCAAGGCCTGGTAATTAATTTAATGAAGAAAAATTCTGCTTTTGCCTCTCAAGGCCGGTCTGTCGCAGAAAAAAAATCACAAAAAAACAGACAACAAAATTTAATTTAGCATTGTAAGGGTTAAAGTGCAAGTGATTTTGTAGCTGTCAATATTCCCTGTCAATATCAACAGCTCAATTTGTTACCATAGCGGGGTAAGTAATGGCTACCTAGTACAAGCACGACACTCGCCTGTCATGGAGTTGGTCAACAATTTGTCATTTAACCCTTACAATGTTGATTTACATATTGTTGTCCACTGTTTTTTATATTTCCCATTTTTCTCATCAAAAATATGGTTTGACAGCACTTGAGAATCATTTCCACTGGAAATGATTCTGAAGTGCTGCCAAATCATGTTTTATTGAGAAAAAAGAAAAACTGTAAAATGACAGGCGACGACAATTTTTGTTTCCTGCATTATATGGGTTACAATGCCTACAGTACTTGTTCAACTTCATTCATTCATAATCATTCATTCATTCAACTACCCAAACTTAATCAATGGCAAATTACAAATGATTATTCTGTCCAGTAGAACCTCTCTAAACACGATACCATGGGGACCCCATTGTGTTTCAATCAGATGGGCTTCACAGTAATACATTTCATTGCTGCGTCTGTTCATGATTAAAACTGACAAAAAGTGTTCATGGAATGCTTAATTACAGTTGAACCTCTCTAAAACGGACACCCTGGGGACCTCCTACCATGGTGACCATCTTAGAGAGGTTCCACTGTTTATATAACCTGAGAAGTTCATCCTATCTTGTATAGGGTTGTCTTTATCCCGGGATACAATTATAGTAGAATGAAACTTTCATGGAAAAATCCTATTTTCTTTATTTCATCTCAAAAGTATATGTTGTTACCACTCATTTGAACCATCTCGAAGAGACAGTTCAAATGAGTGGTAACAACATATACCGTTATGGAGAAATAAACAAAATAATGAGATTTTTTCAACAAAAATTATCGTATCCTTAGACTGAAATGGGTTACAGGAACCTTATAGGCACATCACTAAACAAGCCTGTATAGTGGTTTGTGCAAGTATCAACGTGTATTATCTCATTGACTTATCTAATGTTTTCTGCACCAGCCGCTACTGCAACATCAATTGCAGTGACCTAATTGGCAACAAACGGATAACATTTAGATACATACATATGTAGTGTTACGCATGAAGATAAATGTGAATTTGATATTTCCACAAGCTGTTGCAACAGACTCCGTGAAAATCAACACTACAGTCGAACCTGTGCTAAAGGCCACCTCCGAATAGCAGTTACCTGTCTATAGCAGCCACATGTTTGTTTTCCCAATTATTCAATCGCTACATAAATGAACCTGTGAACAAATACCCCCTGTGAGCAAAGGCCAGGTTTGACTGTATTTCTTTTTGTCAGGGGCAAGTAAATACAAACAGAAGCTTACAATGTCTATCCTTTATCACTATTTGCATGGAGTCTCATGTTCAATCCGGAATTCCACATTGAAGACGGATGTTCACAATTTTCTTATGGAAAACCAATAATTTTCAATTAAAATATAACAAATGTTTTACCCCTCATTTCAACCACGAGATGGTTCAAATGAGGAGATACATGTAGATGGGTGAAAGAGCATATCCCAAAACAGGCCGGATACAATTACAGGGCTCCAGATAAGGAATTAGTAATTGAGTATTGTCACTGCATCATTTCTGAAGCAATTGGGTATTTCAAAATTTCAATTGGGTAAAATAAAACAACACTACTGTTTACACATCAACAGATGCAATTATTGAATAGTTTGCTTCGAAATGAAAAAATGTCTTGGCATTTCATTAGAATTGTCTCCTTGGAGACAATTCTAATGAAATACCAAGATGGTGTTTTCATGGAAAATAAGAAAAATATGCTATATTTGTGGTCTGTTTATTGTTTTCTGCAGCATGGTAAAGGTACCACAATTTTTTTATTGCTTTTCGATACTCGCTACTTCTGATTTCAATGGGGTTTTTGGCAATTTTAATTGAGTATTTAAGCAAATACGCAGCTTATCTGGAGATCTGCAATTACAGTATGTAGTATGAACATTTGGATTTTTCAATATTTTATTTATTCCTGTTTGAAAGTAATGTTGTTACCACTCATCTCGGTGAGAACCACTCATCGAGTCATCATAGACGGTTCAAATGAGTCTTTTTATTTTTCAATAAAAAGTATTGTATTCATTATAAGACATCAATAGGTTAAAACATAGCTTATCATGTGTCCCGGTTTAAATGCCTGGTTGTTGATTCATATTAAAAAGGAATACATAATTC